>CM076575.1:1567039792-1567639792 GCA_034641835.2 Pinus albicaulis | reverse complement strand
TTTCACGCAGAGGTTATCTCCCTTCTCTACTTTCCGATTTGCACCGGCCCCAACCAAGCACCTCTGCCTCTCCAAGATCCAGAAACCACTGTCATTGGAATCCATGCTAGCTCCACACTCCACTCTCATCGCACCAACAATTCTTCACACAATGACTATGCCAATATACCCAGCAATGTCAATGCAGTTTCTATGCCAAGATAACCAGCAATGTCAACGCAAATAAAATATCGATATCTATAGCTAAAATCCACAGTCGTATTATCTTGACTGTACTGACCTCAATGAAAATGACATGCCACTCTGCAATACTGGAAAGTCTAACTATATATCCTAAAATATGAAACCATGAACATGGTGACTGCGTACCTATCTAAATAGTGTTGCATAGCTATATAGTTCTGTTAATAAAGCCCAAATAGTCCAATGCTTCCAACATTTTAACGTATTTCCTGAGTGTCTTTGCCTGCGTCCACACCAAGGCCACACTCCACTATAGTGCTTTAAAACTGTGTATCACCCTCCACAACAAAAATCGTCTCCCTACAATTTCCATACTAATCTATGGCATATCAATATACTTTCAGATTCAAAACAAAATGTAGAACAGGCATCTTTCCAACTCTGATACCAAATGATGCCAGGGTACTGGGTTAAATAGATCCTAGCATATAAAAACTCAAGTGCTTCCTTCATGCATTAAAATCTCATTTAATTCTTCATTAAACAAAACATTTGATATTGCTCAAAGCGTACATAAATAAAAGAGAGCTTATACAAACACAAATATACTGATATATAAATATACAAGAAATTCCTTGGCCAAATATTATAGTGGATGGCCTTTCAGCTCTCGGCCCTTTACAAAAATCTCTCAACCCATTCCTCTCTCTCTTTGTATTTCTCACTTCCTCACTTGTTTTCATCCTCACACAATCCTCCTATTATACATAAATATGAATTTATTCCACTCCATAATTTCCTCCACACAAATCTCAACTAAAATCTAAATTAGATTTATCTTTTTTTGGACCCAACTAAGTCTCGTTTATGGAATTCCTAATCCCTAGATTATATATCTAATTCAACTCCACTCATATCCTTAATTTATTAAAGGAATATTTACAATAATCCTCACTTTACAATTTTCTCTCTTAATTTATTAAAATGAGAAAAATAATTAAAACACCTCACCCCCTAAATTACACAAATAAATAATGAAAATTTAGCTTTGATGCTCCTGCATCAAACACCATGATATGTTTTAGGAAAACCTTTAGGGAGAAAGCCCAAATAGATGGTGAGGTTGCTCTATTCTATTTTGTTTGGAATGGAAATAATTCAAGTATAAAGAAGAAGCCACTTTATATGGAGTTACTTGAGGCCTGTGGCACGAGGGTTGCTACAAAACACAAACCCCTTATAATGTGCTTTCTTACTCCCTCTCTTAAGTTATTATACTCTATTGTGGAACAATATACCATTACAAAATAAATTGAACAACTTTTCATTCTAGTGGCCCAATTATAACACACCTTGATACCAAAGTAGGGGTTAAGTTTGACTTATTTAACTCTCAACTAGAGTTACAACTTTGACCCTTCTAGAGTTTTGTTCATAATATTCACATGGCTATCCCTTTTTCCATGAAAAATAGGGTGCTAATCCAACATACTATAGAATTATGGTGGTCAATCATAATAGGTCAACTTCCAGTAAGCATACTTTTTGCATATGAAATTTTATTGATGTCCTTCTTCCATTGTTCAAAAGGTATTGATTGCATAATATTGTCACAATGTCCTCAATTAAGAAGGAAAATTTTACCCCAAAAAAGTTTCATTTAATGCCTCAAATTAGCCCCATAAGGTTTCATACCCTAATTCTCCAAAATGGGTCCCACTAATTAAACTACTCCTATAAGCTAATTCCTTAAAATTTTCCATTGTGAAATCATATAGATGAATGAAAAATTATATAGTGATTCAATCTAGAATATTTCCCTCTCCTACCTCTCTCATTACTTTTGCATCCACTAACCCATGGTTATTTTTCCCAATACACCTAGTCTCTTTGTCCTTGGAAAAATATATGCTAAATCAATAAATAAATGGTTACGAAATTAATAACTGGAACTATTATATAATTATTATTGAGTTTTGTTTTAAAAGTGTGGTTATATGTCTCCTCTCCTCTATTTTTTTCTACACGAAGGAATGTTACAGTACTATAAGTCCTCAATGGTGGGTGCATAAGATAATGTAGGATTGAAATTTGTAAATTGCATATCCATACTATTATCCTATAAAATTGACAAGCACCACGGTTGGTACCTAGGTATATTGGTGGGTGGGAATATTTACATAATATGATGAATGGTTTGATCTTCACATATAGGTTTATTTTTGTCTTGGGGCACAACAAGTTCTGAATCAACCTTCACTAGTGTTTAACACAAAGAGATGGATCATTCTCAACTATTATGTTGTTCCAAAATCATAGTGTTTCAAGTGTATAGAAAATTATCATCATTTGATAGATTTAATCCAATTTATCTCCATATAATTACATGTTTCATCTCTTCTAAATTTTTCTTGGTGAATGATTGTTACTTTATAAAGAATGAAATATTGACATTGATACATTCTATATCTAGAAAAATCTCCTAGAGAAATGGTGAGCATCATGGTTAGGTACTTAGGTTTCTTAGTTGAAGGGAATGTATCCATCAGATACCCAACTATTTTATATTTACAATAAAGTCAATATTTTCCCCTACAATACAATAGGTTCCCCATTGACATGTACTAGTATTTGTATCAAAGGCACAATTCATTACCAACTAGTACACTACTCTAAATCATAGTCACTACAAGTGAATGATAGGAGAATCATCATTTGATAGATTTAATTAATGATTTATTCTAAAGAGAACTCTATACTTAGATGAAAAATTAAGCCAAACTTATTTCTGCAAATTTTTTTATTTTACAAATTCCTCAAAAACATAGTTAAATATCATATTTTGTACCTCAAATAATCACCTTAATAATTTAGGTAATGGGGTACTTTGTTAAGCTCTATATAAGCCCCATGTTATCCCAAAAACCTCATATTAATCCCTAGATATTAAGTGATTACATTTCTATTTTTATATTGTTATCTAGGATATAACCCCTCATGGTCCCATTTTATTATAATTGTATCCTTTGTCTCCTATATATATACTAAGGAGACCTAGTCTTAGGATCATAAAATATTGTCTTTGTTCATAGTATTATTTGTAAAATGAGGTTTCCCCCTTGAATTGGACTATAATTATTGGTTTCTTATCATTTTTAAGACACAAGGATCATAACGTTTGGTATCAAAGCTCTTGTTCCTAGTGTTTTTAAACATGCCATTGTGGAAATTTTTCTATAACTTTTTTGGTGCAGTTTTGACACAAGAAGGAAGACCCCTTGCCTTTGAAAGTAGTTAACTTAAAATAAAAAAACTACTTGGACCCATCTATGAAAAATAAATGTTGCCCATACTACATACAATTAAGAAATGGCATCTATACCTAATAGGAAGACATTTCAAAGTAAAAAAAAATCATGATAGTCTAAATTTCTTCTTGGAACAAATATTGTATTCAAAAGAACAACAAAAATAGGTGAAAAATATGTTGGGTTATGACTTTTAAATTAGGCTACAAAAAGGGGAAACAAAATATTGTGGAAGATATAGTCTCAAGGAAAGATGAAGACATGAATGGTTTACTATGTGTTATTTCCATTCCACAATCTGACTCGGTGGAAGAAGCAAGGATATAATGACAGTAGGATGAAATTATATGCAAGATAATTCAACATTTACATGAGGACCCTGAGGTAGTAGAAAAAATTTAATAGAAAAATGATTTGTTATGGTATTAAGATTGCATATACTTATGTGAGAATTATCAACTCAAATATAAGGTCCTATTGGAATTATGCATTTATCCTATAGGAGGACTTTCAGGGATCTTGAAGACATACCATATGATTAAGAAATATTTTTCTTGGGAAGATATGAAAGTAGAAGTTTAAAAATCTATGGCAGAATGTGTGGTATGCCATTAGCCACAGGACAGACTATCAAGACCCTAGGTCTCCTTCAGCCATTAGCCATACCGAGCCAACATTAGGAAGAAGTTTCAATGTATTTTATTACATTTTTACCCAAATATGAAGGAAATATTGTCATTAAGTTAGTGGTAGATTGAATGAAAAATTATTCCATCTTTTTCTCTCTTTATCATCCTCTTAAATAAAGTACTATGGTAGAAGCATTGTTGGAAACAATCCAAAAGATACATGGAATACCAAAGATTATTGGGAGTGATATTGATCCAATTTACATTGTAAATTTTTGGATTGGATTATTTTCTTGTTTGGGTACTCAATTGGCTCACAACTCATCTTACCATCCTTAATTTGATGGGAAAAGTGTGATTGTGAGTAAATGTTTAGAAGGAAATATGCTTTTCTTTACATCTTATAAACAGAAAAAATGGGTCAAATGGTTTCCCTTAGCAGAAAGGTTTTACAACACATCCTTCCATACTTCATAAAAAATGTCACCATTTATGGAACTTTATGGATATCATCCTCCATCCATAAAATCACCCTTGAAAGGGACTATAAAGGCTCAATTAGTAGATGACCACATCCAACACTAACAAAAGGTTCTCAAACTATTGAAGGAATATTTGGCTATGACACAAAATAGGATGAAAGAAAAAATAGATCAACATTGCAATAAAAGGGAATTTGAAGTGGAAGATTGTGTATTTGTGAAACTACAACCATATAAATAGATGTCCATCAAATAACAAAATAAGGACAATAATTTATCTCCAAGGTATTATGGCCCCTATAAGGTGTTACAGAAGATTATAATTATGGCATGAAAATTAGAGCTACCTCTATCTTAATGTCTACATCCAACCTTCCATGCTTCTTACTTAAAGAAGGTCATTGGTGATAAGATCTCGGTCCAAACTCTTCTAAAAGAGATTAATGAAAAAGGAAAAGTAATATTAGAACTATAAACAATTTTGGAAATAAGGACTAAGTAGCTGGGAAATCAAGCAATTATTGGGTACCTCATCAAATGGAAGAACCTACCAGTAGAATAAGAAACTTGAGAAGATGGGATTTTCATGAAAAAACACCCATAGATAGTTAAGTGTTGAGGAAAACACTTATTTGAAGGGGAGGGGCATGTCAAGCCCTATATAAGCCCCATGTTAACCTAAAAACCCCTTATTAAACCCTAGATATTGAGTGATTCTATTTTAATTGTTATATTGTTATGTAGGCTAGAATCCCACATGGTCCCATTTTATTATAATTGTACCCTTTGTCTCCTATATATACACCAAGGAAACCTAGTATTAGGATCACCAAATCTTGTCGTGTTCATTGTATTATTTGTAATATAAGCCCCCCCAACCCCCCCCCCCCCCCCTCCTACCCCCTCGAAGTAGATTATAATTATTGGTTTCTTATCATTTTCAAGGCACAAGGATCATAACCCCATTATGTTTATGTCAAGAACCCATTGCTACCATACCACATTTTGAGTAAATTGTTTATTCTCATTTATTTTTTTAATTAGCCATTAATTTTTCCACGCCTTGTCAAAAGTCAACTTGCTCAATCTAAGCACTATATGCTTGAAATTTTTAGTATGTGGATAATGTATATTTAAATTGATATGCATAAAATAATTAATGCATATCCAACTAATAATTTGAGAGTTATATCTTGTTGATAAAAAATTTGTAATATGTTGGTTAGTTGGCACAATGATGTCTTGAAAGACCAAATGGACATATTTTTAGAACCTATCATATATAAAATGTCTCTTGAAACCTAATTTCTAATCCAAATTTAATTTTATTAATTTCGATATCAAAGAAAATCATATGGTCAAAAAACTCATTCAATATCAAACAAGAAATATATGAATAGAGTTGGGAGTGTTAATTTTCGTAGATCAAAGGGATGAATTTTAAAACCCTATCCCTATGGTCTATTTTATTAGTTGAATATTTTAATTTTAATATCATAAAATAAAATTATGCCCAAAATACTAACTGTTTATGCGAAATTTTCACTATACAAACTCTATTTACTAAATTTCTAATTGTCATATTTGACCCATAAATTACTTATATTTTTTAAAAAACATTTATATTGGAGATATATTGATCAATATAATTTCATATCTAATTGGAATAACATCAATTCATTATCAATTGAAAAATGTGCACCCAAAACAATGACTATTGGTCTAGATTAGGGATCAAAAGCAACTCTATCATGCAAGTTGTTCAACAACATGTTTGGCATATAATTTAATGGAATATTTAAATCTTATTTATATTGGATATTTCCTTATGAATATACTATATTTTTTATTTTCAATTACTTCAAGAAGATATCAGACAAAGAATCTATGAATTAAGCATTATTGAGTAGTCTAAGATAACCATCACTCCTTAACATGAAACAAATACTTTTTTCTTCATTTAGACTTCCCTGGATTTGTTTTATATTCACTATTTGTGAATTTTTTTACATATTAGTGTATAAATAGAGACCAAACACAATTCTTCTTTCATTATCTCACATTCTATTGTAGATAAGTGTTGGTCCTTGTACCTATATGAGGTGGATCAATAGGCTCAATGCATGCACAAGTGATTCTTTGACAACACAATTTCATTAAAAGGGAATACTATCTAGACATCCAATAAGGATATTTTGAGTCATTGCATGCACCATGATTCAAAACTCAAATTCCTAATAGCTTTCTCAAGTAGTGTATCAGCTAAATACAAAAACACCAAGACTTTTAATCAAAGCTGCAAATGGGTCAAGAATGATAGAAATAAATAATTGATTTGAAGATAAAGTAAATATTAGTTTTGAAAAAACCAAGCTCCATTACCACGTTTCCAATGCACTTTTTGCAAATAAATCATGCCATGGAGCCTATTATTCATCCTACTCACTCATTGATACCATGGTATACCCATGCATTTATCTTGGTTGGAAATAATTGCATGCTGAAGTTCATGAGGTTACATTGTTTATGTGATTTTCCTTGAAGTTTAATCATTTAGATAACCACTACTATTAAATCACAAATTTAGCCTCATCACTTCCTGTTTATTTCTCTGACCATCCTTAACCCATGCAATAAAGTGACTCGTCTCACATACAATATTGAGTTACCTTGTCATCCTATTTTTTCCTCATTAAAATTGATGGTGAAAACCTTTCTCGGGAACCATAAAACTATGAGATGTTGAAAACTATATTTTTGGTAAGAATTCCTTGAAAAATAAAAGTAAAAAAAAAAAAAAAAAATCTAACTGTGAAAACTCTTTGGGCACAATTAGACAAATGATGTTTGAAAAAGCTTGCTAGTGGACAAGGTTTGAAAATAAAAATGAAAGTCATTTTCAAGTTTTAGTTTCTCTTTGAATAAATATTACTAGGTTTTTCTACTTTATTAGAAGTTTGCTCAATATCTCAGTCCATAACACACATTGTGATCCAAGATTCTAAGCTCCAAATTATTCTTTCTGGCAAAATTTTACATCATTGAGGACCATCTCAGGCGATCATACACTTGTTTTTAAGCTCAGGGAATTCATAGGTAAGTGTAGTTATGCTTCTTTTTATTTTATTTAATATAGATCCAACAAGTGCTATGTATTTGCATATATAAAATCACTTACACATGTGCCCCACCTCCTCATCTTTTTCCATTTCTTAAGGGTGGAAAATGTCTTTAGTTTTGGGTGTGAGGGGGGTGGGGGGGTAGGGTGATGGAAGTGGAATTCATTGCACTCCAAATTTTATGCAAAAATTTTGACTTTGAGGAACAAAAAAAATTTCAAAGGAAACAATTTTTTTTTAGAAAATGTATTCTTTTGGGGGGTGTAGGGACAATTGCACTTTCCATATTTAATGCATCATTGTTTTATTATCCTTTCCATTTGATCTAAAAACTCTCCAGTTTGAGTGAAAAGAGGAAAATTATCACATAGATAGGAATAAGCTACTCCACAAGAACCTATAATAGAAGAAACTTCTATAAAATCCATTCCTACATACACACATATGTTATCATTCAACATGGCGTGGTTTATGGAATTAATATATCCTTGTGCATGGGTATATGCAACAACCGTTTTCATATTCTAGTAGTAAGGAAGTTTGATAGGAGCATGTTTTCAAAATTAATGACATAAGGAATCCTATTACTTCCATGATAGAACTAATAGTAGGAATTCCTAGAACTACTACAAAACAACTAGTAAGAAGAATTGAAATATCACCATGTCAAAATATTTAAACTATCATGGTTTTCTACTGCTACTCCTATTATAAGCCTATTGTTGTTACTTCAATTTCTATATTATGTGCCAAAAATGATTTCTTTATATATCAAGATATGTGCATTAGTTATTTGTGATTTTTCTAAGGAGAAGCAATAAAATAGGAAAATTCACTTGCAAATTTCACAAAAAAATAATTTGTAGTTCAAGAGAAAATTGCTAAAAATGTGTATTGCAACTCATAGAAGTTTGTTGTAATGCCATGAGGTTTGTTGTATATCCACCAAAAGTCATTGAGAATGTTAATTTTGAATTTTGTAGGATGGTTCCAGACAAATTATACTAGTAAAAATAGACATATAGCAAGCAAATCATGTAAGGAAAATGGAAAAAATGTTAATAATAGAGAAGGGCATGCATTGGAAAGAGAGAAGAATTCATAAGGCTTACTAGATATCGATCTAATGGATTGCACAAATATATGCAACATATTTAGTTTGAGGAAGATGTTTGGATTTATAGATGCCATATTTTTAAGTCCTCTTTTCCCTATTTTTAATCCATTTTCACTTTCCCATGACCCTATATTAGTTCGTTTTAATGCTTGTGTGTGGATTTAGACTGAAAGTGTTTTCTAATTACTTTCCTTAGTATTTCATACAAATTATGGTTAAATGTTAGAGAAATAAATGATATTCTACATTCATCTTAGAAAAATGAGATAGCCCATTAATCGTTGTAGAACCAATTTCGAGTTGTTGTTACCCCTATAATAGAATATCTATGAAGTGGGTACTTGATATTTTTTCTACAAGACATCATCATGTCAACATTAGCCTATCCTCAAAATATCTTAAAAACTTCGATCCTATGTTTTTAAAAATAAAAATTTTATTACTTTCTTCAATTCTAAACCTACAACTTCTACTACAACACTGGAACCTTGAACTTTTGTTGTAACATGAGAACCTTAAGAACCATGTTTCAACACAATGTTGTTGCTTTCATTTCTTGTAACTAGTCAATGGATTTTATTTCTGTTGAAATTATAACTAGGTTTGATATTCATAATATTATCATTATGGTTTTGTAAATTAGTAAAAAAAAAAGTATTTAAGTGAAAATAAAATTATTTTATAATGTCTTATTTGGAAATTTAAAAGAAAAAGAAAATTGAATTTTTAAAATAATATTTTAGTGTCTCTAAGTTGATCAAGTCAGCCCTCAATTTGTCAGCCAACTTGTCCAAGAGTCATGTCTCTTCACATGGACAAAAAACTATATATTGGCATTATTACTCCACCATTTTGGAAACCAAGTTACAACTTATGTGGAAGAGAAATTCAGATTTCTAAAGCACACTTCTTTTGTGGTATGCGAGATATTTAAGGAACCAATCTTCTTTGGTGTGCAAGTTATTTGAGGCTTTATATATTCATGTGGAAGGAGAAGATATGAGGTAGATATATCTGTGATGTGATGTCTCTTTGCAATGTGAATTTGTGACAAGTGTAATGGTTTGAGGAAGAAGGATATGTCTGGCTTGAGAGAGATCTTAATATAAAATTTTGTGGACCAAATTGAAGCATATTTTGTTTTGGATCTTGGAGGGTTGACTTTGTAACAACCCTAGGTTAAAATTTCATGTAATAAAGTTAATAAAGGAAAAAATAAGACCCAGGCCATGGGACATGTATTCTAAGCTAAATGTTGGGGAAAACATCCTAATGAGTATCCATTTCGGTTTATTAGGCTAAGGAAATTGGAAAAGGAAAAGAGGCATTAATTGGCATTTTTAAATGAAAATAATGGAAAATAGGAGAAAACGAAGGTGAAAGGTCATAGATTGCATGTGAGGAGGAAATTGAAGAAAATAGAGGCCTCAATAATAAAAAGGCTTCTAAGGATCAATTCATGGATTTTGTTGGTTGAGGTTTTTGTCAGTGTGTGATCATTTTGATAGTTTTAGCTTAGAGCTCTCTGTTCATTCTCTCTATCTCTCACACTTAGAGAATTATTGGAACCCTCTAGCATTGGAGAAAGGAAGTAAAAGGAAGGATAATAAAGAAAAAAAAAACAAAGATCAAGCAAGGAAGAGTTGGATCAAGCATGTACAATAGGATTGCTTGTAAGTATCAAGTTGCATGTATGATTTCCTTGCTAATTTTGGCATGCATGGTACATGCATGTGTATATTTGGTTCTCTTGGTACCATTGGCATGGGTTTTGTTGTGTGTGACATTGGTTTCAACTTTTCCTTGCCATTTCCAGATAACCATGGTGTGATGGGGTTCTGTTACTTGCTTGAGATTTGGATTAATGGATGGTTTTGGAACCGGTTGAGGTGGTCTCAGCAAAATTCCAAAGGGCCTAGAAATCCCTTGTTCAGTATTGGAAATATACACGATGAATCCTGAGGGTGGAGATAGGAAAATTCCTCAAGGTATTGGTGAAGAAATTTGGAGGCATCCAAACTTGTTAGCGCATAGTGATCCCTTGAATGGTTTTGGTAGGATTGCAGTAAAACCTGGTAGTGTATTTTTAATGTTTAGGCCTAGGAGTACCTTGATCGATAATGATGGGATTTCGGTAAAGCCTAGTTGTGTAGGTGCTTTCTTCAGGCCTAGAAATCCCTTGACTGGTATGGCAGGATATGTGGTAAAGACTGAGGAAGCCCTGATTGTTTTGTCTTGATTCCCACATTCATTTTTGGAATATGGAATGGGGATGATTAGATGAAAGAAATATTTGGTTAAGCTCAATCTATAGTTGGGTGGTACATGGAAGTCCATGATTTTATTGGATTTTGCATATGTTAATAATATCTCTTTTCCTCTTGTATTTCATGAGTAATTATACTTGTTATTATGTGGCTTTGATGGTTTTACTATCATGGTTATTATTATTTTTATATGCTACTTATAAGCATGGTTTCATAACAGGTTCTAGTTATGGCTCTCTACATGTTTTTATTGGTAAATGAATGGTTATTGAATGCATCGACTAATAAATTTTATTGCAAATATTATGAGAGGGCATTAGACCTTATTGATGATTTTAAGATAAGTATCAAACCCTTATGTTTAAATATCCATTCATGACCTGCAAATTACATGTTATCAATGTGTTTGATGAAATGTCTGTCATGGTTAGGCATGGTTAGGAAAATTCTTGGATTAAGTTTTGTGTTAAAGGCTTTGTCTTTATGTCATTTATTGTTCTTGAAAGTCTCATAAAGTTCTGGGTAGTGATCTGGATTCTAGCCCTGAAAAGGTGGCACAAATTTTGCAGTTGCAAGCACAAAAATAGGAAAATGAGACTACAATCACTACCTTGTAGGCTTATTCCTATGAATGGAGGCCTATAGTCAAATTATGCAGTGTTATTTCTAGACTGGGAGTCCAGGTTAGTGAAAAAGAAATATGACTCAGGTTTTGGGCACCTGGAGGGGTAGTTTATCTCTTGGGGGTCTTATAGCTCTTGAGCAAGGTTAGTAAAGTTTTAGTTTATTGATTCCACTTACTTAACTGTACTTAGGAATTTAAGTCATGTTATAGTAGCCCTCATCTCATGTTTACCCTGGCAGGCCGATGAAAGTGGGTAGATCTAGCAGGGGTGGTTACAAATTGGTATTAGAGCCAGGTTTTCGTTCTCTTTAGGTGACATATGATACCACAGGGTGGTATCAGATCTCCCAGGTTCATGACTTGGACTCGATGGGAGAAATGTGTTTGTCATGCATGCATGTTAGTTGTATATGTGATTTTTATGCATGCATTGCAATAATCATTGTTGCAATCTATGTCATCATGATGTTTTTAGTATGTTATGATGTTGATGTGTTGGCTGAGACAGTGCAGGAGAAGTCATTAGGGGAATTTTGAGGTCTATGTAGAAAATCATATAACCGATATGTTATATATCCGAGATTCTCCTGATCACACACTATTTGACTTCATGCACAATACAGAATCTCTTCTACCATTGATCATTAATTGCGGAAATAAAAACAATCGCATGCGCACATTAAAACCATAAACATTCACACATATGAACACAGTATTTCATGGGAAAGCTTAAATCTGAAAACCCCAACTATCTTTATATTATATGTCATAGAGATCATGTAACAATCATTATACAAAGCTCCTCACAAGCTCTCAGTACAATCTCCAATTGCTACACACTAATCAAGCTAGATCTAGCAAATCACATGCTCCAACTGGCCACCAAGCACAGATCTACTACGCAATCAATCGCTGAAGAATGGCTCGAATGAACTCGAATCCGTCCAAATTTGCTCACGGAATCCTCTTTGGCATCTCCATCCACGGTGGTGTTGCAAATCATGCAACACTATAGTCACAACTGATAGTCAAGACTGGCTTCTTTCACTCACTTCTTCACTGTCTCCATGAAACTATCCATGTGTTGTAGTACCGATGTATTATTTATTTTATTAATGAGTTAATAATTAGTGAATTAATTAATAATTAATTCTCACTTCACTCACTAGTGTATCAATCAAGCTTATACTAGATACAATCCAATGCATTATAATTTAACTCCATGAACCAACATAACTCCACCAACTACCCCACACTTCACCACTCACATGAGTCTTAACTGGCATCCATGCAATTATGCACTTAACCCTCAAGAATAGCGGCATCTTTCCGCGCCTCTGTTGTATCTGTGCACTTAACTGAAGTGCTCCAAGAGAATAAGATAATGTTTATAGTCCAAATATTATTAACAGTTAATAATATTCGACATATCTATTTTTAGACTGGCAATCTAAAAATAGATTCCGCCCAATATGTCTAAAAATAGAAGTCCATCTATTTTTCCCAACTGGACCAACCATCCACAAATAGCATCCTACAAATCATAGAATATGATCGACATGTCTAAAAATAGACTTGCGCCAAAAATAGCCTGTGGGCCCACTTAGTGAAGGCGACTCTTTTCATTAAGCTTATCATCTTGTTGCAATCTCAACAGCCTAAAATCAGCCTCCTAAGGAAATTATAAAATAATAGTGGAAATAATAAAATAATATTAGATTACATCATCAAATTTTAGAGGGAAAGAAGCAAAAACTATATTTTTAACTCGTATTTTCAACGTATCTCCCTATGGGTTTACTCAAATTTTGAGCGGAAACACTCATTGGATGCAAAATTTTATTCTTTGTCCAAGGAGTACCCATGTTGCATAATTTTGATGGACCCTGCTACATGAAAAATGAGAAATACATGAAAAACGTTATTGCAATCATGATTTTTCATGTATTTCTCACTTTTCATATAGGAGGGTCCATCAAAAGTATGCAACATGCATACTCCTTGCATGAGGAATTAAATTTTGCATCCAATGGGTACTCGCAGTCGAAATTTGAGTAAAAATTTATGAAGATAAGTTCAAAATATGAGTTGAAAAAGTAGTTTTATTATTTTATTATTTTTTAATCTTTTTACTTTTTTATTCCAAAAATGGTGAATCATCCCCCATGGTTGACATCATCATTTTGAATCCTATTGGTGCTTATAAAGTTTATTTTGGTTGTACATTTTTCTTAGGAGGCCCATACATCAGTTCTAGTGAGATCAAGATAGCGAGGCTGCACACTAGCTCCCTAAGAGAAGATTACTATACATGCTTGTATGTTGGGTATGCAATATAGTTTGTTAATGAAGTTACTGAGCATTATGGTTATGTACGTTCTTGCCATTCTATTTCTATTGTGGTTTCATGCATGATATATGCTAGTTGATTAGTGTGGTCATGTGCACCTGCATCAAATATTCATGCATGGTAGTTAACTTGTTGTTATAAGTGTTGTGGTCATACACATGATGTTTTTGGTATTTGCAGTTAAGATATTGATTGTTATTATGTATTGTGCTATTTTGGATTGGCCTGTGCAGATGGTTATGGTTATGGTATTCAAGTATGATTCAATATGCTTGCGATATTGTGTCATTCTAATATGGACTGACTTGTGCATATGTGATAGCCTCCCCTGAGATACATTGAGGTATGGGATTGATTATGTCATCTATTTAGTTTATTTAACATGGAATGTTCACATGTTGTTTGAAAGTTTTATTAATTGCATGATATAAGTATGTGCCTATAAGATTGCATGAAGGAGTGATATTGTTTAAACATGGTTGTACTAACATAATATGTGTTAAGAAATCTGATATGCACTGTGTGCAAGTGGGTGATAGTTGTAGTATTATGACTTATGATTATGAGTCGATTCCAAATTATGACATGGTTGTTAGTCTTGCTAGAGACTAATTTCAATTTAATAGACATGATGTATTTATCTTTGGAATATGTGATTGACATGTGTGAACTGTTGCAGGGAAACATACCTGGTATTAGCATGACAAGGTAACAATTGATTTGTTTATGTAACTAACAGTTGGTTGATGTGACAATACATAGTAAGAAACACTGTTACCGATGAAATAGGTAACCTGACCTCAAAATGGGAACTCTAGCCCAAAAAGACTCAAAAAACATGAAAAAACACCCCAAAAACAAAAAAAGTGTATTCCAGAACGCATTTGGTTTTTTTTGAAGGTCAAATTTCAACATTTTATAAAATTATGTTAAAAACAAAATTGTTTCTTGAAAAAAGGATTGAAAAAACACCCTCAAAACAAAGCCAGTTGACGTTGGAATAACCAAAAAACAAAAATTGTCATATTTTTGATATTTTCAAAAATAGAAATAACATTTTTTAATTTTTAAAATTTAAACATTAAAAAAAACATAAAATAAAAAAAAATAAATTTAAAAAATAAAAACATTTTAAAGCTTAAAATTTAAAAATATATAGGAATAAAAAAACAAAAATAAAAATTTTAATTCAAACATTAAAAAAAACCTGAAATTTGAAAAAAAAAAAAAATAAATTTAAAGATTAAAATTCCAAAATATATATAAATAAAAAAATAAAAATAAAAACAAAATAAAAGTATTAAATTAAAGAAAAAAACAAGTTAAAAAGGAAAGAAATTATAAAAAATTAAATATAGAAATTAAATTTAAAAAAGAAAAAAAAATGTTTATTAAATTTTTAGATCACAAATTTCAATCTCCACAGTTTCATTTTTGCCTAATGCCGGGTCTAAAACAAGACCCATCATCAAGACATTTCTTTTTCAAATTTAAAATAAAAAATTAAATTTAAAGAAATATATTAAATTTTAATAAATTTAAAACTTTAAAATAAAAATTTTAAAAAATATATATATAAAAATGAAAAATTAATTAAAAATAAAATACAATACAAATATTAAATTTAAAAAAATATATATTAAAAAAACAAGTAAATTTTAAAAAATAAATTAAATTTAAATTATATATATATAAGAACTAAAATTAAAAATATATATATTAGATTTTATTAAATTTAAAAAAAAATGTTAATATTAAAATAACAAATTAAATTTAAAAAAAATATATTAAATTTTAATAAATAAATAAATTTTGAAATAAAAATAAATTTTAAATATAAAGCAAAAAAAAAAAACATTGTTAAAATAAAAATTTAAAAAACTTTAAAAATCAATTAAAAATTGAAAATTGAAAAAAATCAATTAAAAAAATATATTGAATAAAAAATAAAATAAAAAAAAAAATAATTTGAAAATATTAAGTTTAATTAAAAAAAAATCTAATTTTAAATACACAATTTTAATTGAAATAAAAAAAATATATAATTTTTTTTTGTAATTAAAAAAATAATAATAAAAAAATAAAAAATTTAAAAAATATATTAAATTCAAATAAATTAAAAAAAAAAAAAATACAAAATTTATTAAATTTTAAAAAATTAAATGAAAAAACTAAACATAAAATTTAATAATAATAAATAAATAAATAAAAAATCAATTAAATAAAAAAAATACAAAATTTAATAAAAATTATTTAAAAAAAAAAAATTAAAAAAATTAAAAACAAAAAAAAAAATGAATTAAAAAAAAAAAAAAATTAAAACAAATTAAATTTCAAATATAAAAGTTAAATTAAAAAAATAATAATAATAATTTAAATTTTTTGAATTTTAAAAAAAATCAAATTAAAAATAAATAAATAAATTTTTTGATCGTAATGCATGCCGGGAATAATGTTTTCCCCACCGGCAGGGAAACACACACAGGCGGGAGCCGCCCGCCCCCACGCCTCAGCGCCGTGCCTACCCTTTCTTCGCCGCCAATTGGCAGAGGGAAGGACGCCGGGAATCACCCTCCCGGGCCAGCAGGAGGGCGACTTCGGAATCGGCCTCCGCCACGAGGGTGATCGGTCGGCCCAGGGCGGCCGAGGCCTAGGGGCCAAGGGCGGCGGGGGCTGCGTGCCCGCCCGCTGCTGCTACTTCCACCGCCACCCGGGCGGGAGGCCGATTGGCGACGCCACCACGATCAAAAATTTTATTTTTTATTTTTTAATTCTTTTTATTTTTAATATTTTTCTTTTTCAAAAAATTTAAATTTTTTTTTTTTAATTCAAATTTTTAATTTTAAATTTAAATTGTTTTTATTTTATTTATTTTTTTAATATTTTAGATTAATTATTTTTTAAAATTCAAAATTTATTTATTAAATTTATTAAATTTTAATTTAATTTAGTTTTTTTTTAATCTTTTAGTTTATTTAGTTTTTCATTTTTAAAATTTATAAATGGTTTCATTTAAAAAAAAAAAACAGTAAATTTATGGATATTTGTTTTTTAATTATTTGCACGTGGTTTTTTTCATTTGTTTTGTTTTCTAATGATAGTTTTTTTTATTTTAATTTTCTTTTTCAATTTTAAATTTTTTTTTTAATTTGTTTTTTTTGTTAATTTTAAAATTTGTATTTTTTTTTCTTATTAATATTATTTTTTAATTTAATTTTTTCTTTTTTGTATTTTATTTTTTTTATCTAAATTTCAATTTTGTAATTTAAATTATTTTTAAATTTTCTATTTATTTATTTTTTTTTAATTATATGGTTTTTTTAATAACTTAGAAAAAAATGTTTTTGATGTTTTTTTTTAAATTTTTTTGGTTAATTTTTGTTTTTTTTCTTTAAATTATGTGTTTTTTTTTCAAATTTTGTCATTTCTTTTGATATAATTTTCGAATATTTTTGTCTTTTTTTTGTTTTTTTTATTTATTTTTGTTTAAATTTTTTATTTTTATGAGTGAATTTTGTTTTTTTTTTTACATTTTTATTGGTTTTTTTTATTGTTTATATATATATATTTTTTATCTAAGTTTTGTGTTTGATTACCAACATGAAAATCACCACTCTAAAAAACAAAAGGTTGACACTGCATCAATACGTTTCAAAATTAGCATGAAAATCACCGCTTTAAAAAAAAAAAAAAAAATTGATGCTGCATCAATACGTTTCAAAATTAGCATGAAAATCACTAACATTTTAAAACAAATATTCATACTTCATAAATAAAAATATTAGAGTGTCAAAAATGTGCACAAAAAAAAGGGGTGATTCTGCATCACCACTTTTCAAAATCGGGTGCTTTTTATGCTACCAAAAAAAAGTAGGTAACAATGCGGTTACCTATTTCATCGGTAACAGTGTTAAGACTCAATTGCAGTAAGGTAAAAAGGTAAAATAAAGGAATTGGGTGAGAATTCCTTTGGCTATGTTTTGAACCACAATTCCAAACGAATGAGTTCCTTATATACAGAAAGACTTTTTAGCCTTGATTTCAAATGTCATTATGTGGATATGTGTTATATTCATAAACATATATTTGACAGATATATTAAATAGTTTCTTGTTATAGCTGGACCCTTCAAGGGAATTGGAGTCCCTTGAGAGATGGCATGGATGTGTTCAGTTACAAGGAAATGTGCTTGGCACAACAAGGTAAGATAACTAATATATTTCTATATTTACTTATGCACTGGAAATTGTGTGTTTATGACAATGTGATGTAGGGGATTGCATGGAAAAAGAGTCTACCATGAAATATTGAAGAAGATTTGGGTTGAGCTTTCCCTTGGGAGCATTGGGAACGCATGGGGTTGAGCCATGGTATTTGTTGCTAGTCTTGTCATTTTAGTGCTTTGTGATTTGTTTGCACTTGATTTGCATTTTTGTTTATGTCTAGTGCATGGTCATGGCACTTTGTCTGTGATGTCGTATTGCTATTGTTTTTTCATGGTTTTCTTCTTGTTTTTTTATTGTTCTTTCCTTTTATGTTTTTAGGGTATTGGGAATTGGTTGGGGAAAGAGGAAGGTTAATGGTGCCCGAGAAGAGTTAAAAGAAACACAACAGGTAATGTAAGACCTCGTTGAAGCCCGTTGCATGAATAAGGGTAACTCAAGGAAAGAATATGAAAAAAAACTGGAATGGTTGTGTCCATTGGTGTAAATGGGTAGTGGTAGGACATAAACATATTTATCGATCAAACGGGAACTATTACTTCAAAATGAGAACTCTAGCCCAAAAAAACTCAAAAAACATGAAAAAATAGCCCATAAATGAAAAATGTGTCTTCTAGAATGCATTGTTTTTTTTTAGGGTCAAATTTCAACATGCTTTTAAATTATGCTAAAAACCAATTTTTTTCTTGAAAAAGGATTGAAAAAACACTCTCGAAACAAAAAGTGTTGATGGTGGAATAACATCGCCAATTTTTTGTGTGCAAAAAACAACTTGAAAACAAAAAGTGTTGATGCTGGAATAACGTCGCCAATTTTTGTGTGCAAAAAGCAGGCCTGAAAACGAATAGTCTTGTTACTGGAATAATGCCGTCAATTTTTTGTGTGAAAAAAAAACACTTTAAAAATGAAAAGTGTTAATGTTGGAATAACGTCTTTTTCTTTTCGGGGTAAATTGTCCATAATTTTTAATAATGACATTAAAGATAAAATATCAAAAGTATTAAAATTGCAACAATTTTCATGCATGGTATTAAAATAATCTATTATTGTGTCTCTGAAAAGCCTTGAAAATCCAAGGATGACATTCAAGATAAAATATCACTGTTATGAAAATAAAATTCGAACGATTTTTAGGTATGGTATTAAAGATAAAATATCACTTGTAAAAAACACACACACATACAAAATTTCAAAAGAAAATTTAAAGGGGAAAATTTAAAAAAAACACACACAATTTAAAGAAAAAAATTAAAAATTAACACAAACAAAAAAACAAATATTATTTTTTAAAAATAATAATAATAAAAAACCTCATAGTTTAAAAAAAATGATAAAATAAAATCATTTAATTTAAATTATATTTTTAAATTTTTTTATTAATTTTAATTTAATAATTTTATTTTTATTTTTATTTCTTTTATTATTATTATTTATTTTTTTTCAATTTTAAAGTTTTTTTATTTTTACAAGTTATTTTTGTTTTTTCTTTACACTTCTACTGGTTTTTTTTTCATATTTTCTTTATATTTTTTGATATTTGATTTTTTTTTGTCATGTTTTTTTATTTTCGTTTGCCTTATTACCAAGATGAAAATCACCACTTTAAACAAAAATTATTCATGTTGCATCAACACTTTTCATAATTAGCATGAAAATCATTAATATTTTAAAATAAATGTTCAGACTTGATAAATAAAATGGTTAAAGTGCTAAAAAATGACCATTTTTATAAATCGACATGATATTTAAAAAAAAAAAAATCAAAGAAAATTTAAAGTTCCAAAAATATACTAAAAAAAAAGCAGGTTATTCTACATCACCACTTTTCAAAATTGACATGAAAATAATGACATTTAAAAATAAAAATAAAAAAAAATTCATAAGATAATTTAAAGTGCCAAAACTATCCTCCAAATAAAAATTTGATTTTGCATCACCACTTTTCAAAATCGAGTGTTTATTTTTGCTACCTCAAAAAAACGGGTACCGGGTAATTTTCTCATTTGATCGGTAACTATGTTCATACATGAGGAAGGTAACTGGGAAAGGTAAAGTGAATGTATTTTAGGTGTCAGATGCCTTGGCTATTTTGGGAACTGTCATTCTCCATGTTGTGCATGTTGTGCACGGATAAAGGGAAGTTCTCTTAACCTTAACTTATTGTATCTGGTAATAATGTTGTGATCATGATGATGTTGATGTCTATATATGTATATATGCATGTTTGTATTTCGTTGTCTGACAGGGTCGTCAGAGATCATGATTGTTTTAGGCTAATTCTTATATGTATACATGTATGTATGTATGTTGTTGTTTGACGGGGTCATCAGAGATCATGATTTTTTTATGCTATATATGTGTGTGTGTGTGTGTGTGTGTGTGTGTGTGTGTGTATTTAATTGTCTGACAGGGCTGTCAGGGATAATTATTGTGGAGGAATGATCGCTTATGTAGTTGAATGGCATGAATAGGTTCTTGGTTTATGAGGAATCAAGTGGGTAGAGTAGCCTTGACACATCTATGAGGTCAATATCATGTGGATATGAATTGATATTATGTGTTTGTACTATGTCTATGTTTATGCTATGGCAGGTAAAACTGAGGGATATTTCAAAGGAATAAAATCAACGTGTTTTTCGGCATGCGGGGACAAGCATGGATGGTGGAAAGATACTAGAAGAAAGGTTTCTTGGTAGAGTCAGTGTGTGGTCTTTGGACGTGCAATACTAAAATTGTGTATATGTTTTGCATGTTGTATGTGTGGTACTATGTACATATAGTGTTATGTTCAGTGTTTTGTGCATGTTGGATATGCGGTGCTATGTGCATATGGTGCGGTGTGCATGTGGTGCTATGTACATGTGGTACATGCAATGTTGCATGCATGTGGTGTTGTGTACACGTTTGCAGGTGGTGTTGTGTACACATCATGCAAGTGGTGTTGTGTACATGCAGTTCAATTTACACCTTGCGTAGGTGGTGTTGTGGAAATGTGGTGTTGTGTACACGCCATGCAAGTGGTGTTGTGGACATATGGTTTTGTATACACGTTTTGCAGATGGTGTTGTGTACACATTGTGTAGGTGGTGTTGTGTACATGTGGTGTTGTGTACACGTCACTACTACATTTGGCGGAAATTCTGATGCTTTTGACCAAATGTCAGAAATTTCACCAAATTTTTTCCATCCCGCCCGAAACCGTCGCTATACCGATGTTTATAGAAAAGTGTCGCAATACTGACACTTAGACAAAGTGTCATAATTGCAACGTTTTGAGGAAGACGTCGCAATTGCGACACTATGGCCCAAAGTGTCGCTATTGCGACAACTGCCTCCAAACGTCGCAAGTGCGACACAATGTCTAAGTGTCGCAATTGCAACGTTTGGAGGCACCCATCGCAATAGCGACGCTTTGTCCGCCGTCGGTATAACGACACTTATATGCGCGCTACATAAAAATACGAAACTTATATGCACGCTACATAAAAATTATTTTATTGTTTTGTATCCGTCGCAATAGCTACATTAACGTCTGATATCACGCGCGCATTCGCCCTCCGCTCTTGCAGAACAACATTCGCCCTTAGCTCTTGCAGAACAGCATTTTCCCTCAGCATTCGCCCTCAGCGTTCGCCCTCAACTCTTGCAGAACAACATTCGCCCTCAGCGTTCGCCCTCAGCTCTTGCAGAAAAACATTTGCCCTCAGCTCTTGCAAAATGGTAAGTTCTTACTGCAGGCCTTTCCTCCTATAGTAGGGTTGACTCTATTTGGGTTTTTTTGGTAAATTCCATTAGATTGTGTTAGGCTGTAGGGTTTTCTTTAGATGTCAAGAATCAAGATTCAATACCCTCTATTATCTTCATCACCCAATACAAGATTTAATTTTTTCCCAAAGTAACACTTATTAATTAGGCAGCCATTATTTCTCCCTGCTTTAAAAAACCTACATTTAAATGAAAACAAGCATTTCATTTCAACTAAAAAAATCTATTAGTGTTCAAATGTACATGTGTGCTACATTAACGTCTGATATCACGCGCGCATTCGCCCTTCGCTCTTGCAGAACAGCATTCGCCCTCAACATTCGCCCTCAGCTCTTGCAGAACAGCATTTGCCCTCAGCATTCGCCCTAAAGTCTTGCAGAACAGCATTCGCCCTCAGCTCTTGTAGAACAGCATTCGCCCTCAGCTCTTGCAGAACAACATTCGCCCTCAGCTCTTGCAAAATGTTAAGTTCTTACTGTAGGCCCTTCCTCCTATAGTAGGGTTGACTCTATTTAGGTTTTTTTGGTCAATTCCATTGGATTGTGTTAGGTTGTAGGGTTCTCTCTAGATGTCAAGAATCAAGATTCAATAACCTCTATTATCTTCATCACCCAACACAAGATTTAAATTTTTGCCAAAGAAATGCTTATTAATTTGGCAGCCATTATTTCTCCCTGCTTTAAAAACCCTACATTTAAATGAAAACAAGCATTGCATTTCAACTACAAAAATCTATTAGTACATGTGTGCATCACTTGTGTAGGGTATTCCTTTTCCACTTTCACATTATCCAAGAATGTGTGCAGTATAGTTCATATTTTTTGTGATTTAGATTATCTTGAAAAAGGAAAGGTAAATTATTTCCCATGGAAAAAGAAGGTTTTCCCTTTTTACTACTGGAAATGGTACAACAAGTTCCATTTCTACCCGAAACTCCTATGAAACAGGAACCAAATAAAGGCCATGTCCTCAATGGACATCATTTGGCTTTGAAAATGGCCATTGCACCGTGTTGTTTCTTATATTACATCACGATAGTTTATTAGGTCATTTCTTGTTTCTTGAGATGAAAAACAACCAAATAAATTGTGAAGATCCTTTCAAGAAATAAATGACCATTTCTCAATCATATCTCAACTATTTTTTATTTTATTCAGTGGTTGCTTACTTTGAGAGAAATTTGACACTTTTATAAGGAATATAACATAAAAACACAAAATGGGAAGGAATTGATGAGGTATATGTCCTTTAGTTTTTGTCAATTAAGAATTGGTAATACACGATGCATGTTCTGTACTACAAACTAGATTCTTTCCTGGAGTTAGGACACAGAGTATTGAATCAAAGTTGTAGTTTCTAACTTCTTGTATTGGTTCATCAATCTTGAAATTCAGACATTGCATGTCTTCATTACTTCATGTTTGAATAATTTGCATCATATCGTACAATAGGAAATTAGGAATTATGATTATTATTACTTTATGGATTTGTTAAGTTACTTTTAAGTTTGCATGGTTTAGTGTGAAATTATTCTAGTGTGCCCCTAGGCCCAGGTGAAGGAATGCCAAGGACTGAGAACCCTAGTTTTTAAATGGTATTATTTCTTATACTAAAAAACCCCTCAACATCACTTCTTATTAGTTATTAACAATAGTGTTGTAAACAATTTGAGAATTGATATAGCAAAATCTCGCACTTCTCAAGATAAAATCCTAAAGCTAAAGTGTGATACCATGTGTAATTCAATAGCCCCATTGTCACCTCACCAACCTCTTTTCACTTCGGGCTAGCTCTCCTCCAACTCAAGAGGGGTTCTCCCTAGTAGATGTTAGGGATCTAATGGCCCAACCAAACCAAGTCAAGAGCCCCCTAACTCTCTATGTTTATTACTATCAATCAAAATATTGAACAATAGGGTCAGACATGCATCCTGAAGATAAAATTGCCAGGGTATTTTTGGGTAATTTCAAAGGGAAAGTCCCCAAACACATATAATCAAGGAATTATAACGTGATTTCAAAAATTAAATATCAACAAAATCGTTTAAAGGATATTGAAAGGAAAAAAGGTGATGAAAGATAGAAAGTGCCTTACTTAAATGCTCTAAGGATTTTTCAATAGTTGCTCCAAAAGCTTCACTTCAAGGCCCTTCAAGATCGTCTCCAACAATGCTATACCATCAGCTTCAACAATGTTGCTCCAAAAATGTCCTCAAGGTATTCACAACAAGTTTACTAGAAGTTGCTCCAACAATATATTCAATAAGGTCTTCATTGTCAACTCGTCTCTTGTTTGGGTGCCTTAATGTTCAATGACATGTTTCCAGGACTGAATTCAATGCAAGGCATATTTGAAACTCTAACTCTGTCTTCCGGTGTCTTATTAGAAATTATTTCAGTTTTCATTTTGTTTTTTCAAGTTAGATATTGTTTTCAAGTTTTTACATTTATAATTTTATTGCAATGTGGCAGACTGATCAGAGCAGTGCAGGAACAACCCCGAGACGGGATGATCGCGGAAAGAGGCCAGCGGAAGAACATGTAAAGTGCCAGCATTGCTCTATCTTCTGGTATTTTAGTTATTTACATAATTGAAATAATATTAATTTTGTTCAAATATGCAGACACCTAGCCATGGTACGCCTGATGATTCCCTCTTTGAGGAAGAGCTTTCTTCATCCCTATCTCCAGTGTTCTTGTTGCAGAAAAAGGCACGAGATGCAAGGTCGGAATTTAATACTTTGATAGACGCGCCTCAAACACCTGAAACAGAAGAGAGGATACAACATCTTATGAGGCAGCTAGAAAGATATCAGGTAATAATAAAAAGTCAAAAGGATATTTTTTTTGTTCTGCATGAGATGAATTGTGATAATTTGATTTTTAATTTTTACATTGACTAAACTAACAAAAATTTCTTTTGTATGTAGCGTTTTCTGGCACTTGCTGAACTCGGTGTTGGTGGTAGTGGGACACAAGGGCAAGATATTTCCCAACAACCCTCTCGTACACCTTCTACTCCTTTAGGTGCCAGCCAAGAAACACACCCTGCCCAAGCAGACACCCAGCCAACCGCTGAACGTGTTGGCAATGATGAGGCTAATATGGCCAACTACATTATTGCGTTTCCTGGAGCTACACGTGTCAGCTCCACAGGGACCATTAATGGCACATTGTTGGTGAACGATGAAGGTGTCCCTATAAAGCATGTACAACTCCCGGGTAAATTTTAATATTTTAACTATTTCATGTACTTTATCTAAAACATATTTATCATGATTTTTATTTTTAAATTAATGATAATATCTTCTTTTTCTTTTGGTTTTATTCTGTGTAGGAAACAATGAGTTCTACAGGATTCTGGAGAGCAATGCGTTGGTAATTTTTGGCCCAACCATACGTACAGGGTGGAATTCCCAGAATTCCAACCTGAAAAAAGAACTTCTAGATTATCTAGAAGCCCTTTTTGGGGTCGGCACATTTGACAGAAAAGCGGTGGCTCAGGTAGCCAACAAATATTTGAAATATACCAGGGACACCTATAGGACGCAATTGCAATTTAACCCTAGATATGAGCATCCTCTCGCAGTTTCAGAGAGTGAGTGGAGAGAACTCATCCATGACGGAAAAGAGAAAAGGGCAAAGAAAGAAGGAAAAATGCCAACTGGACCCGCAAGGTAAATTACAACTTTAATTCAATAGCTTTAATTTTCTCCATGTCTAAAATAAAAGTGTGCTACGTCATGCCTGACTTTAATCTTTTGATGCTAGGTTGCCTGACACCTCAAAGGCAACCAAAGCTAGGATTGAAAAAAAGACCATCACAAGCCCCCAGACGAGCTGACTGCCAAGAAATTGACACGAGAATTGTAATTAAAGTAGCTAAACATCTTATAATTAATTGTATCGCCTTCAACGTTTTTGTAATCCTATCAAATATGATTAAAAATACACAATCATATGTAATGTATGGTGACCGGAGGCAGAAACTACATAGGAAGATAAAAATATAAAAAACTTTTCCATTTGGCAACAGTGCCAGTGGATTGAACGTGAAGCAGGAGGAGGTCCCAAGATCGAATGCTGATAAAATTAAAACAATGCTTTAATATGTTTGTTTTATTAAATTTAATGTCTAACAACTTTGTTTAAATCAGGGGAGCAGCACTATCGACGAGGCAAATAACCCAATTTTAGAGCCATATGTAGATGATCCTCACGTGAAACCTGATCATTGTAGTGGGGACCAGGCTGACAATGCTACTATCAGTGAGGGCCATGACGATAATTAATTTTCACTTATAATTTTTTCTAATTATACATTGATTGTTGTCCTTATAATATTTTTTGTTTAAATGACAGAGAATGTTTCCTTGAGATCTTACGATAGAACCGCCAGTCCATGGCAGCGTGTTGGTGCGCAAGATGATAGTCCCATTGCCAATTTTTTTATTAATATTACTTGAACTACTTCAATGATACTACGTTAAATGACAGTCATTTAATAACATATTATTTTTAAATAAAAATGATGCCCCATCCTTTGGATAGAACGGAACATCATTATTTCTTGTAACTAGTTGAAGCGATAGCTGGTGCACCAGGTAAATAATCTCATTGCAATTTTTTTATGAATATTACCGAACTAGTTCAATGATATTTAAAAACTGACAATTAAAATTTAATATTATCTGTTTTTGTAGGCGATGCCCCGTCACTGGATGAGACCAGACATCGTGACTATGCAACTAGGTCAGCAGCGACAACTGGTGCACCACTTAAATAATCTCATTGCAATTTTTTTTATTAATATTACCGAACTAGTTCAAAAAATTTTAGCCGACAATTAAAATTTAATATTATCATTTTTGTAGACAATGCCGAATCCTTTGGATAGGGCAGACATCGTATTTCATAGCTTCGTGTTGATCAACCAACTAGTGCACGGATAAATAATCTCATTGCAATTTTTTATTAATATTCTTGAACTAGTTCAATGATATTTAAAAACATGATTAAAATTTTATATTATCATTTTTATGGCGATGCCAAATCACCCAGATGAGACGGTTATCCTGTAGTCATAACTAAAGTCAATGATCTTGGTCGAAGAACTACTAATGGGAAAATAGGGCTTTCTGATGATATTGATGATATAATTAGGAGCTTTAGAAATAGGAAGAAGAAAAAGAAAATTTGATAATGTAAAATATTGTATTATTATAAGACAAACGTTACCATACTTGGAACGTTTTTTGCGTTATATAAAAAACTCATTTATGATACTATTTTTATGTCAAGCATTAATTGCAATGTTTCCTTACGTACTTTTTGTTGAATTGTTTTTTTATTAGTTATTGAATTTTTTTTTTATGCTCATGAAAGTAAAAAATGAAATATAGATTGGGTATTGGGGAATTGAGAGTGATGTGAGGGGGGGGGAGGGGCCATAAGAGCTTCCACCTTCACGTGGTTGGCCCTGTTTAGTAGAGAATAATTTATTGGAGCGATTCAATCTTGGAGCAAACCTCCCTTGATCCAGCGTAGCAACAAAAAAGTCACTGTTGACTTAGTTGCTACTCTTTCAGATCGTGGGAGGCTTGTTCCAAGTTCATGCGACTCCAATAAATTGTTCTTGAAACGAAGAGGCGCTTATTCAGGTATGTTTTGACATTTTCAATATATGTTCTAACATTATCATAAGAATGCATCTTAGAGTAAAAATACTACATCAATTACTTGTATTTATTGTATAGATAATGATGGATTTTGATTGACTTGGCAGTGCAGGTACAAATCCTCTTGCATCATGAGCAATACAACTTGTCAACCGGGGTCATGTCCAGGATATTTTTGCTTGTGCGCTTGACCAGGTTCGTAATGTCACATTTTGTAAGTTCCTTTACAGTTCATAATTCAATATTAAGCTTTTTCATGATTATTATCTAGGTTTTTTGTATGTGTTTTTTCATCTATTTGATTGTAAGCAACTCTGCATGTTTCCTGTTGTTCACTATGATTTCTCCCATTACCACTCCCAGGATGAATCCGAATTTATTGTTACATAGTTTACTTTATTGTTACTATGATTTCTCCATTTACGATTTCATAGGTTACATCATGTAAAGTTGTCAATCTCAGGTTGGTGATGAGCTTTAGTTCTCCAGATTTGGGGCTTTTCTGATGTTTTCTCCCTCATGTCATTCCTGCATCACCTCGTTGTTTGAGCATGCCAATTGTCTACCACTTGTACCAATTGGCACATGTCAATCTCTGAGTGGTGCCACATTTCACCTATTTTCAGTGAGAGTTTAGGGTTTCTCTAGCATAGCTTCAGAAATCCGATTCAGTGCCTGCTTGAATATTGTCACATAATACTCATGGTTTGGATTGATGAGCATGTTCTGAATGGTTGGTTGATTCATAAGAACCACCCATATAGTCATCTTGAGATATTTCAGAAGGTTTCTCGGGTTTCCTTTTTCACAGTTTCTAGTGGGTGGGATGGTGTGGGGTGATCCATCAATACTGGTGCTCTTGTAGTAGGGAATTTGTTTTTGGGGATATAAAGGAGCATTTGATGTAGATATCCCATTGGATGCATTCATAGATGGGCACGAGAGGTCAAGAATTTAAATTAAAAATATGCAACCTCTAGCATGGCAACCTGAAGGCCGCGAGAGACACTGGTTAAATATTGTTTTGTGCTGGCCTTAATATAGTCGTGATTTATTTATATTATCTTAATGCAAATATATAGTCCGGTCTCATTAAAATGAGGATTGTGGTTGTATTTTTCTTTGGTTGTTTCTCTCTTAATTCTCCAGAAGTTGCCAAAAGTTGCGATAGTTGTTTAGTTTGCCTGTTACAACTTAAAAGTGGTTTTTAGCAATGGGAGTCATGTTTTTTAAGGTTCATACTAATATGAATATCTTGTAATTCTATATTCAGCATAAGAGAAGATGGCCTCTGCTTTGGGCGGTATGACAACAATTGCCACATCTACCTCATTGGGTAACAATGGAAAGGGGAAGAATTTGGGTGCAATGTTTGATAATTATGGCAGACAATTGTCTTCTCTTTCAGTTTTTTCACCCATTTCCTTTAATCGCTCAAGCAGAAGAGGGACTCTGAGATTACGCGACGGAGAGAAGGTAGTTAATACAAGAGCTATGGAAAAGGATTTGTACTTCAACAAGGATGGCTCAGTGATAAAAAAATTGCAGGTCAGAGAAAAAATTATGTTTAAAGGAAGGTCACCTGCACGTGAAACTTCACTGCGGTGGATCTTTCCTTGTCCACTTATATTCGATTTTAATGTGTTATTTTAATTTTTCATGGAGGGTCGTTTTGGCATATGGTCTGGCATTCAATTGCACACTTACCGAAAGCATTGTCAATTTGTCTTGTAGGCGGTGTGAACAAACTTGCTGATCTTGTTGGAGTCACCCTTGGGGCGAAGGGAAAAATGTTGTCTTGGAGAGCAAGCATGGTTCTCCGAAAATAGTTAATGATGGTGTGACAGTAGCTAAGGAGGAAATTTGTAGATGTGTGCTCTGGTTTTCTTTTTAACGTTGTATTAGTTCCCCCTCTTAAATGTCTTAGATTTGGTAGGCATAATTTGAAAACTCAAAGGAGAAAGGAAACATATTTTTTACCCAGTGGTCTACTTGGCCTATGGACTAGCCACATTAGAGTAATGCATAAAGCTTTTCACAACAATAAAAGGAAAGGGTTATGGCTGAGTCAAATTTTATTTTTATTTACAGTGTAATGAAATGTATCTCAATGCTATGGTTTTGCCCTTTTTATTGGTTGAATTAGAGGACCCAGTTGAAAATATTGGGGCCAAGTTGGTAAGGCAAGCTACGGCAAAGACAAATGATTTAGCTGGGGATGGAACCACAACATCTGTTGTTCTTGCACCTGTTGGAATATTGAAAAATTCCAGAAAAATGAATGGATAATAAATCTCCCTTATTTTAACACAGAGAAAATAAAAATTTCTTTGACAGGAGACAGAGTTTCAATACTTTGAAAACAAACTTCTATTCCCTTCAATAACTCAAAAAAAAACTATTACACTTCTTCCTCACTGAGAGGGATTACAAAATTATGACTGCTACAAAACGCAGTGCATAAAACCAACTCACTGTTTGTTCAAAACAAACATACTCTGTCTCTAAAACACTCTGTTTTTTTTTTCACGTTCGCACTGTTGTGCATACACACTTAAAAAGTTACACTCGGTCTTTCACTTTTTACACACTGGTGTGTAATAAAAAATTTACGTACTGTCTATAAAAAAAACTACCAAGCTTTTATGTCCTTTTTATTTTTATATGCCGTAACATATAAAACATATTATAATAAACCCTCTTTAAAAAAATTAAAAAATTAAAACTAAATTCTATGGCCCACCTTTCATTTCGCATATGATATATATATAACATATGTTTAAAACATATGTATATATTAAAGCATACATAAAATTAAATTATCAAAACATGAAAGAACCCTTTCAGTCGGACTTCAAAAGTCTAAATAGATTTAATTTCAAACCAAATTCGCGTTCCAAAATGGGATGCTGACGTTTGCCTAATTTGTAATGCGAATTCTCAATCCAATGTGCCTTATAAAAAATTCGGGTCCGGTTTTCAGGTTTTCGGATTCCCTTCAATTTCATGCGATCCAATATTAATGCTCCACATGTCCTCCAATTGAATTTACAAAACTGGGGGTAAATTTTTGGTTGTTTAATTTCTGGTTGGTGAATTGCATTAATGCTGGTTGTTGTGTTTAAATACAATCCTGTATAGAAATATGGCTGCGGCCGTCTACAAGAAAAACTTGCAAGAATTTTAAATGCTGAATTAAATTTCTGGATGGCGTGCAAGCAACCTCCAAAACAAAATGTCGTTGCTGCATCCGTCCTTCTGCTGCAGCAGTTGAAGTTAAAATTCAACAGCACAGGTTTAATAAGTGAGGGTGTAAAGGTAACTTTTTGTCGATAGTACTAGATTAAGATCATCTATTCATTTTTGTAGGGTCTTCTGGTGTTTGGTTTTTTAGTTTTGGGTTGGGCTTATTGAGTCTAAGATAGTTTTTGAGTGAAAAATTTTCTATCAGGTATTAAAAAATTTTGGTTCTTTTGTCAAAATTTATGAGCTTGTTAGGAAATACAAAACTGACAATGGTTGTATCTTAAATTTGTGGAAAATAATTTAAAATGAAACCTTTTTGTTTAGGTTGTTGCAGCAGGTGCAAACCTCGTTCAAATTACTAGGGGCATTGACAAGACAATAAAGGCCCTTGTTTCGAAACTCAAAATTTTGTCAAAGGAGGTAAACGCTTGCCTTTTGAGTAGGCTAGTTTTCCTTTTTGCTGATGGTTTGGTGTATCTAATTGAATTAGTTGCCTAAGGTATTTTTGGTTGCAAACTCCTTTTCATTTTTCATACAATATTGGCCTTGTGGAATACATTTGATTTTGTGGTCTTGTTAGATCTACAACATTTGTAGGTGTTTAGTCTTATGGCCAAGGTGCACTTTTATTATGGAAATAGTTGATGCAATATTGTCATTTAATCCTTACTGCAGGGTAGCATGTTGAGAAGTTTCTTGTGAAACATTTGGCATTCAAAATGACACTTGATCCTATACAGCATCATGCACTTGAATTCAAAATTAATATTCAAAGCGTGCCATACAATTCTTGCAAATTTTCAAATATTTATGTTGTTTTAAACCATTATCTTTTTCATGTATTGGATGCTGAAAATGAGAAAAAGACTTTGGTATGAAACCAACTGGTGAATAATTTCCAGCAAAACAACCACTTCCAAGACATGATTTATAAGTAGAACATATGTACTTATGAAGCATAGAAATATATCCTTGATGCATTGTCAATGTTTGGCTAGGGTTATTTTTGGAGAAAATAACTCCTTATTCCTAGAATAGTGATCTTCAATACAAGTAAATGCCAGAGAAGAGAGATCATCATGTGACATAAACCTATTAACAAAAGTGAACAGGGAATGATTATTAATTATGGCATACTAAGTTGTCGGTGATTTTGACTATTTGTCTTTAACATGTAAAAATGTTAAATTCCAAACTTACATCATCATGGTTTGGCATCATGAGCTTGACTAATTTTCCACCATGCTCATAATTTCATTGTTGTCTTCATATCTATAAACAATGTTTCAAATAATAATAAAAAAATTCTATAAGAAAAATCCAGACCTCCATGTTGCTGCTCCTTGTGAGACAAAGTCAAAATTGCATTACACAATCTGACACATAAGAATCTCCTATATCCCGGTGGTATGTATCCAAATTCTTATAATAGTGCCTTCAAGACTTATGTTGACATTGCCAATGAGATATTTAAGCAATGAAAGATGGAGCCTTCTTCATTGTTGTATATGTAACAGTCTTTTATTAATATAAAGATTGATGGTTTTGTCTTTTTGAAAATGAAATGTAAAAATAATTTATTGTGGTCAATTGAAAAGTTTTTTTTTTAAGCTTTTCATTATGGAAGGGAAACATAGATATATGCCCTTCTAATTGAAATTCGGACCTACCCTTCAAATTTGATCACTGTGTGGGACCTTAACAAACAATAAAACTATTTCGTCGCGCGTTATATAAAACATATAACAAAACCTTTGTCAAAACTTCAAACGAACCCTTTAGCCGTGGGTATTTCATCACGAATTGATCATTTTACCATGTACCTTCTTCTAGAGGAATATTCTTCCACTTGATTAGGTACTTCATAATGGTTATATGCCAAAGAGATACAGAATGTTTATCTATAACTTTTTGTGGTTCAAGAATCAACTTTCATTCTTCATCTAATTTTGGAAGTTCTATTTACATTGGCATGTTTTTTCCCAAAACCTTTTTTAGGCAAGATACATGAAAAACCTTATGAATGCAAGAAGAAGGAAAATATAACTTCTATACCACTTGTGCAATCCTATGAATAATTATTTAGGGCCATAACATTTTTGATCTAATTCTTTATTCTTCTTTTTCTTGAATGAAGATTGCTTATAATGCTATAATCTAAAAAATACCCAATTACCCTCCTCAAATTATCTTTCACTTCAATGTTGTTCCCCTTTTTGTTTTATCATGTTTCATGTCATTTGAAGGTTTTCCATAATAATTTTCAAATTTTCTTTAGTATTTTCCATATGTGACTCTGTTTCCTATACTTTGGACTTATCTTGAAAAAAGTATGAGATACTAGGAGTTGGATATCCATAAAGGGCCTTAAATGGGGAAATTTTAGTAGATGTGTGATAGGTAGTATGATAGTATCATATTACCATTCTTCCTTGAGGAATCCACTTCATCCATTAAGATTGCTTTTCTAAAGAGTAACATTGTAGATAACCTTAAAAACATTTGTTAACTATTTTTGTTTGACCATTTGATTGTGTTTGATATGTAGAACTCATGGAAGCTAGTGTTTCAACACTCATATTAAATAATTATTTCCAAAAGTTTCTTGTTACTATTACTTTAGGAAAACCATGAAGACTATGAATTTCTTTCACGGACACTTCTGCCACTTGGCTTGTTGTTTATGTACTTTGAGCTCTACAAAAAAAATCTACAAAATTTTTCTATATAAATGACCACAAAAATGTAATACTTACCTTTATATTTCAGTAACCCTGTAATAAAGTCTATTGATATATCTTCTATTCTTTGAATATGTATGTGGAATGGTTAAGTAACCCTAGAGATTTTACTATCTCTCTTTTATTTATTATGCAAACCTGACCTTCTCTTACAAAATTTTGAATATCTTTCTTCATTCCTTCCAAAAATATATTTTTGATCCTTTGAGATGTTTTAAGGAACCCTGCGTCCTACCATCAGAGAGACATGGGACTCCCTTAATATTTGTTTATTCAAATATGCTTGTGTGCATAAAAATATTCTACATTTTCACCAAAGTATATCTCTCTTTCACTCCCAATGCTCCATAGAGTTCATCCCATCCTTTATAAATTTTAGTTTTTTTTTTAGTACTATTGTCATTTTTCCATAATGGAAAGCTTCTTCTAGCCACCTAGGAATAGAAAATGTAATTGGATATAAATTTTGGGCCTCTTCTATTTTAGAAAGAGCATCATGTACTAAATTTTCCTTACCCTTTTTGCAGATTATCTCAAAATTAAAATTTTGCATTTTTTCTCCTCATTTTTGTTAATCTTCCAATGAAATCCATAGCTTCAAAAAATACTTTATGCTATCATGGTATATCTTGACTTTAAAGTACCTCCCAATGATATACTATCCCCATTTTTTTATTGCATGTAATATTGCTTCCATTTATTTTTCATACGTAGATTTCACCAAATATTTTCTTTGAATTCCTTGCTTTTAAAAGCCTATGATATCCCTTATTGTGTTAATGTTACGTAAATTCCTTGTCCTAGTGCCTCACACTCTACTGTGAATGTTTTACCAAAATTAGGTGCAACCGATGTTGGTGTAGAAGACATGGCATCCATTAAAAGAGAGAATGCCAAAGTAGCCTCATCATTCCATATAAATGATATTTTCTTCAAGAGATATGTGAGTGGACTTGAAATGCATGCATAATTCTTAACAAATGATCAATAATATCATGTAAGTCTAAAAATCTTCTAAGAACCTTGATTTTCTTAGGAATAGGTAATTTTGTAATAGCTTGCATCTTTTGAGGCTCCAACTTCACTCCTTCCTTTAAAACAATATGAACCAAATACTCGAATTCTTATTTCCCAAAAGCACATTTGGATATTTTTCCATAAAAATGATTGTTCTCAATAATTTATATAACTTTTCTACATGTTTAGTGTGGTATTCCCATGATTTATTATAAATATGTGTATTATCAAAGAAAACCAACACAAATTTTATAAGATGGGATCAAACAAAATTGTTCTTAAGTTGAGCCTGCCGGACTTCAAATGGCGATAAACCATAATTCAAACCAAATTCGCGTTCCAAAATAGCCTGCTGACGTCGGCCAATTTTGTGACGTGAAAACCAAATGAATTCCGCCCTAATCTTTTTCGGGTCTGAAGTTGGGCTGGCGTACAGAGGGAGAGTTGTGACGCGAATTTCTTATCAAATTCGCCCTAATCTTTTTCGAGTCCGGATTTCCACTGAGCAAGCGGCCCAAACAAAGATCCGCTCCAATCAATTTCTGCTACATGTCCTCAATCAAAACTTGCCCTGCCCCCAGCTGCGGGTGCATTCGATGGCGTTTAAGGCGATGGGACATGGATGTGGCGATTTCATATCAATCGCATTAATTTTTAACGTTGTTCAATTAAGTTCCAAGGTTTTCACATCTAATCGCATTAAGTTTTAACACTGTTCAAGATTGGACCTCCACTCCTATTAGCGATTTCGCATGCTCCAATATGATCCGGCCTTCGGCTCTCATTAATGATTAGAGATTAATTATGACGGGTGTCCTTCGATTGCATTGCAGTCGGGTCGATAAAATGGCATTTCGCTATGGTTTTTTAGACGAGCCGGTTGCTAGGTTACACTGCCTGCTCACTGTGACGAGAAGGAGAAGTGGCCAGCTGAATTGCTGCGTAGACCTTGCTGCATATCTACATTTATCTCAGTCTGGTCCTTGTCTGTCTTCCTCTGTTTCTTGGAATTCTGCTTCTCTGTCTCCTCTTGTGCCCACTGCTAGTGAGACTGCACCCATGCCTCGCCTGCGTCAAAGGATGAATTGCCACAGGGGAAGCACTAGAGGTCAACCCCTGCGCGCTCCCTCCAACCCCTCCACCGAGTCGTCTTCCGGCCAGTCCAGTGATTATTACGCAGGTCGCTCTCCAAATACTAGGAGTGGGCGGGGTCAGGTTGTAGGATCTGGCCACCGTATGGATTCCTCTACTCCTCATTTCCCCACCACTAGTTCACCTTCTCCCACGATGCGCACTGCGCAATTTTCCTTTAATTGCTCTCTCAACCGCCCACGAATCACAGCTTCAGTCACTGTGGTTTTCCACAAGGAGGCCCAAATGGAGGAAGAATGCACCCGTCCGTGGGGGGTCTCGAGCTCGTAAAAATCCGCCGCATTCAGCCTTCTCGTGAGGAGTCGGGCATGAATGTGGAGGTAGCACCTAGTATCCCCGGACCTCTCCGAAGGATGGTGTCGAATCTCGAGGAGCTGGAGGAGTATTTTGGTTAATATTTTTCTTGCTTCGCGACCCACTTAATTAAGCGTTTTAGATTATTTTACCGTACGGACCTTGTAATATTTCTTTACTCCTCAGAATTAAACGTTCAAGACTAGTTTCCCCGTATGAGGGCAGTCTTCTTAATTTTTTGATTTTTTGATGACAAATTTTCCATGAGTCTGGGAAATGATTTTGACTTCGGTGTAATTTTATTCCCACTGTTAATAGATTAAATTTACTTAGAAAAAAAATGTTGCACTGTTTCTATTTTAAACCTGTTTTTTGAAATACAGAGCCATGTTTATATGGTCTATGTATTATACTCTTTCTCTCATATTCACAGAAGACCTGCTGGCGAATGTGGTGGATGTTGTATGCTACTAATGGAAACAAGCTTGTGCCTAAATACCTTACATCTAAGATGCAAATGTGATGGTTACCAATTTTGGAATCAAGTGAGCCTGATCTTACAAGTGAGCCTGGGTTTCTGCAGATGGTTTTTATTTCCGGGAACAAGCGAGCCAGAACATACAATCGACCCTGGTTTATACATATTTTTGCTCTATCATGGATTCTTTTTGTGTGAGGCGTATATCAACAGTACATGTCTCTGCACATTTCTTGTATCCGCTTTATGATACTATTTTATGTGTTGACAAGTTATCACTCTGCCTTCAAAACTAGCGATGTTAATTTATTGATATGGTCCGATGGTCTTTTTATATTTTGGACATATCACACTCCTCACATGATTAGCGTTTTTCTCTGTTCAAGGATTTTGGGTACTTTAATTTGTATTTGGAACAATGGACATCAATACTCTATTTGTTGCTTTACTATTCTACATACTGCTATTTCACTTTCTTATAGATGCCTCGGGCATATTTGGATGCTTTCGATTTGTCGACACCTATGTGGACCGTTAATTGGTTTTTTATATCATGTCCCCGTATGTGACATGGGGTATTTTTCTATCATTGTTTGGGGTGGGACTTCCACTTTTCTGGATGGATATTTGGGTTCCAATCTTCAGATGTGAAAATGTAATGACTTCATGGATTGTTTTACTTCATATAATATATTCAAAACAACATTTTTTCTCTTGTGAAAAAAAAAATGATTAATGTTTATCACTCGGCCTTCAAAACTAGCTATGCTGGTCTATGTTGTCAGTTTATTGATATGGTCTTATGGTGTTTTTATATTTTGGACATATCACACTCCTCACATGATTAGCGTTTTCTTTCTCTCTGCTCAAGGACTTTGGGTACTTTAATTTGTATTTGGAACAATGAACGTTGGTACTCTATATGTTGCTTTACTATTCTACATACTGCTATTTCACTTTCTTATAGATGCCTCGGGCATATTTGGATGCTTTCTCAGATTGTCGATAATATCCATGTGGACCGTTACTGGGTTTTATATCAAGTCCCTGTATGTGACATGGGGTATTTTTCTATCACTATCTGGGGTGGGACTTCCACTTTTCTCGATGGATATTCGGGTTCCAATCTTCAGATGTGAAAATGTAATGACTTCATGGACTATTTTACTTCATATAATATTCAAAATAGCATTTTTTCTCTTCTTGTGAAAAAAAAATGATTAATGTTTATCACTCTACCTTCAAAACTAGCGATGTTGTTCTATGTTACTGGTTTATTGATATGGTCTGATGGTCTTTTTATATTTTGGACATATCACACTCCTCACATTATTATCGTTTTCTCTATTCAAGGATTTTGGGTACTTTAATTTGTATTTGGAACAATGGACGTCGGTACTCTATCTGTTCCTTTACTATTCTACATACTACTATTTCACTTTCTTATAGATGCCTTGGGCATATTTGGATGCTTTCTCAGATTTTCGATAATCTCCATGTGGACCGTTATTGGGTTTTATATCATGTCCCTGTATGTGACATGGGGTATTTTTCTATCATTGTTTGGGGTGGGACTTCCACTTTTCTGAATGGAAATTTGGGTTCCAATCTTCAGATGTGAAAATGTAATGACTTCGTGGACTGTTTTTCTTCATATAATATATTCAAAGCACCGTTTTTTCTCTTGTGAAAAAAAAATGATTAATGTTTATCTCTTCCGCTCTTCAAAACTAGCGATGTTGGTCTATGTTGCCGGTTTATTGATATGGTCTGATGGTCTTTTATATTTTGGACATACCACACTCCTCACATGATTAGCGTTTTTATCTGTTCAAGGATTTTGGGTACTTTAATTTGTATTTGGAACAATGGACATCGGTACGTACTCTATCTTTTGCTTTACTATTCTACATACTGCTATTTCACTTTCTTATAGATGCCTCGGGCATATTTGGATGCTTTCTCAGATTGTCGATAATCTCCATGTGGACCGTTATTGGGTTTTATATCATGTCCCTGTATGTGACATGGGGTATTTTTCTATCACTGTCTGGGGTGGGACTTCCACTTTTCTGGATTGATATTTGGGTTCCAATCTTCAGATGTGAAAATGTAATGACTTCATGGACTGTTTTACTTCATATAATATATTCAAAACAGCATTTTTCCTCTTTTAAAGTTTCATTTTTTTTTTTTTAAATTGAACCCGTCGTCGCTATACCGACGCCTTGTAAGCGTCGGAATTGCGACAACTGAAAAACATCGGAAGAGCAACAGTATAAAAACGTCGGATGAGTGACATTCAAAACGTCGGACCACATTTCGTCAGAATTGCGACAGTTTACAAATGTCAGAAGAGTGACGTTCAAAATGTCAGACCACATTTTGTCGGAATTGCGACAGCTTACAAACGTCGGAATAGTGATGTCCAAAATGTCGAACCACATTGCGTCGGAATTGCGACAGTTTACAAACGTCGGAAGAGCAACGTTCAAAACGTCGAACCACATTTCGTCGTAATTGTGACAGTTTACAAACATCGGAAGAGCGACGTTCAAAACGTCAGACCACATTTCGTCGGAAGTGCGACAGTTTACAAACGTCAGAAGCGCGATGGTTTGGGAAACGTCAGAAGAGCGACACTTGTTTGGAAGCAACGGAAAAATTGTCGATAGTGAGACACTTTTTAAGTGTGTCAGAACTGCGATGGTATGGCAAACCACATTTTTCCCGCCCTCGAACTGTCCATCTTGCGACGACTATGTGTCGGAATAGCGATGAATTGGCCGTTGGAAATTCCGCCAAACTTTCTAGTGCGTTGTGCAAGAAGGGTTGTGTACAAGTGGTATTGTGTACATATCATACACATTATGTTGTGCACATGTGGTATTGTGTTAGGTGTATTATGTAGTCTTTCTATTGTGACATGTATATTTGTTGTGTTGTACTATGTGTATGTATATGTATTGTATTGTACGCTAGGTGTAGGTATATTTTTTGTGTTTTGTTGTACATCGAGTGCAGGCGCATGTATTGGGTTGTGGTGTACAATGGGTGTTGGTGTATGTATTGTGTTGTACACTAGTTATAGGTGTATGTGTTGTGTGGTACACCGGGTGTAGGGTTATGTATTGTGTTGTACACCGGATGTAGGTGTATGTGTTGTGTTGTACACCAGGTGTTGGTGTATGTATTGTGTCGTGGTGTACACTAGGTGTAGGTGTATGTGTTATGTGGTAAACCATGTGTGGGTGTATGCATGTGATGTACATTTTATGTATCTGTACATTATTGAAGAGAAGAGAAGGTATTGGGTGTTTTCTAGGTTTGGCAACCGATCCAATGTGTGTACATAAAGGACAAAGAACAAAGGTAGAATTAAAGGACCGATTGAAGGATAAGTATTGGTATTATATTTCAGTTTTATTATGCATGTGATCTATGAATATGTTTTATGATTTATGATGGTTGAGTTTCGAGCTAATCGAATGTGGTATGTTTATTCATGACGTTTGATCAAACAACTAGTTTGAATTGTTGTGACAGGAAGTGAATATAATTGAAAGTGTACCTTATTGACGGGCCACCAATGAGGTATGATGTGAATTTATTTCAATTTATTTTGAATCTAATTAAAATTATGTGCTTGGTACACGAAAGAATGGAAATTTTTAGTTGGGTCGTTGAAATTGACTGGAAGAATATTAGCAACAATAGAAAAGGAATTGGAACAGAAAATAGTATGTTGGTAAATAACTTCAGGAGCAACGCCATTGTGGGACACTAGTACCAAATAGTTTCCATTGATTCCCATGAGCATGCTATGATCGGTATGATGGTTTTGAAGCAAGGATGTGCCTTGGTTTTTGGAACTTGCAATGTGATGAAACCTTTCCAAGGGATGGATCACCTGGGAAAGGGTATGTCAGGGAACTTGGAAGGTGAGTGACTACACAGAAGGGGTTGACTGGATTTCCTAAGGGTTTGTGTAGCAGAGAAGGGGAGTATGGGGGATGGATTTTTTTTGGTCATCAGCATTTCCAGATGGAATCAAATACACATTGGGAGTGTGCATTGGAACAATGAGTTGGTAATTGTTCACTGAGGGAATAGGTAGCGCACGGATCGTAGCGTTGGACATTGGATGCAGGCTTGAATTTAATATTGGATTATGTACTTCCTAGGAAGGAGGTGAATCCTTGGTTTAAATAAATGTGCATGAGTATATATGTGGTTACTATTGTAAATAACACATTGAGATGTGTTATAAATCTCCAATAAGCAATATGTTTGTCATGTTTTCAGTAGTTGGTTATTGTAAATATTGCAACGAGTTGGGTTATAAAGCTCCATGGGTAGTATGTTTTGTTTTCAACGGATTTCTAGTCTATAGGTGTCATTGAACACTGAGGATGATGTTCCCCTAAGGGGGAGGGGTCTGTAACAAACCTAGGTTAAAATCTCATGTAATAAAGTTAATAAAGGAAAAAATATGACCAAGGTCATGGGACATGTATTCCAAACTGAATGTTGGGAAAAACATCCAAGTTGGTGTTCATTTTAGTGTATTATGGCTAAGGAAATTGGCAAAGACATTGAAAAGGAAAAGAGGCATTAATTAGCATTTTTTATGAAAATAATGGAAAATAGGAGACAAGGAAGGTGAACAGTCACAAGTTGCATGTGAGGAGGAAATTGAAGGGAAATTAGAGGAAATTGAAGAAAATAGAGGTATCAATAGTAAAAATGATTATGAGGATTAGTTCATGGCTCTTGTTGATTAAGGATTTTGTTAGTGTGTGAGCCCTTTGACATTTTTAGCTTGGATCTCTCTCTCCATTCTCTCTTTCTCTCTCACTTAGAGAATTATTGGAGCACTCTAGCATTGGATAAAGGAAGATAAAGTAAGGACAAGAAAGCAATGGAAAGAAAATATCAAGCAAGGAAGAGTTGGATCAAGCAGCTGCAATGAGATTACTTGTAGGTATCGAGTTGCATCTATGATTTCCTTGCTAGTTTTTGAATTCATGGTACATGCATGTGTATATTTGGTTCTCTTGTTGTCATTGCCATGGTTTTTTCCAGGTGTGACATTGGTTTCAGATTTGCCTTACCATTTCCAAATAGCCATGGTGTGATGGGATTATGTTACTTGGTTGAGATTTGGATTACCAGATGGTTTTGGAACCTGGTGAGGTGGTCTCAGGAAAATTCCCAAGGGCCGGTAATGGCGGGACACTCGGTAAGCCCAAAGGTGGAGACGGGAAAATTCCTCAAGGTATTGGTGAATAAATTCATAGGCATCCAAACTTATTAGGGCCAAGTGATCCCTTGACCATTTTTTGTAGGATTACGGTAAATCCTAGCAGTGTATGTTTATTGTTAGGGCCTAGGAGTCCCTTGACTAGTAATGGCAGGATTGTGGTAAAGCCTATTTGGATAGGTGCTTTCTTCAGGCCTAGAAATACCTTGACTGATAATGGTGGTATATGCGGTACAACCCAAGGACTCCCTAGTTGTTTTGTCTTGAGTCCAACATTCATGCTTGGAATATGGCACAAGGGTGATTCGCTGAAAGAAATATTGGGTTCAACTCAATCTATGATCAGATGGCATGTAGAAGTCCCTAACTTGGTTGGTTTTTTCATATGTTAATAAGAGCTCTTTTCCTTTTGAATTTCATGAGTAATTATACTTTTTATTATGTGGCTATGAGGGTTGTTCTATCATGTTTATTATTCTGGTTATATGCTAGTTATAAGCATGGTTTCATAACAGGTTATAGCTATGGCTCTCTACATGTTTTTATTGGTAAATGAATGGTTATTGAATGCATCAACTAACAAATGTTATTTCAACTATTATTAAAGGGAATTGGACCTTCTTGATGATTTCCAGATAAGTATCAGACCCTTATGTTTAAATATGCATTCATGACTTGTAGATTACATGTTCTCAACGTGTTTCACAAAATGTATTTCATGGTTAGGCTTGGTTAGGCTAAGTAACTTATTAAGTTTTGTGTTAAAAGATTTTTATTTGTGTCATTTATTGTTCTGGAAAGTCTCATCAAGTTCTGGGCAATGATATGGAGTCTAGACCTGAAAAGGTGGCACTGATTCTGTGGTTGCAAGCACAAAACTAGGAAAATGAGAATGAAGTTGCTACCTTTTAGGATTATGCCTACGACATGAGGCCTAAATTTGAATTTATGCAGTGTTATTCCAGCAGTTGGGAGTCTAGGAAAATAAAAATGCAATCTGACTCAAGGTTTGGGCACCTATAGGGCTTGTTTAGCTCTTGGGGGTCCCATAGCTCCCGAGGAAGGTTAGTAAATCTTTAGTTTGTCAATTCCACTTCCTTAAATGTACTTAGGAGGTTGAGTCATGTTATAGTAGCCCTCATCTCATGTTTACCCATACAAGTTGGTGAAAGTGGGTAGATATGGGAGGGGTGGTTACATACTTGGCATTTGGAGGTTGATTATACTGGTCAGTTTCTTATGGCTTTTATGTCTCTTGTTGAATTGATTCTATAAGGAAGGATTGTTGGGTTTTCCACTTGTGGGTTTTCCCCTAGGAATTGGCCTAATATCTATTGTCTCTTTTCTCTTATGAACTATGATATCTACTTTATTTATGTTTTTGAATGTGTAATTGCTTGATGACATTACTAAATAATATAAATTCTATTAAAAAATAAAAATATATATTAGTTACAAGTAATTATCATGATTAAAAATTCTAGTTTGCAAACGAATTTCAACACTTTCAACAAGTGTAATTTACTTTCCAACATGTACTTAAATGATTTCCTTTTAGCAAGTGTGAATTTTCTTCCCTACAGTTAGTTAGAATTTCCTTATTGTAGTTAATTAATCATTTTCCTTTTACTATGTGTGTATTTTCTTTCCTTCAAGTATATTTAGTCACTTTACCTTTCGCAAGTGTGATTTCATTTCCAAAGTTTTTAGAACCATGCCAAAACTTTCGATTTATCTACACTCCCTTTGTAAAGGTTATCATTGATACTATACCTACAACACAAACTAATTAAAGTAGAAAGCATGACATACATATACAACAAATGACAACTCACAAGCTCCATATGACATTTGGGTTGATAATTAAATGTGAAATACTTCTAACTATCTTTATGTGAAATTAGGAAGGTAATTACAAGCCTTTTCAAGCTATTTACACATCCCCAACCATACTATATACCTTATATTGAACTCATTCACTCCATTCCTTTGAAAAAAAGGCTTTCTCCATCATATTTTACTTTTCAATGATCATAAAAAAGGGTATATATGAATAAAATACTAATTCATTTTAACCAAAGATGATAAGAAGTGGAGAACAACAAATTTAAAAGGAGATAAAGGTAAAGGTTGAGTTAATACCACTTTTCTATGAGCCCATTTCCCCTAGTCTCATGGTTATCCATGAATATATGAAGAAAATGAACTTCTTCAATGGAATGCACACTTAAATGGAAAGGGAAAGGGGTAGAAATAAAAAGTTTCAATAAAAGGAAACTCAATGCCTAGCTCCCTCTTTAAAGACTTATATACACAAAATTCCTAGCTCTTGAAAGGTATATGATCGCAAATTTAAGACCTTGGCATAATAAATAGATTTTGTATGTCGTTACATGAGCTTTTCCCTTTTCCCCTTCATTATTTTCCATCACTTCATCTATGTTTTACTTAGGGACCTAGAAAACACACTTTATCTTAGGACTTGACATGCTTGTGAGGGTTAATTAATGTTACCCCATGGAAAAAATTAGGAAATTATGAAAGTAATTTTGTTATGTTGTTTTTGAAGAAATTAGTAAAGTTACACCACCTAATGGAACATCGGGATGTTGGAATGACCACTCCAAGTAATTGCCTTAGAATGGGATCCATGTACCATTCATTTTGATCCATGACATTACATTCATATCCATGTACCTATGTTTTGATCATATCTATTGACATTATAATCCATGTCATTTTCTTCGGAAATGTATCACTGCATTAGGATCCATGACAATGTAGCAATTGACGATGATGACACCAGATCATCACATATGCTACATGGATCACTTTGAGAGGGATCCTTTTCCTAGTTTAACTCTTTCTCAAACATTGGAATGATTATTCCCCCTTATACAATAGGGGGAGGGATTTTCTAGGGAATTTTAGGACTCTTAGGAGGTGGTTGAAAAATATCACATGTTATTATGACAGTTATAGATGATATGGTAGTTAAACTCCTTAATTTAATGAGTACCTTACTTGAGGAGCCATATATGCCATATAACATTGGATTATCTATATTATGTTTCACACATGTGTGGATGACATCACACTTCTATAGGTCATTATTTCTCTTCTTGACAATTTCTTCACTCTTGGGAGTTTGTTGGAGGGGAACTTTAGTCATGGGCCCTTGTTTGAACTTGTATTCACCTATTTTAAGCATCTTTAAGCATCTGGGAGGTGGATGAACTTGATATAGCCACCTTAGACGACCAAATGTGGGATATAGTCACTATCTCTAAAAAAAAATTAGGGGTAATCCTATATTGGAGACAAAAGAGGGTAATTTATGCCCACTGATTATATATTCTCTATTATTTTGACTTAGGCCACTTATTTTTGCTTATAGTCTAAGGTAAGTATATTGTATTACACCTTGTATTGAGGATTTTCTCCATATAAATAAGGAAGATACCACCCTAATTTTTATTTGTTGGAGATAATGAGATAACTATCTTGAAGAGCTATTATGCATCTCTCATCGTCTAAGTGATTTTTAAGATATTTCTCAAAGGATGGAATAGGACATTTTTGTAGGTTTGCTAGAGGAAAAAGAAACAACAAAGTCAATGGATAGAATTGTGCTCCACTTGGAAGGGGGTTTCAAGTTGTATATCTTTTGTATTTATCCTTTGACCATTGATGATTTGCACCTTTTTATTGTGGCAAGACATTCTATGGCTCTTCCCTCTTCCCTTTCCCTTCCTTTAAAATCACTTCATTTGTACTTAATGATGACTCTTAGCTTACCAATTCCCCCATCCATCCTTGTGGAGGACGTAGTAATCCTAGATAGTGCTAAAGGGGAAATCCTCAAGGTGACATTAAAACTATCTCATCTTAAGAATAGATTTTGGTGGGATATTTTCATAGCGGCTCCATATCCTCTAACACACCATTCTAACAATTATATTGAACTCAAAACCCAAAATAATTCTTCAACCTTCCTTTATTTTTTTATTTTATTTCAAAACCTAGTGTTTCATTGCTAAATATTTAATATTTGTTATTTATCCACATGAATATTTGTTGCAATCCACCTCTTCCACTAACTCAATTTTTTATATATTCATAGGAGTTTTTCTTTAGTTTTGTGGGGTCACTTTGAGGCCATAAATTATGTTTTTAATCCATTTTGGGGGGCTAAGACTACCATGGCATATTATTTCCACAAACAAAAGTTGTAGTCCTCAAGTAGTTCTTTTTAATGAGCTATTATATGCCACAAATAGACATTGTATGCAAAATTTTCACCCACAAGAAGTTGACATACCAACTAACCTCTCAAGGCCTGTAAACCTTTTGGTGCTCCATATTCTAGGGTTCAGGTATTATAATTCCATGGTTCTTTCTCTATGTTAAAAGGACATCATTTCAACCGATTATAGTATCTTATTTGAATGTTTGTAGCCTCCATCTCTCTCTCTTCATAAATAGTTACCACCATTCTAGCTAGTTTATGTTATGTAGTATTATATTATCTTATTTGTTAATATAAATTGAGTATCTACTATATTACTATGCTCTAGACTATATTCTTGTGTGTTTACTTCATTTCTTTTCCTACCTTTCATTTCATTCCTTGTACAACCCAGATCAATCATTAGATCTATGTGCTTTTATTATTATATCATATTATATGTTTTAATATGACTAAGTAATTTTCTGATGATCAAATCCACTACTTAACCTACAAATGTAGATCATTCTTAACTCACTTTCCTTATAGATATAACCATATCAACACTAAAATCAAAGGCACATAATTTTACATATTTAATTCATGTTTTCTTTATGCTAATTGTTATTCAAGTGTTTATCATTTGATTCTAGCATAGCTGGGATGCTTTGTGACTTCATTGCAAACATATGGATATAACCTTTAATTAATTCATAACTTTCAATACTTCATTGCATTTCTATGATAAGTTGTTAATGCTTGGAAATACTTAATTTTTTCCCCGTACATTCAAATGTAAGGGTTTGAAATTAAAATTATAGACATGTTATAAAAAAATCATAGCTTTGCGAACTTGCTAAGCCATAATTGAGGCTTGCTTATAGTCTATATGCTTTCACAAGATAAAATTACCTCCTATATGGGAAAATGCTCAAAATTTTAGTCCAATGTTAGAGCATTTGTTTACACTTTTGTCTAAAAACTGACATGCATGATTAAGTATGTCTTTGATTGGTATAACTAATACTATTGCTATATGCTAAAATATATATAGCCTAAAATCTAATATAGTATTAACCAACATTTTTTCTTGCAAAGATTTTTGGGTTGATTAAATTTGAATATCACTAAGTTCACATTCATGTAAGTAATGAACTACAGAAGAGGAGAATTGGGAATTAACATCATGCAAGAAGACGGCAACTGAGCAAACCCTCGTTGAACCCTAGCTATGGCGATCGCAGTTCCTGGACCGCCTGAGGCTGCTCGGGTCTCTCATTGACTCTATGCATTTTTCACTACTCGGCTATGGCCGTTGGGACCCCTCACAAGTTATTTGGTGGAGTTTGACTTCGATTTCTGCATTTTCTTGGCACCTTGTTTATCGACTGTTGCGCCCTTCAGAATCAATGCTTCCTAGGATATCGCCGACTTGTGGAGGTGTGGGGTCTTCATTCTAGGCCCGTCTCTGTTGGTAGCACATTCTCCGGTCTGGCCGGGGTTTTTTGGGGCGGGTAAGACCTACTTGGTCTGTTATTCATTGGTTTGTAGTTGTATTTAACTTCTTTTCCGACCAAACTTCGATCCTTGGAGCTGTCAGTGACTACCCCTATTTCTTGGGGTTCCGCTTGCAACATTTCGATCTGTTGTTGTGTATGTGTTCGATGCCCAGAGTGTTTTACTCGCCTTTGATGGGGTTCTCTGATCGTCCAGAGACCATTTGTCTCTATCTGACCCACATTTGTGCATTACCATCTGGGCTTTCCTCTGGCTTGTTTGGGTTACTATTTGTTTATCCGCGGACCGGATTTGGGCTGCCAGCGCGGGGTTTGGGGGTTTATCGCCATTGTCCAACTGACTATTGGCCGTTTTCCATTGGATCTATCGTGCTGGAATCATGAGTGTATATGAGGAGGAGCTGGACTACACGGAGGACCCATTGGAAGGTGTAGATATTTTGGGACATAATGACCCTATTGTATCAGATGAGATGGACGATATGATCCCAGTTGCTTCTTGCTTGAGGCTAGCTCTGCCTAGCCATTCTGACGTGGCTATTGCTTCACCTCCATCCGTAGAACTTGATCAGTTCTGCTTTAATACTCCGTCGCCATCAAATATTGGACTCTAGAGCATTCCACTGGCTGGTACTTCTTTGGATGTGGGTGATTTGGAGCTATCCGGACCATTGGGGGATGCAGCGTACCAAAGTATTGGAGAGGCATCTATCTCTCTGGAACACCTAAACATTGGGGGCTCTTCGTCGCACCTTGGAACGCCTGTCTGTGGTTCTCACGGAGGGTGTGTGCCTTGCAGTGGAACTTCGGTGTGCGTTCCAGCCTCGGCTTTTGGGGTGTTTACCAATATACTGGGGGACCTGCCAACCTCACACAAGCCGAGCTCATCTTCGGACTCAGAGAATGCATCCGACCCGGATAAGGGGCGATCTAATAAAAAGAGAAAGCACAGGACTACAAAGAATAAGCTCAGAATTTTCATGAACTTTGGGCGCGAGTGTGGAATGGACGATTGGGGGCTCATTGCTGCCACTATGCTAGTGGGGAGGGTTAGGGGCCAGAAATACTCCACGGCAAGGTTGTGGCAGTAGAGTGGTGAGATCTGTGGTTGTTCTCTCGATGTCCTCCTAGAGGTTACGATCCTACCGAAGGGCTGGTTTTCCCTCACATTTGCTCGGCCTGATCAATCGAAGTGGGAACTTAAATAGTTCTGGCATTTAGAAATGCATCTGGTTTACCTCAAGTGATGGGTTCTGCTATTTGACCCCAAAAAAGAGATTGCAAGCGCTGGCCCTATTTGGATGAGATTTCCTTGACTACCAATTCAATTCTGGAACGACACTACTTTAAAAAATATCAGAAGTCTATTTGGTCAGTACCTGGATCACAACAAGTCCTACCGGATCACTGGGAGCAAGGTTGTTGCTCGCATTTTGATATTCCTAGACACTAGGGATGGACTTCATGACAATATCAATATGTTATTTGATGGAATGGTGTGGCAAAAGGTCTTGGATTATGAAGGGGTGCCATTTCGCTGCAGGAAATGTCACGAGGTTGGTCATTTATACAAGGAGTGTCCAAAGTTTGGATTCTCTCACCAGGTTGTCAAGATCTCCCGTAATGTGGCCACCTAGACTGAGGTTATTACAAGCTCTAGCTCGGATCCTGTGGATGGGCACCTGGACGATCCGGAACAGCCGGTGGCTGAGCAGCTGGGTGTGTCTCTCCCGCTACCTACTTGGCCAACAACTCAACCCCGATCACATCCTCAATCCACTCTGGAGCCACCTATTCGGGCTGCGACTATACCGGGTACCTCTCCTATTCCTGACTCTTCTATTTATAATATAGATTCCTATTCTTTATCCATCTTTGTTCCATGCTTATCTACTGGTTCGGTTATTTCTGCACTTTGGTATCCTTCTATCTGTTGTACTATTGCACAAGTTCTGCCTTCCTTCACTCCCATTATCTTACACACCTCTGCTGATTCCTCATGTCACTCCTCTACCCACTCGGAGACATCTACTTTGAAACACAATTAATTCCTCAGATCTATTACTCACCCCCACTCGGAGGACTCATTTGGCATTGGCCAAGGGCCGAGCTGTCAACCCAACAAATCGAGAGGTCGGCCATCTCCCTTAGCTAAATCCATCAAAAGTGCAAATATGGAAGTAGAGGCTGGAAGTAAATCTACCCTTATGCGGGTCCTTAGAGCAAGGAGGCCCATTCTGAGAGTGTCATCATGATTTGTCTCTCATACAATTGCAGGGGATTGGCCAACCCCGACAAGAGATTGGCCCTAAAATACTTAATTGCTCAAAGATCCATTAACGTCCTTTTTCTCCAAGAAACTTTAGGAGCGGGCAACGTAGTCACTGCCCTTCTAAATACTTTTCTACCCAACTGGACTTTTAGCACATTGGATGTCCATGGCCGATCAGGTGTTAGTGCCATGGGCATCAATTGAAGAACCACCAAGATGCTTAATTGCTGGGGTTGACCTGGTGTGCTGGGCATGGATATTATATTCAGACATTTTGAGCAGTGTTTCTCCCTTATTAATGTATATGGTCCCTGTCTGAACCGAGAAGCCTTTTGGAACTCCTTACTGGATTTCTTTCTCCTCAACTCGCCTCATATTATAGTGTGGGGTGATCTAAATTTTTCATTAGGCATATCTGAATCATGGGGAACTCGGGCTAACCCGGATCCTTTAGCTTAGTTTTTCAGTACCAAGCTTGATGCGATTGACCTTGTCAACATTCAGACCACTAAGATTCTACCCACTTGGAGGAACAGGAGGACTGGAGTGGTGGCTTTGGCCCGAAGATTAGATCGATTTCTGATCAAATTTCCTCTACTTAACATCATTGACCGTGCCAGATAATGGGTGGGACAAGGTGGTTTGTCGGATCACTCCCCGATCTTTTTGGAATTTGAATGTGGTCCTCACAGGGCTAGACCACCATTCAAATTTAGCTCCAGATGGTTGCAGGACCCAGAATATCATGATCTGGTTCAACATGCCTGGCAGCATTGCCATCAATTGCTGGATGAGGACCCTGCCCGAATCATGAATGATAATCTATCTCACATTAAACGCCTGACTATCAATTGGGTTAAAAATAAGAAGCACCTAGAGTGGAAGAGCTCAATCGGATTGATTTGGCAATTGCACAATTTAACAGCTCTGATCTCTCTGGTTATCGGTCTAGCACATCCAAAGAGCAGCTCATTGCCCTGGAATATTCTAAGGCTAAGATCCTGATACAAAAAGAGGAGGACTGGAGACTCAAGAGTCGTGCTATTTTGCTTCAGGCTGGAGATGAAAATTCAAAGTTCTTCCAACAACATGCTAATGGTTGCAGGACTGCCAACTCCATATGGGAGCTCACTGTTCAGCATGGATATGTTGCTCGTACTCAATCTCAATTACAGGATTTGGGGACTCAGCATTTTACTGACCTTTATAGGGCACCCATGCACATTGACCTCCCTGATATTATGCATATTACTCATTCTTTCAATAGATTTGTGGAAGCGGAGCAGGTTGACGATCTTAATTCTCCAGTCACCATGGGGGAATTGGAGGGAGTTTTGAAATGGTTCAAAAAGCACAAAAGCCCTAGGCCAGATGGCTGGCCAATTGAATTTTTCATACATTTTTTTGAGTTGATTGGTAATGATCTGTTGACCATGATTGAAGATAGTAGGGTGCGGGGACGCATCTATGATGGATTCAACTCCACTTTCATTTCACTTATCCCTAAATCTGACCACCCGGCCAGCTTTCATGATTACAGACCTATTTCGCTCTGCAACTGTATTTACAAGATTATCTCAAAAATTATAGCGAATCACATTAAGCCTTTTTTATCTTCTGACATTGCTAAGGAACAATTTTCCTTCTTGCATCATAGGCAAATCCACGAAGCTATTGGCACAGCCCATGAAGCCCTCCATTCCATAAAATCCAAGCACCTTATATCCACTATTCTCAAGATTGATCTAGCTAAGGCTTTTGATGGGGTGAATTGGAGCTATTTGCACATCATACTTATTCAAACTGGCTTCCCTCATACATTCATAAATTGGATAATGGGATGTATCTGTCATGCTTCCTTCAATATTCTCCTTAATGGCACTGCATCCAAATTTTTCCATTCAAGTCGTGGTTTGCGTCAAGGATGTCCTCTATCTCCCTTATTATTTGTGCTTGTTATGGAAGGCTTATCTGTACTTATTAAAGATGAAAAGGCCCGGGGTACCATTCATGGTCTCCGGATTAATGATCTCATTCAAATCACTCATCTATTATTTGTTGATGATGTTCTAATATTTCTCGATGGTTCTAGACAGGACTTGATTCAGTTTGATAAGCTCCTCCAGATATTTTGCAGAGCCACTGGAATGATACCAAATGTACTCAAATCTACTATCATTATGACCAGATGCTCAGCTCAGAAACTTGGCACTGCCAGGACTCTATTTGCCTATGTTCATGCGGACATCAATGATGGTCTTAAATATCTAGGATATCACATCAAGCCTGATGATTATCAGGTTAAAGACTGGAATTGGCTCATAGCCAAAGTGGAGCGCAGAATAAATGTTTGGTACAACATATGGTTATCCAGAGCTGGGTGATTAGTCCTTATCAAATCGGTGCTCGAGGCTATTCTAGTCTATTGGATGACACTGGCTTGGTTACCTAGAGGTGTTACCAATAGAATCAAATGTATCTGCTGTCATTTCCTTTGGCGCAATCAGGACAAGGACTACACATTTTCCTGGGTCACTTGGGACCACATTAACATACCCAAGAAATGGGGCGGTTGGGGGATTTATTTTCGAATGGCCTTGCTGCCAAGATGTGTTGGCACTTACTCACTAGTCACAGTCTCTGGAAGGAGGTCATAGTTGCTAAATACATCACGCCCAGGAACACCATCAACTAGATCAGAGATCACATTGGGTCGCACACTAGGGCTTCAATCATTTGGAAAGCTGTCACTAAGGCTGCACATATCATTCAGCGTGGATTGTCATGGAAAATTGGATCTGGTTCATCTATGAGAATCGGTGCCGATTCTTGGTCTGGTAGTGGTGAATTCTATAAATTACCAGAATATTTGCGGGATCATCTGGCCCGCAGAGAAATCCTTTACCTTGCACAAATCGCGGACCTGATTCACACTTCTTGGATGAGTCAAGCCTGGTTGTCGGCCGAATTTCTCGAAATTTCTCCAGACGGGCTCCGGATCTGGAACAACTACATTTGGGCATTAAGAGCATCTAACATCAGGCTCACAGATCAGGGTGGCAGGCTAATCTAGGCATACTCTCCATGTGGACAATATGCCCCAAAACTTGGATATATGGCACTCATTCAGCATAAAGAGCCACCACACAAGGCTTGGTGGTGGCGCAGCATATGGAAGTTAAAAGTGCCACGCAAGCATAGGACCCTTTTTTGGTGCATATTAAATAACTTCATTCCCGCCATGGATTTCCTCCACCGACGAGCTATTAATGGACCCTCGTGTTGCTGCTACTACCTTTCAAATTGTGAAGACTCCTCGCACCTTTTCCTCCACTGTAATGTTATATCGTCCATTTGGGTTTTGGTGACAGAAAACTTGCAATGTCACTTCCCCTGGTAGGGTGCTTCACTGATTGATGCTTGGACTATTTGGTGGGAACTTACTGCAAATTTCACTAAGTTGCGCAACCTACCTCTGATTTTTGCCTGGGAAATTTGGATTGGCCGCAATAGATACATTTTTAACAGCCAACTGATTTTAGGTGACCGAATTTGTGCCACCATCATAGCAACATACAACCTCCTGCCTAAAGATGAACAACAGAAACCACCCCCAATGGTTGTCCCTGAATTGATTGATCAAAGCAGACCTTGGGCCTATTTTGATGGGGCGTCCAACCTACAAGGATGTCGGGGGGGTGATATCCTTCATCTAGATGATCATCACCATAACCAAATCAGAATGGGATTGGATCCCGGATCGAACAATTAAGTTGAACTACAATGCCTTAGAATTCTATTAATGTTTGCATGAGAAATTCATTGCAACTCCATTCAGATTTTTGGGGACTCTCTGCTAGTGATCAATTGGTTCAATGAAGTTTCTCATTGCCACATGCACACACTATCTGCACTTCCAAGGGAGGTCCATCATCTCAAGCTCTTATTTAACTCAATTTCTGTGGCGCACATTTATAGGACTAGGAACAAAGTGGCTGATAATCTATCCAAAGAAGTCGTGGAGCTGAATTGGGGAACATGGCATATTACTGAGCAGATTGGAGAACAGGTATTCGCATTTTATCATCGGCCTTTTATGGATGAGGCACCAGATCTCAGGGTTGTTTGATCGAACAGCCTACTTTGGGAGATTATTTTGGTATTGGTTTATCTCCCATGGACTATCTACCGGCTATTGTGTATATTTTTTCATTTTGTTTATCTTTTTCCCTGCAAGTTATGCACCAAACTTACAGGCATGATATATGTGACTGATACTTGTATCAACAGTATGTATTTTTTAGTTTCTTATGGTTGTCTATTATGGAAACTTGATGGTTTGATGATATTTATGTATTTTATACTACCAACATATGTAACATGTAACTTATCATATTAATGAAAAGTTACAAAATTTTCCCTTGTGAAAAAATGAACTACAAAATAGTGTTAATGTCATGATAATATTAATCACTATTTGAATGCTTACAACATTATTTTTCTTTTCTAAGTTTTGTTGTTGTCAAGGACATATTTCATGATTTCAAGTATACGTAAGGCATCTCTAAAGAGGAATATTATAATACTAGTGAGTTTGTTCTTATTATAAGCATCAATTCAAACCTAATATTACTTAGCCTTTTGAACATGTTTTATGAATGCTAAAATGGTAAATGTTCTCAAAATTATATATGAATTATTTTAGGGTGTACACTAACACTCTATTTCTAGTATTACATGACTAGAATATGCTCTTCGCTCTTCCTTATTGTAGGTAAGTGTTGCATTCGTATTTAACTTTACTATTGGATTGATATAATTTTGGCACATTGATGAACACATTGTGTGAGGTTTGTGCAGTTGTTTTAAAGGGCTATTTTGTGTTACATATTGATGGATAGATTTTTCACATAAAACCATACTTTTTATACTATTAGTGCATTTGATTATATTTAACGCAATGATTATGTTTTGATTCTCATGGTTAATACTTCAAAAAATCATTTTTAAGATATTTTCTGATTTTTTTAATGAAAAATTACTCTATTACATAGAACTAAATGAGTTTAAATGATGATAAATATGTCATTAAGATAACTACACCTAATGCCTCTCTTAACTGTTGATTTTTTTTGTTTTTTACATTTATAATCTATGATAGTTTTAATGGTGTTGACAAGGAAATGAAGTAATCATTCAGAATGCATGGAATAACTTTGGACCTTTAATTGCAAGTTTTCATATGATCTTTGTGGTTTTGTTCAAATGATGAATGAATGAGTAATTTGTAATCCATTGCAAGCATAAATTTTAATATACAATATGAAATTTTATTTCATGAGCACGTGAATTATTCCTGGAGCAAGATTAACTTTTCCTTCATCAAGTTCATATAGAAGAACATTCTCTTTCTACTAGTTGACCTAGCTTATTTTAGATCATAGTAAAACATCCAAAGGTTAGAAAGCTCCTTCCTTAGACTTAAAGTGAGAGGTAATTCCACTAAGGTGATAATGGGTGACTTTCCTCATAATTTCTCCTTGGTTCTCTTGATAGGATTTAGAATTTTACCTTTAGGTGAGATTTTGAGTCACAATAGAAGGAATGGATCATTGTATAATTAAACACCTTATTTTTTTCATCCTTTTGAGGATGGTATATTGTATAATAGATATGTTGGTGGTAAAAAAATTTCCAAAGGGTCTTCCAAAAATTACCCAACAAGCAAAAGTGTAGATATAAGGTGATCGTTAGGGGTGATGCAGAATTATCCAAAACACATTGAAATAATAACTCATCTGCTTTAAGGGAATCAATGTATTTTTCTGAATGGTATAAAATTGGTCATTTTTTAAAACTTCCAAACTAACATGAAGAAGAAACCATATTGTTGAAGTGTATTTGGTGGTCTACTAATGATATCCCTACATATAGAATCACATGATAGCAAGAGAATATGTAGTGGTTGTTAAAGTCCCCATTTTCTATTGACTAATTTAACTCCATTGCATTGCATAAAATTCAAAATAAAAACTTCCACATCCTTTCTCATGGATGGATAGTATAAATAACATTGTAAATGTTGGAATATTTTTTATGGTCCTGAAATGTCCACCTTAACTAACATATGATATTTATTATGACTAAAATATATCACGGTCCTCAGGAACACAAATTTACTTGAGGTTTTATAATTAGTGATATCAAATTGCATTTTTTATAGATGATGTCTTTTAAAAAAAAATTGTGGTGTTTAAGAGTCTAAATGACATATACAAGGAAGGGATCTATTGAATATAGTTATTTATAATCCTCATAAGTTGTGCAAGGAACATCCAAAATGTGAAATACATTAACTAGGGGTAAAGTGAGAATGTAAGTGATATTATTGGTGTTTAATTTATTATATACAATCACTAAATGAAGTGGTTTCATGAAGGAGGACAATTCAATATGTCATTGTTCCTATAACTTAGATTAAGAGTTTTGAAAAATAAGAGGATGATGATTAGAGTGAAGTATGGTTTCCTTACTAAGAAATATAATGAAATCACTATTTTAGTATCTATAGTAAGGCATAAATTTCATTTTCATATGAATTGTAATTAATATTTGAAATAAAGTCTTTTAAAATTATAGGTAGTAGGATCCCTCCCTTACACAAATTGCAAATATTATGCATACATTTTGATCTCAAAAGAGTGTTGAGATATAAGAGGATGATGGTAGCTTCTAAACGTTATGATGAAATGAGTTAAGTAATGATACATTCTTTATTTAGGGTCCAATTACAAGGGCTATGGTTGGAAAACTAATTTAATGGTCCAATGATATAGGAAAATGTTGTGTAAATTTCTTATAATAGTTTAGAAAAATCACAAAATTATGTAAATATATAGAAAAAGTAGGTTTGAGAAATTAAATAAGATAATAGATTGTGGTTGAATAATCATGGGACTTAGGTCAACGATGAAACCAACATACGGAATATAAATTTATCTAAAGTGGTATGCATTCATAGTAAATCTAAAGACAAAAACAGATATTGCAAATGTTCCTCCCAATTATGGTTGCAAATAATTACACGCCATCTAATTATACATAAATAAACTTACCTATGGGTGGGGGCGAAATATTACAAATCATCCATGTAAAAATTGGGGAGCATTAAGAATGATTTCACCTTCTTTGGAAAATTATAGGAATCTCATCACTCAATATGTAGCCATGTACATTTTGTGTATAAATTATAACACAGTATGCATGTATATCTTGGATTCACCTGATCTAACAATTTTCTAAAGTTAAATACTGAATCGCTTCTACAACTATTTTTCGAAATTAAAAACAACACAATTTCCAATCACATGAAGCAAAGAAGAATAGATCAAAACCACAACACCAGATATTCCCGGGGAAAGATTATTTCTCAAAACCCCTCTATCATATATTTTATATTCCACAAGGAATCATGAAACAATTACATACAAAACTCTAATCACAAGAGCTCTCAGTACATCAGCTAATTGTCTCACACTTTCATAAAAAAATTGGCAAGTTCCTTAGCCAATTTATTGTCTCCAAACAGCCTTCCTTGCTCACACAGTTCCTGATGAATGAAATCCTTAATCACAAAAAATTTCAGCCTTCCTCAACTGCGCTGAGTATCATGGGAATCATGTGGTGTTATAACTACACCTGTGTAGCCTGCTAATATCACAACTGATAGTTACACTTCCCTTTCACCTAGATCTCAACTGGGTCTCCACTAGAACTGGCATGCATGCAGTTAATAATAGTAAAAACATCAGTTGCATGTGAGATCACTGCATGTGAATTAATTAATATGTAATTCACTTGATCTCTCACTAGTGTATCTATAGTTACAACTAGTGCAACCGACTTTAACTCACTTAACTGAGTTAAATTGATTTACAACTTGCATTAACTAATGCACCACTGCACTTCCAACTCTGTTACAAATATAATCACTCTGTTATAACTCAAGTCAACCTGCATGTCTCACCAACCAACCACTCACCTCGAAATTCCTATAACTAACTGATTTTCTACTTCAGTTAACTATTTCCAAGTGCTCATTGAGAATAGATTATTATTTATTTCCCAACTAATATTAAGGGATAATAATAGTAGACATGCATCTATAAATAGACATGCAATCTATAAATAGAACATGCACATGCATCTATAAATAGACCTTATCTATAAATAAAATTTTCCCATGCATCTATAAATAGACATCCACCTAAAAATAGCCTGTGTGGGCCCCACCTAGTGTAGGTGCATAATTTTCACTAGGATTAAGGATGTTGTTTCCGGATGCCAATTTCACTATTTCTTGTTGCAATCTTCAATATTTTGTTAACTAGTGCAATGGTATTCTAGGCATTCAAACCAAGTGACTTAGAGAAATGTAAGGAAACTCGTGTAATTTTAAAGGGATTGAGTGATATGTGAGAAAATATCTCCAAGATTATGAGTTATATGCCATTAATTGTTAAATTAATTTTCATTCCCAAAGTGAAGAGAAAAGAGCTTCCAAGCTTGTATCCTTCATGAGGGTTTCTTCAAGACTGAGGTTATTTTTTCACAATGAAATTTTCATTCATAAACTTGTGTATGCTAAATATGAAATATTGCGGTATTTCAATGTTGGAATATTGGGTTTTCTCATCATTATTTATTTAGTTCTTCCATCCTCTTTTCATTTGTTAATATAAGTTTGTATTTCACATTATATATATGTAACACCAATATATCTCCTTGTACATGTTAATCTACTATGTAGAAAAAAAAATTAATAGGGTCATATTCTAGTGAGCCTAAATACATGTATACAATTAGATTAAAAAAAATTCACCCAGTGGCATAGTTTTAGAATAGTTCTCACTCTATAATTGGTTATGGGAGAATCTTTCACATAGAAATATAGAATTATTTCTAGTTTGAATGATTTGAGGTGATTGTTTGCCCCATTTCAAGAATATGACATTGAACATATGTGCAACTTAATAGGATAATGGAAGTGATGCACCTTCAGTAACATTGTCAATAGGACCAAAGTGTACATAAGTAGTGGTGCATGCTTACACATAATTTAAGAGATGGTTTATAGTTCCTTTAAATACATAAATTTTCAAATTTTCTAAGGTACATAAATATTATTGACATTGAAATGTGAAATAATTTGTTCCCTGATTTAAACAAAGAAATATATAATAGTAATGGATAATCGATGAAAATAATGATATTGAATTGATAATTTGATACTTATTATGTTTTTATATCTATAGGGGTGTACCATCATCATTATTCATCAAAATCAAATAAACAAAAACCTTGACTCATATACATATTCAAAATTGGCTCAATTGTATGTTTTTACAAAATTGCACCTCATGCCCAAACATCGAAGAATGACATATGATGACCTAGATACAAAATGAAACTCATTTGCCACCAGTTAAATACCTACCCCCTCACCACTATTATATACATAAAATAAGTTTATATTTTTTCCCATACTCAAATTAGGAGTTCTTTTTCTTTCCAGGTGTTGTTAATCTCTCCAAAGACCTAGATAAAGAAATAACATTCATATATAATATATCTTTTCACATTGAATTAAAACACTTACAAAATATTACTTTATAATTAAATCTAATAAAACTCATCATAGATGATACTTTCAATCACGAGGGTAATTCCTCCTTCTACGCTCCTAATCTCTCATCTACAACACCCTGCAAAAATTACAAGAATTAGAACATAAACCTTAAACACAAATTCCCAAAATAAATTATGTTCATGATATATAGAAACTTTATCAAAATATTATGTCATTGTGTGCAACTTAGGAAATGACAAAGATTCTGTAGTAGGTGGAGCAATTGGTTGTACAAGATGCTCTTAGCTAGCATTTTCTATCACATCAATTATGGATAAGGTTAGGCATCGTACAAACAAAATGCATGAAACAATTTGGGCTACAATAGTGTGGGCCAGTGAGTGTTGAATGGGTGTAGCCGCTATGGATTGATGGGATGGTAGAGGAGGTGGGGTTGGGAAACAATAATCACTCCCATGGGTCATACATATGGTGGAAAGTGGTATCCTAAGGGCTAGGTAAGAGTGGCCAATTACTAGACTTACCATATATTTCGAGACAAATAATGGGTGGAATGTGGGTGGTGGTGAATGGTATGATCGGAGTATAGGCGACCTAGAAATCATTTATCTGACCTACATACACATTTATAGTGTGTTTATTACTACATAATTGTGAAATTAAACCAAAATAAGATAAAAAATTTCACATTTATACAATATTTAACTCAACATATGATACTTAGGAAGTGGACATAGATCATCAATGTGAGAAATTGCAACCTATAGAAGCATAACGATATTATATTTCATTTCTCATTAAAAAAATGTAGGAACATAACAACTATCTTACATATGTAGTAGAATAGTGGCATATTAGGGAGACTGCCAAATAATAAGTATTATGCTATGGTGAATTTATCAAAGGTCATATTGAATGTACTATTGCACAATATTTTAGAGAAAGTGTTGATTATTATGGTAGTTTCGAACAAGATAAGTTTAGAAGAGTTGGTCTGCAACATTGAATATTCTCTCATAATTAAAAAATAGAAATGGTTGAAGTTATCAGGTAGGTCTACATGGTAGTGCTTACTTCACCATGACCAAATGTGTGACACATCAAAAAAATAGGATGTTTCTATTATTTCGTTAGTTTCGGAAACTAGAATGGATGCTTTTGTCATTGTGAATGATTTTTTATCTGAGTGTAGAAACTAGAAACATAATATAATTAGACACAAAAATGACACACAACAAATTATCTATTCATCTATCTATCTACTCATGCACACATACATATATGATGAATGAATAACATATAGAGAATAAAGATACTAATTTCCTCAATGAAACTCTCATGTCTAGTGGCTTTTATCATCCCATTATAAGGCTTCCTATATCTTGAACATTTATAAGGATAAAATGAACGTATAGTCAGTCTATATGTCCTCTACTAGTTAGACTCTATTGTTGGGCCTCAAGGCACAACCCCTCTTCTAATATCACTTGTAATTTACTCTTGGTGGGATAATATTGTAAAAAATATATATTGCATTAAGTTATGATTCAAGATGAATGTGGATATTTTATTCTAGCTAATGTTTATTTTGGTTGGGAGGAAGTTGGGAAGGGTTGGGCATTCACCTAGGAGGATGAGTACCTAGCAATGGGTCACACTTGAAATTTTATCTATCCTTCATAAACCCACGAACTACAACGTCGAATTCTCTAATGTCAGAATTGTTGACATGGTGACATAAAAATAAACTCTTTCTATAATTTTCAAAAAAATAGAGAGGTGACTCCCTATTATTATTATAGGGGTATTTATCAAAAACCTTAAACTACATATCCATCAAATTTCCTAAAACTAGTTGGCAGGTGCACTAGTGCATACAAATGTGTATATTTATGGTTGGTGGTTTTAATATAGCCTTAAAATAAATAAATGATCTCATCAACTACTATTTTTAATGTTTAGGTCCATAACTTAGTTTGTATCCAACCCTCTCCTATAATATTCATGAGTTTTTCCCTCTAATTTGAAATGTGCATTAAATGACCTTGGCCATTTGCAATGGAAGATATTGAGGTGTCCAAGAAAGTAGTTGGTGACATTCATGAGGTATCTTCAGAATTTTGTCAGACTTTTATAAGGGTTCTAATATACCTTAGCCCTACATCAATTTCCATGTTATGTTTGCTCGCTATGGGCTACAGTTTGGTGTATCTTCCTAATGTGATGTTAATTTTAAGTTTTCTCCACGATCCATATTCATTTAAGTGTCCTAGAATTTAATAAGAGGAAATTAGACTTGGGTTTATTTTTTTCATTTAAAAAAAATAAATTATTTCACAACAATATAAAATTATAGTATATGTGGGTAATCACATGAACATGATGATCAAAATGGTGGTAATGTTGTGAGCACACTTTCCATATAAAACAAATTAGTACAAATTTTCTTATATATGGTAACTTCTTTGAAAAAATTATAATACATGTGGGTACTCGCATGAAGATGATCGTTGAGAAAGTGGCAATGTGGTGAGCAAGAATGTGCTCGCATACGAACATGTTGTATGATTCATAGGAATATGCACATTTCGCAAATTTCCATATTTTGACATTCTTTGAACTGTCACAAAGGATTTTGAATCAACACCGCGTAGGTAAAGGAATGTGCATGTGTTCTAATGTACGAGAATGAATAAGCACTATAGGAACATGTGCACATTTTTATTGGACATTCTTATAAAATTTCAACTACTAATTTGTTTCACCATTACACTACACACCAAATTTTAAAACATATTGAGCAACCTTGGGAGAAGTTATTGAGTAGAACTTGACAAATTATTGTCAAACTCTATTGACTTGGTCATTGGTTCATTCCACACAATTTTAATTTGTCATATAAGGAAAGAGAAAAATGTTTCAATGTATTGTTTTTGGTAACAACACATTCCATTGATTTTAACCTTCATAATTTGTCAAGTAACATAACATCTTTCCCCTCAATCACGGGAGCCACACTATTACCTTCATAATATTCACCTTCTTAGTATTACTCTCTAGACTACAAATGATAATAAACTGGAATAATATAAGTTTTATTTTTATGTTAATTATTTTAACATGAATAAAGAATTTTGATGCACTCACCAATTATTGCATCTAGATTAAATTCATACAAACTCTAAATCTATTCATAAGAGATAGATAAACCATTTAAATTACACACCCTTTTTCAAATTTTCCATTCTCAAATGATTTATACATTAAATAATTTCATATCTCTAAAAACATAATAAATCTCTAATTAACATAGATCTAATCTTTTTAATATTATAAAAAAATGTAAAATTATTATTTTACTTCAAATATAAATAACTTATATATATATATTTTTAATCTAATTAACATAGATCTAATCTAGTTAATATTATAAAAAAATGTAAAATTATTATTTTACTTCAAATATAAATAACTTATATATATATATTTTTAAATTAAGATTATTATTACTACTACTTGTCATCTACATTAAGTGTATGATAATTTTTTTTAAGATCAAATAAATTATCATATATTTTATTAAAACCATCTACATTAAGTGTATGATAATTTTTTTTTAAATAAAATAAATTATCATATATTTTATCAAAATGTTATAAAAGTAATACAAGATAATTTAAAAATTCAATTTTTTTTTTCTTTCTAAATAAGACTAATTCTATTAAGGAAAAACGTATAGTACAATCTGAGCTTGCAAGCAAGTGAAGTTGAAAAGCGCGGGAGCCGGAAATGATAGACTATCATTCTGGGTCCCAAGTAGCAGCCATGGAAAGAGCAAAAGATAACAAGGATAGTAGAAAATAGAGAGCTAGACAAAGGTATCTACCCAGAATGGGTAGAAACTTACAAACGACATTTTTTCCCTTTTTTCTTACTGAATTTGACCTAGCCATTGTGACTTGCCTAGGCAGGAACCAATTGTAGACTGTTATGCGCTAAAGGAGGATTCTCCTTATCTGAATCAGAGGAAGAAGACTCATGAGTGTGTTTTTGTGAGATCGGAGGTGCAGAGGGATCTTCAGGGCTGGCTGAGGGTGTTTCATTTAGAATCTCCATATTATCCCCATCTGCTACAATTTCCTCCTCATCTGAGCTGAAGGAATCTATGTCATCCATGGGAGGTGGATCACATGGTTTCCAGCTCTTGGATTTGAATTTGCAATTTAAATTCTTCTTTTTGTTGAGGAACATGGCACATGTGTTCTGGAGATGCCCCGTATGATGACAGTGGTGACACTGGAAGGTAGTGTTCTCATAGTCCAAGGTTTGAGTCCAATGGAAGTCCCCAATTTTGAGGTTGATCTAATCAGGCAGCCCTTTGCTAATGTCTATTTCCGCACATAATTTTTCGAAGGTGTAGATTCCTTTCTCCCTCCTTGAGGTATCCGTAGCCAAGAAGCGGCCTAAGGCATCCCCAATCCCTAGGAAAATAGAGAGGTGCCATAAATGCGCCAGGAGGTTCGGAAGCCTGACCCAAATGGGAAGCTTGGTGATGACCGTTGTAGAGGGGTCGAAGTCTGGAAACCAAGGGGTGAGGAAAAGCCAGGTCGATCCCCAGAACCAAGGACCTCTCGTTAAGGCTTTCTGATAGTCTTCATTGAGGGAAAAAAACACAATGAAGAAGCCTTTCGAGCATAATAAGACCTTGCAGTTGTTGGTCCAATTTGAATGGATCCACTGGTATAGATCTGCGGTTCGAGGCCATAGTCCGTTAAATTTGCAAATGATGGTTGTTTCTGCAAATTTCTAGTATTGATCATCAAGCGTTGGATGAGAGATTTCGATAGAATGAGTTTCCTTCATTTTATCCACCAAAAAAGGCTTGGGGGCCTTAGTTGGTTGAGCAAATTTCGTGGAAGGCTATGCATGGACTGCATCTTTGTAAGAGAAGGCAGGAGTAGAGGAGGTCTGCCCCGATGCCCCTCCTCTTAGACGTAGGGTAAGCACAATTGAAGCATCTCTTTGAATACAGTAGAAGGAGAGGGGAAGAGGATCCTCTAGTTGTTTACCTTTATGCAGCAGTCTTTGGAGAGAGGAGGGAATCCCGAGCCAGAGTTCAAGGTTGCGTGAGAGATCCTGCACTAGATCTGTTGCACGCACCCATTGCAGCATCTTTCTGCCTAAGAGGAGTGAGATCTAGGTCTGATATGAAGAGAAGAAGAGATCTGGAAACCCATGCTCTCCCATTCTGGTTTGTATCTGGAATGTGCTTAAGCTTTGTGTGTCCAGATCCGTCAGACTTTGGGCTCTAACCGTGGCTAGATGAAGAGCATAGTCATAGGCATTGTATTCTTCAGGCACCAGCTCCAATTCAAAATATTATTTAAACAAAATAGCAAAATATTTTATGTAGAATATTAAAATTTAATTTTAATATTAAAAAATAATTATTATTTTAGTTAAAATACAAAAATAAATTAATTTGTTTAAAAATAAGTTAAATGGATTGATGAGAAATATTAAATAGATGATGATTACATTTATTATTCTCTAACATTAGTAGTATTTGTTTAACAATAAAAGGAGTATTTTTTATAATATTTAATTATATTGATGTATCTGTTTATTTTGGATTAGAATTTCTAGAATTTTAATTTAATTATTAAAATTAAATTAAAATAGGGATTTAAACTTAATGGAATATTTTAGAATATTCATAATAACATATACAATACAAAGTAGTTATGTCTTTTTTTCCTTTAAACTTAAAAATTGATTATTTAAAAAAATGTTAAACAAGTCTAGCATTAAATGAGTTGTTGTTTTTTTGGGCATGTTGTATTAAAAAGCCATGGTATTGACCCATGGAACAATGCCTACTATGAAATATATAATGGAGTAAGTATTTAGGTAGTTTTTAAGATTTGTTTAATTCTAGTAAGGTGAGATGCATAATGAAGTAAGTTATTTTATGTTTATTAGTCTTTGCCAAGGGAGGAATCTAGCAATCCATTTGTAGTTTGAATGCTATTAGTTTAGTTTTGACTTATCCAAAACCTAATATAAACTTGAGAAATAAATAACATATTTTTTATTATAATTAAAAATAATGATTTGTAAATACTTGATTGGACAAATTTTTTGATGTCTTATTTCAAGCTTAATTTCATTTTATCCTAGTCTCACTGATAAAATCTACCATAACTCTGAAAAGTTGGCGCAAGTAAAGCAAAACATGACATGTAAATTGATCAAAACAAACCATACAACTTCAAACTTAAAAATATATTGAAAATCACGAAAAGAAGAAGCATTTATTTCTTTAACTGAAAGCCATAACCCGAAACTAGATATTTGTAATGCATTGCACTTCCAACTAACCATGGTAAAACCAATTTTTCACAAGATATCATTATGCATTCTTATATGTTCTCTGATTTGATTGATTGTTCTGTTGCCTGCTTTCTTTACAAAAATTGCAGAGACACATCAATTTAAAAATGATTTACAAAAAAAAAAAAAAAGATTGATTAAGAAACTTGATGATAAACTTCTTAAATACGAAAAACAGAGATTAAAAAAGACTAGACCTAACTCTTCCCAAGACACTATCAAAGCTCAGGCCATGAAGACACTAAAGAAAAATAAGTTGTAATCTCTAAAGCTCCCAAATCCCATGCCATTGATATTTATATGTTTGTAGAATCTTTTATATATTTGTAAAATATCAGTGGTTTTGATATATATAGCTTTATTTTCATAAAGAAGATTGCAACTTACTATATCTCCTAAAATTATATGATATCATTGGACTATTGTTCAATTATTGATCTTTATTCAAAGTTTTTTCTTAATATGATATCATTGGACTATTGTTCAATTATTGATCTTTATTCAAAGTTTTTTCTTAATTATAATTATGAGTGACAAAGGGGACGTTAAACAACCTTAGTCACTGCATTCTATGAATAATTTTGGAAAAAAATGTGAAATTTGCCTAGATCCCTAGCATCCTTCACTAAGATTCATTGAAAACACATCACAAATCAGTTTTTTAAAACTTTGAAAAGAAATCCACAATATTGTCTTTAAACAATACATAATATTGTAACACATTATCTATTAGAATATAATTTGTTTAATTCTCATTGCCCAACTTATTATTATTTTGTTCGAGCAATTTTGTTTGGAAATTTAAACACGCATGAATAATCAATAGCTAATTGTCTAACTCGTTATCTGTCATAATATAATTTTCTTAGTTCTCCCGGCCAAACTTATTATTTTGTGCCACCATTTTTTTTTGGGAATTTCAGTTTGTTCAAATTCAAACACACGATAACGAGGTGAATTATTTTACACCCAAACATTCAATCTTGATTAGGTTTTATTTGCAGCAAAGGGCTTTCCCTTCAATCTTTTAAGTAAAATTGAATTATTATGGAAAACTGAACTTATTTAGCTGCTTTGTAAACTCGGTTAGCTAATATACCTTTGTAATTAAACTTCAGCTTTCAAGCATATTTTAAAATTCAGCAGAATATTTCAAAATCCGTTTTAAAATTCAGCAGAATATTTCAAAATCTAAAGAACAGGGAGCAGTTCAAATAATTTTATTTCAAAATTTAAAGAATGCGACTAGTTCAAATAATTTTATTTCTGTATTCATCAAATTCCACAATATTTCCAAAATTAATTCTCGTTGCAAATAGTAAATTTGGTGAAATGTATTAATTAGTATGATTTAATTAATTTTTTTAGTAAGGGTGATGTATGGGCATAATCTGGGTTTAGTTTGTGTATATTTACGGGAGTCAATAAATTATGATTTTAAGATATTATAAATATGACAAGGTGATGGAAATGTAATACAAAATTATTTTATAATATGATTTGGTGGAATCAATTACTAGTCCTTGTCAGGCAAGTCTCTAGCAGAAAAACATTTTCCATGCAAGGTTTTTGTTCATGTAATTTGCAAGGGGTTTTAATTATTTCACTATTTTTCATGCTTCCTCAAGATTTTTTTTCTCGGGTTCTTCAAAACATGTAGTCCACTCTACTAACCTTGTCTATCTCTTTGTACAAACTTGGAAGGAAGGATTTTGTCCAAAATAAAACAAAGGAATGTTTTTGTCCAAAATAATGTTTTAACACCTCCACACGAATTGGATTGCATCCAAGTCGCACGTGTGGGTCTCTAGAAGCAAATCAACAAATATGCTCAAAATTCGTACAATTTTCAAATTGCCAACTTTGACCTAGATTTACATGCATATGGAGTTGGATCTAAAAAATATGAGCATATGGGGTTTTTCCCAATATGTAAAATTATTTAAAATCCAATCTGTTTCCAAAAATTCACTATGGTTAAGAAGATATACAAGGTTCTTTGAGGCAATTTTATAAAAAAAAAACATTGTTTTCCAGAATTCTAGGATCTTTCTTATATTTGCAAAAAAAATGGAAAATTTCGGATAAGTTGTATATTTCCTTGATTACATAATGGTTGTACTGAAATTATATTGATGAAAAGTTGTTGGGATCCAAGTTTCCATCTTATTTGCAAAGGATTGGCTTGTCCAAAGTCAAATTTGTAATGTGAAAAAATTATAAAAACAGAGTTATGCTAGAGAGCACAAAAACCATTCCATGTCTTGATGTTGTTGGATTAAGTTTTGGGGGTTACTCCCCTCTCATCAAATGGATTTGAATTACTGAGCTCAAGATGTACTAAGGACTGCAATTTTCTTAATAAGAAGACAAATGCCAAGTTCTATTTTTATCACTTTTACATTTTATTAATAATTTTCTCTACTCTGTAATTTAACTTATTTTTAAGGAGGGTGCAAGCTGGTTGGTTTGGGCCCAACCAATCTAGCTTGTCACACCTTTGTTAGATAATAGTGTGTGGTTTGCTTTTGAAATAGATCAATGTGATGTGCATGTTTATTGGTTGAATATTATATTCTTGCGTAACTTGCTCAATATTCTTTCATTTCTTTTCAAATACTCGGTTCTCACTTGAAAGATATGAACTATCTATTTGATGGATGCTTACAACCTATATCTGAGCATTTTAAATATTTGCAAACATTGATACAAAAGCTTGGTTTTTTGAGTTGTATTGATTTAGATTTGGAGTTTATATGTGCGCTTTGCAGACCTTGCAATGAAAGAGTATGCAATGGCTTTACATTAGCTCGGAATTGAGCAATTACATTTGTATCCTGAAGAATTGCAACCCTGTTATGTTTAGAAATTCCTTCAAAGGTTAATGATAATAGAGATTTGAATCTTTCTCGATTCCATGTCATTCTATGATGACATTGTTAAGGGTTAAAAACATATGAAGGTTTAAATATAATGTCAAGTGGGTTCATTAAGTTAAGGTTATGATTCAAGCTTGTATGTTGCACAAGCACTGGAGTGAGTTTATTTCATGATATTGTGTGTTTTGATTAACTTATTACCATGAATCTATGATGAACCTTGATATTTCATTGGTCTTTGGTAAGGCTGGCCCTTAAAAACCTCATCATTGTTGGGGATAGATAAAACAAGATTTTTTCTGGTCTTATTCGAAATATATTCATTCTTTGAAATACTTTTAATTGTGAAGACCTGAATTTGTGGATTCTCAGTGCAGGGACATAACAATGGAGTGCAAGAACGCAACAATTAAGTGCAGGAACAAAGTATCCTTCATACTCCTTTTTTGTTGGATATCCTGAATATCTTAGTGATTCTTTTTTATTTCAAAACCACAAGTATTCATTATAGAATGTGTTGTGTACTGAAACTTGGTTATGGTTACTCTCTTTTCTCAATATGAATGCACAATAGAAGGATATAGAGTGTTTTTGCACTTAAATCATTTGGTTTGTGCCTAAGTTAGGATAAATCATTGTTGATGCCTTGAATTTTGTAGTAGTTACCTTCATAGCACAAGATTCGATTAACTATTAAGAATTTCTAGTTTTCATCCTAGACTTTATTTAAGATTCATCTAAAAGGGCTTGAATGATTTATTTGCTTGGTTTGGGATTGAGAAAGGTTATTTTTACTTTCATGTTTCATGAATGATTTGAAGTACATTCGAACAATGATATTTTCATCATATAGAGAATAGAAAATGAATTAAAGTAGACAGCAATATAAACAATGTTCAATACATGAACAAGGTTGATTGGGATGTGAAGATTTATCTAGTGCATGAATGATTGGAGGCTTGTTTGATTTATTTTAAGCACTATTTTGAACTATATGGATTGAGACTTGTGTTCTTTTGAGATTTTTGATTATTTATCTAGTTTGCAATCTTGGTTTGCTTGATAAGTTAATGAGTGAAGTAGCTAGTGTCCATATTGATCAAGGTATTTGTTTTTATTTTAATAAAGTTACCAAACCCAATATATGAATTTATGCATTGTTTTCAAAAAACTTGGAAGATTTTTATTTTATAGAGTAAGGAGTGACATCATTTTATTACTAATAACTAGGGCTTGCTCACAATTTTCAAGATTGATGTTTATGGTTTATGAATATTTCTTTTGGGTGCAGGATTGGAATAGGATAATTGAATAGTACATGAATCCAAAGGTGTGGGTAGTTTCCAGACAAGATAGGATTTTGTTTTGCAGGTTGCTAGAGTCTTTCTCTGGCATTTTTAGTGTTGCGTCTCAAATTCACAGAACCCAGATTGAGATTAAATGCTGATCCATTAGTAAAAAATATACTACACCCAACATTTTGGCACCGTTTTCGGGGAGGCTCTCAAGGAATTGACCTTGATGACCTGTTGCATTTGGTTTTCTTTTTCACCTAGTTTTTCTTGCAATTTGTTTTTTCTTTCTTGCAAAATTTTCATAGTTTTTTATTTTTTATTTTTTTGATGCTGTAAGAAACCCCTCCCCCCCCTCCCCTATTATTTATTCATCCATGTGATGAAAAAATATACCAGTTGTCTTGTTGAGAACATGAAAATGGTGTTTTGAGGATTATTCCAATGAGGAGTTTTGATGCTACTGCAGAGATATACAAATCATTCAATGATGAACTCATAAATGAAAAACTTAGTATTTTTATGGAAGATAAAGATAATATTATTAAATATTTGATTTCAACATTGGATGATTTGCATGAAGAACAAAAGAAGGATGAAGAACCATTGTTGATCTATTGTGCCAATTGTAGGAAGAAACACCTCCTTGGAAAGTGTCTACTTAGTAGCCTGAAAGTTTGTAGAATTTGTGAAGAGGCTTATGAAACATAAAATTTCCCATCACTTCCAGGATTACTAAAGGTACTCAAGAAATCAAGTAAGGAATAAAATAAACCTCTAGGTATAACTCAAAACCCATCACCATTTAATACTTGGACGAATTCTTATTATCATGAGTAGGTTCCTCAACAGATTTATAATCCTGCAGTTCCATGGAAAAATTTTAATCCTCCTCCAATTGAACACCCTACTTCTCTATGCACCATAAAGTTATCATCCTTCATGGTCCTAGTTACATGTGCAACATTTCTGTAACCCTAACCCTAATCCATACCCTAGCCCTTATCCTAATTCATACCCTAACTCTAGTCTAAACCCTAGATCTACCCTAGTCCAAATCCTAACCCAAATCTTAATCCAAATCCAAATCCTAGTCTAATCCTTAACCCAAACGATATCCCAAACCCTAATCCAAGCCAATAGGTTGCACAAAAATTTTAAACACCTATTCTTCCCGTTGAATCCCTTATTGAGTGTAATCATATATCTTCGAGGTTGGGGGCAGGGGTGAGTTTGGAAACATCCCCTATCACTACAGAATATTCACCCCGGAAGATCTAATTCAAAGACTGTTGGAGAACAGAATTTGATTGGAACTTGTTATAAAACTATTATTGAAGCTCAAACCATAGAATTTCCCTTAACCATTCTTATCAATCTGAAACGAAAATATTTGAGTCCGAACTTGAGGGATTTTTATTTCACCATATTCCTTATGCCTCCAAGAGAGTAATTATCAAACTGTGAAAGACTTGCATGAGCTAGAGAATCATAAATATGTGGATCCCATTGAATCCTAGTTTCAAGCAGTCATCAACACACCTTATTCCCTCATCATTCAACAACTCTTGGTACCATATCAATTAAAGCAACTAGTTTCTCATACTCCAGTATGTCTTGAAGTTTATTATTTAAAACTGTGTGTGAGTATATTTAGCATTCTGTTAAACACATGGCTACATTGGAAGTACTCCTACACTTGAAGGAGATCTTCCTCTCTTTAAATTAGGGCAGGGTAGTATAAGGGAAATGAATAAAAATGTCATTTGAGATAAAAAAATTTACAACATCACTCTTGAAACTTCAATTCCTAAGGCACAACTATTCAATTTTTTGTCATAATGCACTCTTGTGGTAAGACTTGTCAGAAGAAATTCACTCTTAATGCCTCATATTTTATAAAGTGACTTTGATTGTTGGCTGAGATTATTCATTGGGTTAGTTAGGGGGATTTTTATTGTTATAATTTCCATTCATAAGATTAAAACCTAATTTTGGCCTATTCATTCTAATAGATTGTCATCCAAGAAACCTTTTCAATTTTCTCTTCTAAGGTATTGATGAAAGGCCTCCTATGGTGGACCACACCTATACAAACCTAACAAATGTCATGAGAACCCTAGCAGATCAACTCGAGGAATATTTTAGTCATTATCTTAGATGGTTTCTTTAAAATGAGTCTTTAGGGTAGAAGGATCAACCGGTAAAGATTATTCATTAAGAAATTTTCACACGATATCGTGCTCTTAAGGAGAAAATTTTTCTCCCCACCTATTAAGTAACCTATTTAAGGTTAATCATAATCAGAGTTTATTTTAAACATATTAATTGAGGGATTGGAGAACTCATTACGAGCTGACCTACCATGATCATGGGTCCTAATGAGAATGAAATTACCATTGCTAGTCACCAAGCCAAGGTAATGGCTTTCTGTTGAAAATCAAGAAGACAAGATGTCTCACCACGAGTTGGCTTCTTCATTCTTGTTAATTCTTGTCAATGGCACCATTGTTAGCTGGTTACCAAGCTAGGACAATGACCTTCAGTTAATTTCTACACCAAATCAAATTCTTGCAAATGAATCTGAATCTTTATCTAATAGATGGGACACAAGAATTTCATTGAGTTAAAAAGAATCCCTGTCGAGGCTATAGATGCCTGCTAGTAGCAGGGTTGTGCCTATGGTATTAAAGTTAATTCTACACTATGATTTACATGGTCGTTTTTGTCTTTCCCTGAAATCATTATCATATATCTTTGAGAATGGATTTAAGATCACTTTTGTATTATGCTTTGGAGTTCTATATTTTGGAATATTTTGGTTTTCATGGATGTGGGACCCTTAGTGCAGGTGATTCATTTTTTCTGAAAAAGAGCTTCAATTATATGCTTGGATAATAGTAAGATTGTCACCTTGGGAAGGTATCATTTTTTCATATTTATTTTTCCCTGTTTCCATCCATATTTAACATCATGAATTTCAAATCATGTCACTTTTATTTGTAATTAGGATATTGAGGTGAAGAATTACTGATTAAGGTTTCTCTTGAGATGCTTATGGAATTTTGATGGTTGGATATTTCATGATAACACTATTCTTGCAGTAACGACATTGTTAGCATTCCTATGGTAGACCTAGAATTATATTTTCTTTGGACCAGTCTTAATGAATAAATAATACAGTACAAAAATGAACTAGCATGCATTATCTTTTAGAACATTCAAATCTACCAGAGAAAATTTGTTTAAACATGGTTTCAGGAACATTTATGGTTCAATTTTTGTTTTTTGCAAGGGAAAATCAATATAGCAGTTGATTCGCTTGCATGAGGACATGCAAGATGATCGACATGGGGGATGTCAAGCCCTGGAATTATTGTACTTAATTCACCTTTTTATCCATATGATTTCCTACTTATTCACTTGTTTTACTAGTTTATGAACCTTTTCTACATTCATTTAATGCAATAGTGAAGATCCACGATTGGGTTTTATTTTATATAAGAATACATTTTTATATGAATTTCTAGGATTAATGTTCATTAAAATGATGTTAATGTAGATTGGCATGTTCGTGCATCACATAGGGATCTTGCACCAAGTATATGGGGACCACTTCATCATTCAAGATTTCCATGAAGGAAAATTCTAGCTGGTAGTACAAACACATGCTTGGAAATATTTTGGATCCTTTCTTACAGTCATAGGTGCACTTATCTTTCATTGACTTATTCATGCACTAAAGAGCATCATTCCTGCACTAAAGAGCAACCAATTTGGAGATTTGACATCTTGACACACTTTCGAAGAAAACCAAGGAAGGTTTTTGTCCAAAATAATTTTTTAACACCTCCGCATGATTTAGATTGCATCCAGGTTGCATGTGTGGGTCTCTAGAAGCAAATCAAAAAATATTCTCAAAATTAGCACAATTTTCAAACTTCCAACTTTGACCTCGATTTTAGTACATATGGAGGCGAATCTTAAATATATGAGCATATGGGTTTTTTCGCAATATAGAAAATGATCTAAAATCCAAGTATTTTCCAAAAATTCACTATGGTTAAGAATATATATGAGGTTCTTTGAGGAAGTTTTATAAAAATAACATTGTTTTTCCAAAATTCTAGGATCTTGCCCATATTTGAAAAAAAATTGGAAAATTTCGTATCATATATATATATTTCTTTGATTAGTTAATGGCTATACTGGAATTATATTGATGACAAATACAAGTTGTTGGGATCCAAGTTTCCATCTTATTTGCAAAGGATTGGCTTGGCCAAAGCCAAATTTGTAATGTAAAAAAATTATGAAAACAGAGTTATGCTAGAGAGCAAAAAATCCATTCCATGTCTTGATGTTGTTGGATTAAGTTTTGGGTGTTACTACCCTCTGATCAAATGGATCTGAATTAATGAGCTCAAGATGTACTAGGGACTTATATTTTCTTAATAAAAATACAAATGCGTGATCTCTTTTTATCATTGTTACATTTTGTTAATATTTTTTTCTACTCTGTAATTTAACTTCCTTTTTAAGGAGGGTGCAAGCTGGTTGGTTTGGGCCCAACCAATCCAACTTGTCACACCTCTTTAAGATAGTAGTGTGTGGTTTTCTTTTGAACTAGATCACTGTGGTGTGCATGTTTATTGGTTGAATATTCTATTGTTGTGTAACTTGATCAATATTCTTTCATTTATTTTTAAATACTCTGTTCTCACTTCAAATATATGAACTGTGTTATTAATGGATGCTTACAACCTATATCTAATCATTTTAAATATTTTCAAACACTAATACAAAATCTTGGTTTTCTAAGTTGTATTGATTTATATTTGTAGTTTATATGTGTGCTTTGCAGACCTTGCAATAAAGAGTATGCAATGGCTTTTCATTAGGTCATATCTGAGAAATTACATTTGTATCTTGAAGAATTGCAACCCTGTTATTTTTAGATATTGCTTTAAAGGTTAATGATAAGAGAGATTTGAATCTGTCTCAATTGCATATCATTCTATGATGACATTTTTAAGAGTTAAAAGCATGTGAAGATTTAAATTTATTATCAAGTGGGTTTGTTGAGTTAAGGTTGTGATTCAAGCTTGTATGTTGCATAAACACTAGAGTGAGTTTCTTTCATGATACTGTGTGTTTTGGTTAAATTATTACCATGAATCTATGATGAACTTTGATATTTCATTGTTATTTGTTAAGGTTGGCCCTTCAAAACCTCAGCATTGATGGGGATAAATAAAACAAGATTTTCTGGTCTTATTCAAAATATATTCATGCTTTGAATAATTTTAACCGTGAAGACATGAATTTATGGATTCTCAATGCAGGAATGTCACAATGGAGTGCGGGAATGTAACAATGGAGTGCAGGAATGAAACAATGAAGTGCAAGAACATAGTCTCCTGCATACTCCTTTTCTGTTGGATATCCCGAATAGTTTGGTGATTCCTTTTTATTTCAAAACCACAAGTATTCATATAGAACATGTTGTGCACTGAGACTTGGTTATGGTTACTCTCTTTTCTCATTATGAATGCACAATAGAAGGATACTAAGTTTTTTTTGCTTAAATCGTTTTGTGTGTGCCTAAGTTAGGATAGATAATTTCTGATGCCTTTAAGTTTTCAGTAGTTACCTTCATATCATAAGATTCGATTAGCTATTAATACTTGCTAGTTTCTGTCATAGACTTTCTTTAACATTCATTTAAAAGGGATTGAATGATTTATTTGCTTAGTTTGGGATTGAGAAAGGTTATTTTTACTTTCATGTTTCATGAATGATTTGAAGCACATAAGAACAATGATATTTCCATCATATAGAGAATAGAAAGTGAGGTAAAGTAGACCACAATACAAATTTTGTTCAGTACAGGAACAAGGTAGATTGGGAAGTGAAGATTTATCTAGTGTAGGAACGATTAGAGAATTGTTTGATTGATTTTAAGCATTTTTTTGAACTGGATAGATTGAAAGTTGTGTTCTTTTCAGATTTTTGATTATTTATCTAGTCTAGAATCTCAGTTTGCTTGATAAGTTAATGAGTGAAGTAGCTAGTGTCCATATTGATCAAGATATTTGTTTTTATTTTAATAAAGCTACCAAACCTAATATAGGAATTTATGCATTTTTTTCAAATAACTTGGAAGATTGTTATTGTATAGAGTAAGGAGTGACTTTATTTTATTGCTAATAACTAGGGTTTACTCACAATTTTCAAGATTGGTGTTTATGGTTTATGGATATTGTTTTTGAGTGCAAGATTGGAATATGATAATTGACTATTGCAGGAATCCGAAGGTGTGAGCAGTTTTCAGACAAGATAGGGTTTTGTTTTGCAGGTTGCTAGAGTCTTTCTCTAGCATTTCTAGTGTTGCATCTCAAATTCCATGGACCCCAGATTAACCTTAAATGTTGGTCTAGTAGTCAAAAACATACTACATCCAATAGAGCTAGTTATGTAAATTTGTGTGTCTATTTTGGAATAATCCTTCTAGAATTTTATTTTAATTATCAATAATTATTAGAAGGATGATAAGTACTTAACCTCAATGAAATATTCTAGAATATTCATAGTAGTATAGACATATCAATGGTTCAAATTTATCTCCAAAGTAGTTATTCCTTTTTTTCCTTTTTAATAAAATCGATTGGTAGAAACTATCTTATGAACAAGTATCATACAAATTAAGCTGTGGTCTTCTGGGAATGTGGTATAGATAAGCCACGCAATTGGTTCATGGTATTGTAAAAAAACATATTGTGAGATATATAAAGAAGAAAGTGTTTAATTAGTTTTTATGATTTTTTTATTTTTATTTTAGAAATTTGAGATGTATGATAAAATATGTGTTTTGATACTTATTATGGATTGGCGTTTATCAATATTTACAAATCATTTAATTTATCTAATTATAACTAGTTAAAATAAAAGTTTCATAAATAATAGTAAAAAATAAATTTAAATTTATTTTAATATTAAATTTATAAAGTTTATATATATATATATATATATATATATATATAATTTTATTTTATTTTATTGTTAAATTTATTAAATTAATTATTTTTTTTTAATTAAATATTTTTTCAAAAATAATAAATTAAAAGATATTCAATCATTTTATAGTTTAATACATATAAAGTTATAATGGATTTTCTTATTGAAATTAAAGTATATGAAAAAGAAATTGGCATTAATGTTCAATCTATTATATATGTGGAAGTATTTTTTTTATAATCTTAAATTTATTTTGTAATTCAAAATATTTTAAAAAAATATTGATTAATTTAATTATCTCTTTGTATATTTCAATAATTAAATTACAATGACCTGAAAGAAGTTAATTTGTGTAAATGATAAAAAAAAAAAAATCTAAATCTAATTTCCCCTTTAGGACACTTAAATTAATATAGATGTTTGAAAAAAATCAAACCTAACATCATATTAAGATTGAAAAAATATCAGGTTTGATTGTGGAGAATGGAGATACATGTATATCGTGAGTGTGCACCTCTAACTTCATGTTTGTAGAAATTTCCATCAAATGCGAGTTAAAAGGTCTATCAAGACACTAGCTCAACTAAAAGAATTGCAATAATTTATTTTACAAAGGATATATTGTTCTATCCAAAGAAGAGAAACACATAGTACTAATGATAATTGGTGACTCGTATTAAACAACATTTTGAAAGCTGGAGGCCTTCATTATTAGAGTACACTCTGCGTAGCACGAAAATAAGCTATATTTTATTGCAAGGCCGATTATTACCAGATATATTACGTGGTTAACATTTGATCACTAACCCTTAAAGTGATAGGGTATGAATATGCCAACGTTGAATATTGTGTGCCAAAACTAATTCCTTTTTCAGTCTTTGGCCAACAATGATAACAAACTGAGATCAGTGATTGTTGAGCTTAATGTTGTGTGCATCCAAAGATGTGAGGAATTTGTTGACAACAAAGTTTGTTTCCTTATTTAAATCATAGTTTCTATTTGAATTCAAGAAGAGTTTTTGTTGGTTGATCTTCAAGGGTTTTGACATGTACTATTGTTATTATTCCTTAGAATTTGATGAATTGATGTATTTGTAATGTTGGATTTTGTAATGATTCAATGTTGAAAACTAGTGTTGTTTACTGATGATTAGCATTTGTGAGTTGCAATTAGTTTGGAATTCAAGGTTATAGTTGCTTGCTGAGTTTATCTTGTTGTTGTAACACTGATGTTGATTTGTAAGTCAAGGATGCTTGAGGATGTATTTATAAAAATTTTTGTTGAAACTTGATCGGTGATATATTGCACAAATCTAATGTTTGTGATGTTGGTTGACATTAAATATTGAATTGCTTGTTGAGCTACTTATTTTCCATGGTTTTCCTTGTATATATGTTCTATGACTTATTGCTAATAGAGGTGTTGGTGAATATGATGATGAGCTTGATGTATTGCTACTAAGTATGATGAGTTAGCATTGTTGTGTTGTTGACGTCAAAATCTATCAAATATTTATCTTATTTGTTGAAGATTAGATTTACTTGTTGAGATCTAGATTGTTTAGGTGTTTCCATTGCAAAAGTGGCAAGAAACAACTAGTAAGCCCATATCACACTTTAGATTGCTTCACATGTAGATTTACAAGACTTTGCATGAATATGCTTCACTATCACACAATTACTCATATCACCATATAATATGGTCACACAAGATTACTTAGAACACTATTAAAACCCGATAACGTAAAAAAAAATTAAGACTTAGCACCAAGAATTCTAGAATGATCATGTCTTCATTGCAAGATCCTTATAGACTCCAGATCACAAAATTGTAGCATGAATCAACCACTTAGAATAAGGGTACGAATCATAATTTTTAACCCACAAAAACACTTGGCCCAACTACCTTTCCACAACAACACTTGTGCTCTTATTTCCCCATAACACGATATAGAACAAAGAAAAATACATTACTACACCAGACTAATCCAAAACAAGGGAGATGCACCATTACCTAAGATTTAATTTCTAAATAGAGCTTACATCGCTGGTAAACTTAATTGAAACCCACCAAGTCAATTAATTAATGTCACTTTGAGCTTACATCGCTCGATCTCTAAGTTCCTTTACATATTGCTCACCATAATCGACATTGCAACCTACTTTAGACATGGAAAAAACTATTACAAAACCATATTTTCTTGCATCAAGCAGGGATTGCAACTCAAATTTATTGCATCAAGCAGGGACTGCAACTCAACGGAGAATCAACGTGACAATTGTGTCAAACAGTTACGCAGATCACCAAATTTCTCTATGGCCTCGCAACAGAACAAATAGAATGAACCAGGCCATATTACGCTCTTCCACACATAACACTCATACTGCGTTCTTGATTGATCCGAATACACCAACAAATCGATTGCATCAATTAAAATTTGCAATGATATTTAGACATGTTCAAGCCTTAACCAAATCAGGTCAACCACGAAAAAAAAAATCGGCATTTACCATGGGTAAATATATGGTAAATTAAACAGGAATTAAATCGACGTAAAAACCACAGATGAATACCAACAACGGAGACCATCGTAATTTGTTTTCCATGCTTAGAAAAATCTGCATCGTAATTTGTTTTCCATAAATATTGATTACTAGGAAGAGAGTAGAGTATTAGCCTGCGTAAAAGACTGACTTATACTTCATGGTCATCCAAAAACTTAATTTTCCCGGCAGCAACCACTGTTAGACAGACATGGTCTTATATTAGGTAAATACATCAATTTAGGTGAATGCAGAAGAGGTGAATTCACACTTATTCCACTCCTATGCCTGCACTTTTACCAGGGAAGTACACAAAGGTATATGTAATTATTTCAATGTACAGTATATAGAAATGGAGAATGGAGAACCCTCAAGACTACTTCATATGATGGCTAAGAAAAGGGAAGTTTCTCAAGAACATTCTAGTGTTATCACACTGGTGTATATGGGTTATTAGAAATAAACGGATATTCGAGGAGGTCTGCAACAGCTCGGACAAAGTCTGTCCGAAGATCATCAAAATGTGAGAGAAATTTAAAACTAATTAGAAACCCCTACTGACTTATCAAAGAGACTGTGACCATTCGAAATTCATTACCTAGCTGGGTTTTTTGACGAGGCGTCACATCAATATAGATGTGGATGCAAGGCTTGGTTGATGATTTCCCCGATGTGCCACTACAAAATTCATTGGTATGGGGGCATGGGCTCCGACATGCAAGGAGAAATTTTGGCTCTTTGGGGCCTCATGTGGTTTGCATCTCAGTTTTATTTGGAAAAACTGAGTTTTTTGTGACTCATAGGTACTTTTGGACCATCTCAACAAAGGAACATCACTCAATCCGGGATATCTTAATGCATGGTTGGACATAATTAAGGCACTCCGCACATCTTTCTCCAGTATTTTTTTCAAACATATCTATCAAGAGAAAAATACACAAGCTCACACGTTATCAAAGAAATGACTCGAAGACAGCTTCGGGGAGATGCACTATGAACTACACGACCCCATAGGCACGGGGCGAATGGAGTGATCAAATTTTTCTGAAAGGACTGTTGATGGCAGGGGACAAGAACTATTTTTGCAGAGTATATGAGACATGAAGGGAGAATAGAAAACATTTTCAGAAAATGATAAAGAAATGGAAAGAGAGGCACATAGAATTAAAGGATTTGCACCGCACACTAAGTAGTCGAAGATAGGATTTTTGTCAATGAAAAAGATAAATATGTGAATGGCGAAAATAAAGTGATCTTGTAAAGACTAATATGAAATATATGTCACAGCATGAAATATTTAGAGGAAAAAGAAAAAGTTATTACACTCGTACATAATATAAACCAAGCATTTTTTCCAGTAAAAAAAAAATACATCAACTTAGAAGCTCAGCCCACTACATCCTTACTACATTAGAGCACTAATAATCCATCCTACTATGGTTAACATCAATATCAATGCAACAATTCCAACAACACTATATATGACTTAAAAAGATCAAATATTGCACCATTAACATTGGTTTTCCCAATGTGTTAATATGTACAATGCATCGAATAAGATTTATATAATTTTTTAATGCAATATATGTTTTTATTTAAAAAATCACAAAAATGTGTCAATATTCTCCCATTGAACGAACAACAATGTTTTCCTTACAAAGGTGCATTTAATAAAGTTTTTTTTTTTTTTTCAATAACGCACATTATAGTGTGTCATTAAACTATTAAGAGCACCAATACACATATACGTAAGAAGCACTGAAATATGTTTATACATCTTTTTTTTATAAAATATAGGATTTTATTGAAAAAAAAAGCAACGAGTGTGATTCATAACTCAGACACACACTAGTGCACCACATGAAATAACACACCATTTCATAATGTTCTAAAAAGAATCGTTATGTGTTGCTAACTTATAAGTTTATTAGTACATATTATTGAATTGAATGGTGTGCTTGATCCAGATGGATATTGGTGATCAATGACCTATTTCACCTAGACTTTCAGTAAGTTTCATTAATTTCCTTGTTTGTAGCAACATTTACTTTTTTTAGCAGTTTTTCGGATTCTAAACTTTTGAAGCAGTTTTGACCCCCTAAATCGCCTTTTTTTTAGGTCCATAGCAGGTTCGTAGCCACAGGTAGGGTCTTGTAGTAAATTCTTTAGTATTCGGAGAGATATTTCCTACAAGGTATCGTACATGCCAAATAGATATAATATGACCAAGTTACAACCCCGGGAATTTGGATGCCCAACTAACCCAACGAGGCCCACAAGCTCTTGTCGTTGCATCTCCTTCGGTTAGGGTTTTAGTTGTTTATGATTTTCTCTTATCGTTCAATAATAAAAAGGACCTTTTTATTATCAGAGGCATGTAGCCGCCACATCTCTTCTCAAAAATAAGCTACCATCGCCCGAGCTAGTTTATTTCCATTCTGTCTGAAAACATGTTTAAGTTCTAGTTTTCAATGTTGACATATATTCTCTGACACTGTGGAAAATCCGGATTCTTCTTCATCATATTTAAGTTCTTTCATATTAATGAAATGAAATGCTATTTCTACTGAATCTTTGTATTTATGGTTATATCTGTAATATGTTGTGATCCTGGTTAAGTTCATATCAATGTCGCTAACCTATGAGTGCACTAATACATATTATTGTTAGGTACACCAAGGAAAGGAAAGTAAATTACCAAATCATAATTTCATTTTTGCAATTCATTTAGTGTTTCTAACTACACAAGTTGGTGATCTCCGCCATGTATGACCACCTTGTTATTAGTGTTACTATGTCATTGAATTTCTCAAGTCATTTGCTTCACTTGTGGATTTTGTTAATGCTCAAATTTTCTAATATGGTGCCATATTTTCATTTTTTTCTCTATGAAATAACCATGACACCTCGATAGCAAATAGACAAGGTAAATTTTTTGTTACCTCATTTACATTTTTAGTGAATTAAGCTTCTTAATTTGGATTAAATTTAGATTTTTTTTTTCTTTTCCAATTTTAAAGATTTGCATTTATTAGCTATGTCCTAATAATTTATATGACTCACTATTAGAAGTATATTTTATTACACATAGCACACTGGTAAATCACAATTAAAAAATAAATAAATAAAATAAAATAAAATAAAAATTCTCTTTATAATATGAAGAAGCACCATAAGTGGTGCTTCTTGAAATATATATATATATAAACAAAACAAAAAATTATACTATCCATTGTATTTGTGGATGTAAAATGGTAAAAGAATTTGTGCCATTGTACATCATAATTTCATTATTAAGCTAGATAATAAAAATGTTTCTTAAGCTTTTTTAGAGCATGACATGGAATTTGGAGGCATTGTTGGCGGTGTACTAATGTATTGTAAGTGCATCAATGAGAATCATTTTAAATTTATAAATTCCCCCCTTTTTAATGCTCTTGTAGATATAAGGAACCAATCACTTTTTCCAACGTAGCAGTGCACTTTGAAATGTAAAAACACATTGTTTACATTGTGTTGGAAGATACAATATGAAACATAGTAATATCAATCCCCACATACAAGTGTCACACCAATTAACTATACTAATATTAAAAACCTAATAATGTAAGTTGACGTCAAACACAAGGGAAACTACTCAATCAAATACCCATGATACTGATCGATGTTGAGCACAAGGTCACCTATCAATGATGGAAATAGGGCCAAGGTGCAACTCTAGGCCTACTCTTAGAGCAAATTTTCCAAATTCGATAAGAGTAGACCCGCCATCAAGAAGTCAATGGAGACCTTCTTAACTAGCACAAGCAAAGGAACAAATAGCTAATGTGATACTGAACATAACTCTGACAGGTCGGGTATGGCCAACTGAAAATGAGTCAAGAGATAACATAGAAAGGCCGACTCAGGTTTGCTTCCCTTGAACAAAAGCACGACTCAAATGTGACTATATGACAGCATATGATAACTTTGTATAAGTTTGTCATGTAGTAGGTAAAAACATACTCTCCATGTGATTGGAAGAGATAAACAATCGGAGGAGCACTGACTTAATGACAAGGTTATGGCTTTCCTAAGTCAAACTGAAACCCATCCAGATGGAGTAAAGACTTGTTTTGAGCGCTTTGTTTAAGGGCAACACAACTGACTCTTGCGGTCATCAATTATGGAAGTAATGTCCCATTCCAACTCTTTTTAAAATATATATTTTTTGTCTTTTTCATATTTAAAAGCCTAAAAAGGAATAAAAGAATGCTTATGGTACAGTGGAAATAACAAGTGTCCAAATACAAATGTGCTAGTTCCTAGGACTGGAACATTCATATGCTCAATGCAAAGTGACAAAAGTATTCAATGACACTCATAGGAATGTTCTTTCCACGGGAATAAGGTTTCAAGTCACAGAGGCTAAGTGATTTCAAGGTTGATTTTAGAGAAAGACATGGTCAAAAATTTTCTTATACATGAGTCAAAGTGAATTTGGCTTAACTAGACCAAAAGGTACAAATAGTCAACATGCAATGCAACATAATAACTCAACACGTGGGAGCCTCTCGAGTATACAGCCAGAAAGATATCGAAGAAGAAAGAGAATGAAGCTTCATCGCAAAGTCATGGAGGGACTAAAGAGGACTCCCGAGCCTACTCAATATTTGCAACATGGGAAACATATGCTAGCGAGGATCTAACTAGGAAGCCCATGTAAAGGATGGCTCAAACATTATGTCATGATTTTATAATTTGGTGAGTGAAAATGGTTTAAGAATCATAACACAATGGGGTCGGCCCTATGGAAAGATATCGCAATATGGAGGCTAGAATGCATAATGAAACGGAAAAAGTGATATTCTCTAACCTATATGTCAATGACGAAAATGATTGTCATGATGGGCCAGCAATAATGGAATTGAAGCGGTGAAAATCATCTCAAAGTCTTCATTTTACCCTGAAAGGAAACATATCCCAACACTCAAATCCAAAAAGTCACAAAGTTTATAAAATTTTTGAAAATAAAAACATAAACTTTGTAAAAGTGGGTTTCAAAAAAAAATTGAAATTTCAACTATAAATAAAACCTTTTGACTCACCAAGCCTCATTTGTGTTTTAGATAATTAAATGTAAGAGAGCTCTAGAGAAAAAACCCTAGCAACCACAATCCACAAAATTTCTCAACCAGAACATCTACCAATCTTCTAGGTAATCTTCTAATTTGATTTCTTAATGAAAGTCCATGAATTTCAAGCATTTTTCAAGAATTTTGACCATAGGTAATTTATTTTTGGGTTTTAACTCTGCACGTATGCGGGTTGAGTATAGTGCAGTCGCGTATGAGAAAGCCCTATACACAACTATGTTTGAAGGGAACCAATGTATGTGCATTCCAAGGTCTAAAATTATAGATTTTAATGGATGAAAATGCTTGAACTTGTTGGATGACAATTAACTTGAGGGAAAGAGAGCATAGTGAATAGATAATGAGGTTATGAATGATCCATTATCACTGAATGCACTGAGAGGGTGCAGATTGCTAAAGTTTTTCAAAATGTCAAACATGAAAACCAACAAAAAATTGCTAGATATGCTCATCAATTATTGGGATTCGGAAGAAGATGCATTCATGATTGATGAGATGCCCTTGTGCATTGAAATAGAAGACATGTACTTCATTCCTAGACTTTACCAAAGAGGATAGCTAGTAAACTTGCAAGGGAAGGCATGAGGAGGCCTTAATGTGGATGATTACATTCACATTTACTGCCCTAAAAACACTGAGAAGGTTGGGCCACAAATCCCAATCAAGGATGTGGAGAGACTGCCCCTAAAGATTATCCTTTTTACCATTGTTAGGGTAGTTGGGTCAACTTCATTACAACAAGCTTCTCGTGTAACAGTGAGTTTGGTAGTAGATTGCCTTACCACAGTATTTTACTAGTACACAACCCTTCTAACCAATATGAAAAAGAAAACTTCAATCAAGAAGAGTAAAATGAAATTTTTTTGGTATGGTACTATTGCTTGTACTTTCTTCTTTGAGAGAATACCAGGACTTTGACCTATTAGTGTTTATATTCTCAATGATCAAATACACACTTTCAGGTTTATTTGGTAGAAGTCCTTGGTCAAAATTTTATGTTTTCAAATAAATTCTCAAATAAATTTTGTTCACTGGATGTTGTCTAGGTCAGATGCTTCTCCCTCCACCCACTCATGGTCCTTATCAATTTCAAGGTCATATCATCATTTCAGTGTCCAGGGTCATAGATTAGTCAACATAACCTCATCTAGGTCATAGTTTAGGGCTACTTTTGTTTTGTCATCGTAATGTCCAATTATGTCATGAAAGAAAGGCAAATAAAATTATTTGTTATTAGTTAAGTCACCTTGATTGGGAGTTAGCAAAGATACGTAATAAAACAAAGGCAAATTGTCCTTTTTCAAGAATTATGCTACATGGTCCAAGTCTTTTAAAATATTTTTTTCTCAAAGTGCTTGTGATTTCACTAAAGACAAAATCAAAGTTTGTGAGTTATAAAGGGAAATGAAGCTTTTTTAGTTCATTTCATCCTTTGGTTTTAAAAAGAGCTCCTCTCTCATGCTCCACAACTCTCCACAACCATCCAAAGTTCGAATACAACCACCAAAAACTGATCCAGACTACTGCAAGCTATGTTTCTGCTATTCACTACGCTTCTGGGGCATCCATGCTACGCTTTTGGTAGTTTGCTACCTTTTTTCATCCAAGCTCCAAAAATCCATCAGAAGGGTCAATTCATCATTGCTCAAGGTTCAGGTGCTTCCAAACTAGTAAGTGAACATCCCCCACCTTTCATTCAGTTCAATTTCTTCAGCAAAGGGTGGATTCCCTCTTCTAGGGCTTTCAACTACGTTTTTTTGTTTCATTGATGTTTATCTTGCTTCAACAATAAAACCCCTAGTTTCAACATATAGTAACCTTCACACATAACTAATATACCATACCAATTCATTCCATATAATTTATATCTCTCATAACTCCCATTTTCAACTCCAACCCTAATCCTCACTGCGCTTTTCTAGATAAAACTAGGTTAATTCTATGTTTTGACCCCTTTTCCCTTTTTCCCATACCCATTTCCAAAATTTTCACTTGCATTGTGTTTCTAAATCACCACCCTATCTCCCCAATTTTTTAGGGATTTTTCCCTAACTCCATTCTATCTCATCTCTATCCCTAAACTCACTACATCATTATTCCTTGTTTTCCTAATTTTCACCTTCCCTTTCCTTCACATCAAGCTAGGAGTTTATTTTGTTGAAAAACATCACAGAAGGTGAGAAGAGAAAGTACAATAAGGGAGGTCATAATTCCAGGATTGATCCATCCAATTTGCAGGAGATAAAGGCTTCTCCCTATGTCAAGAATTCCTTTGAAGACACTGGTTGTTTAAGGTTTTGTGAAAGAATCCAAGAGGTAGGTTGTCATGCTCAATTGACAAGCCTTTTTGTCACCATCTTTAGGAGAGATAAGGCTAATATAGCAAGGATTGAATTCACTTTATCAGCAGACACCATCACCTCAGTAGCAGGTATCCCGAACCATGGATAAATCTGGTTCAAAGGGATGGATTTGGACATCGAGAACTATAAAATTTTCTTAAAACCACATTACAAAGATGTTGTTGAACACATATTTCCCTTCAAGAATTTACTTGACAAGTATTCTCCTTTGATGAAGCTGATGATGAAGTATTTTACATGTGAAGGGAGGTTCTCAATATTGTACCAGTACCACATAAGGCTATTGATGCATTTTACTTCCACCAAGCCACTCAATTTGCCTCATTATCTATTCAGAAGTTTAGTCAAAATGACTGAAAAAGTACAAAGTAAAGGCAAGGATCACCAAGATAGTTTGTTTCACCATGGTTTGGTCAAGTTTGTAGTCTTATATTATCTCTTAGAAATCAATATGTCTTGGGAAACATTCATCAAGTCAATTGCTTCTATGCCCACTACCAGTCCACCCATCATTCAAAGCATACCATCAACATCATCAAAGGCACGAGAGGTTGGATCTTCAAGCACACCAACAGAGGTTCCAAAGATGCCAAGCACTAAATTCACTCAAAGTTATGAGAAGGGTAAAAGGTTGGTATTTTCTTCTATGATCACTAAAGGTGTACTTTCACCTGAACCTATAGTTGAGCAAAAAAAAACCATGGAACAACCACCTATGCATGAGAGTGAGTCACCCTTGCAGCAACATGAGGAGAAAGCACCTTTGGAGGTTAACATGGAAGAGAAAGTGGAAAACAAGTCTGCTAAGGAGATAATCAGAGAAAAACAAGTAGAGATAGCAGAGCTCAAGGACAGCCTCTCAAGGGAAAATTTCATGATAACATTCCAACGGCAAGAAAACATGCAATTGAAGGTGAAATAACTTCTCCTAAGCAAACCAAAGGCAGACCTTGAGGTAGAGAAAGGTAAGGGAAAAACAATGATAGAGTTTGATAAGTTTGAAGAAAAAGAGGCTTAGATAAAGCTAAGTAGGCAAAAACCAGAGGATTAACCAAGCAAAAAGAACAAGAAACAAAGTTATCTCCTCCATTTGGTCACAAAGTTTTGATGATTTGATCGTTGCTGAGATTGAGCAAGACAAAGAGTTCTAGCTTGATGGGGTAAATGAGCATCTATAGAAGCTCTCAAAGAATGCATAAATAAACAATAACCTTCAAAGGCACATAGCGAGATACTACTTCACCATAAACCAAATTGCCAAAATCAAGGTTAAGAATTTGAAGAAAAAGCTTAAAGAAACCCTAACTAAGCTAAAGAAGGAGGAAAAATTGATTTTCTAGCTAAGGCATCTCTAGCTGTATATATCACCATTCAAGGATGTTATAAATAAAAATTTGGCATGTTTTGAGCATTTTTGTTATTTTTTGTGATTTTTGGCAAATTCTAGAAATTTCACTCTTGCAGAAGCATAACATGGCCACGTTATGATTTTCCTAAGAGGGTCCAATGGAGGTATTCTTTACATGGTTGGATTCCTTTTGAAGTGTACATTCAAAATATGGTTTTTTTTTTTCATTAGACCTCCTAATTTTGAAGAAAAACTCATAATACACCTTAATTTCCATGCTTTTGCCATTGTTTTTCACTGCACGCTATGCTTCTGGAGTAAGCTTGGAAAAATGAGGTTTTGAATGTAATTCATGTGGTATTTTATAATTTTTGAGGTTGGGTTGGATAGAGGACATCCAGGGCTACTTTGGCTAACCTTCAGATCAGGAAAAATATGCTTAAAAGTCGGCTCAAAATTCCCTCCAAGTGCATGCTACGCTTCTGTCAAAACACACTATGTTTCTGCCAATGCATGCTACGCTTCTGTGTAGGAGGCTTTCTGGACATGTGTCAGTGAAAAATGGTCAAAGAATCAAGGTTAGAACTATCTCATGAGTTTTTTTATGGATAAGGAAGTCTATTTACGCCCCTCATTGTTGAGGAATCTTATAATTACTCAAGGAGACAAAGACTTCTATTTATTAGCTAAATTAGGGGGGATTATCTCTAACTTCCCTAAAAACTATAAAATGACATAGGGCGCATTTATGAAGTTTTTTGGACTAGGTTTCGAACCATTGAGGTGGAATATTCTCTATTTTCTATATTTACTCCAACTCAAGTCTTTTTAGAGGTTGGATAGTTGCTATTGCAGTGTGGAGCTTTATGTACATCTTTTTACAGTGAAATCAAAGGCATGTTGCATCTATAATTTTGGGACTCCAGTGGTATGATTATTAGCATTATTTTTTCTTAGTAACCCCATCAAATTAAATGTTTATGCTTCCATGAAACCACATGTATGCTTCTATATGATAAATAATACGAGTCTATAAACATAATTATTTCTTTTTGTGCTTTGTTTTATAAGGTTTTCATAAATTTGTTCTACTTCCTCTGATGAATGAACTTATGTAATATGCACATTATGACTCTCTCTTTTCAAACAGTATACCACAATGAAAATCTAAGTATGTTTCTAAGTATACCTACCTGGCCTCATTTTCATCTCTGCAACTTTTCATTTGAAATTAGACCTTAAAACCTAGATCTAGTTCCTAGACTGAGACTTCCTATCAGGAAAAATTAAAAAAAAACGTAATTCATTGAGCTTATATCTATCCTAAGATAATTTCCTTTCCAGTCACCTCATTGACTGTGAAATGACATTCAGAGAGCACTCTCTGGTTTGGTAGGGCTAGCTACCAAATCTAAATATTGGTTTGAGGTTACCTCCTTTAGTCTCCTTTCTCAGCCTTGGGAAACAGAGGGAGTGATAACACGACCCAAAGTGATTTCCACCATCAGAAACCTAAGAGATCCATAGATAGCTAGGTGGGTTGATTTAATGAAGATACTAGGGGGTGGTGAGGTCCCTAGAACGACATTTGATGACACGTTTTTCCTTTAGTGGAAAGAATAAGTCATTGTTATCGAGGACTACCCATATGCAGACATGGATTTCTGAGAAGATCCAGATCTGATGCTTCCACCCAATGTTGCATGGGGTACCATCGGTAAAATTATTTTTAATATTTTAGTATTATTTTTTTATTTTTTTTGGATTTCAAAAATATGGATTGAAATTATTTTTTATGAGACAAAAAATTCTTAAAAAATTGTTTGATCATGATACAAATGTTGGACCAGTGAGACCTGAGGGTCTACCTAGGCACAAGCATCGTGGAAGAGAAATAGAGAGTTACATTGTTGAGACCGAGAGACTTATCCGTGTAGTACATAGGAACTTGGAGAGTCTGACTCGCTAGGTACCTATGGCAGCAGTAGAGGACCTACCGAAGGCAATACAAAGATGTGTGGTAGGAGTACCACGAAATTGGGTGCGGATTTTCCGACGGGTGGCTAATGCCATCATATTATTCCAAGATGCACATCCATGGCAGGGCTCGTATAATACATATATTATAGATGACTTGATCTTTTTGATGGACATGATTGGGCTTAAGCCCTAATTTTGTAGGACATTTTGTCCTAGTTTTGTATAGCTTTTTGGACATATAACTTCTATCTATATACAGACGGTTTCGTGATGTGATGATCATATATACAGATGATTTTTTATTATTTTTTATTTTAATGTGATGAATTATTAATATGCCAATATAATGCTTGATTATTTATGGAATTAGAAAATTTGTTTTCTGATAGCGACATATGAATAAATGTAATAAAATTAAATGATCTTTGTAATCAACACACTCTCAGAAATTGGCAATATAAATCAGGATCTCTCACACGATAGACGTTGTTTAACTAAGACACCAAAAATTGTGAATCCAAGTACACTAATAACGAATCAAGACCAAGAGATGTTGCTTCAGATAGTAAGTTAACAACAACAAAATGTTTGAGATTGTTTGAAGCAGGGATGATACATATACCTCTTGAAACTAACAATTGACTAGATGGATAGTAAATCACCCAAGACGCGGAAGCCAAATTCTGGGTATGTTGACTAGCACCATCGACGAACCCTAGATATACACAATCATCCATCGATACTTTCCAAATCAGATCAAAAATATCGATATCACTATGAAACCTATAGACAAATATGCAAAAATATATAATCTACAAAACCAAGAAAATTCTAGGCAGAAGCCTAGGCATAATACTTCTTAATATAGAGCCCATTTCTGGGCTCCACCAGCTCGTTTCCCATAGCGTTATTGACCAACATCTGGTATGCCCAAAGCGCAGGATATAACATGATGCACCAATTGGATCAATCCTTATTAATTTTCCTTTGCATGATAAATTTAAGGGATTTATTCATGGCTTCCACCTGACCATTGGCTTGAGGATAATAAGGAGATGAACGCTCATGCCGGAAACCAAATTTGAGAGCCAATTCAACCATCATTTTATTCTATAAATGACTTCCATGGTTAGTGACAATATCCTTTGGAATACCAAAACGAGAAATTACTTGGCTGAATAGAAACAAGGTTGTTGTTTCACCATCATTCGCAAAATTGGGCATAGATTCAACCCACTTAGTAAAGTAGTTCACTTCTATGATAATATACTTATAACCCTTTGTTGAAGGTGAGTTCCAAGTTGTAAAATCATTGCCCCACTTTGTGAAAAGACCGACTGTGATAACATGGAAAAGTGGAGCTAGATGAGCACAGATTTTATGACTATAAACCTGACAGGGATGGCAAGTTTTGACCGGTTCAAAAAAATCTTTGAAAATTGAAGGCCAAAAATAGCCTGCGCGCAAGATTTTATGAGTTGTAGCAAGCCTAGATAAATTACCACCACAAGCTCCACTGTGGCAATCATTTAACACTGACTTAGCTTCTACTAGGGTTAAGTAGTGTCTAATGATTGAACCAATCATGAAATGATATAAAGTGTCACCGATAATAATATAAATTTTAGCTAAGTGATGCAATTATCTTCGCTCATCCTTCGAAAAGGTTAGAGGAAACTTCAAATTCTGAAGATATATTATAATATATCCATACCAAGGATCTTGTGATGTAATAAGGTAAATATGCTCATTAGGGAATGCTTCCTCATAAATAACTTCTTCTTCACAAGGAAACTTTAATATTAGTTCCGCAATACTAAATCTTTCTTAGATTTGGCTGACAAAAAATCGATATCAAATTATTGTAAAATAAAAATCCATCTATTATATTTTCCCCCAAAAACTCCCCTACTGATAACAAACTGAAATGGGTTTAAAGCAGCAAAGAAATTTTTTTTTCTAAGAAGAATATAGTGTCGAAGTTGTTGGACAACATGAACAGTTGCCAAAGCTAAGTTCTCTATAGGAGAGTATCGTAGTTCAGTGCCTACCAAGCCTCAACTCAAATAAAAAATCACGTGCTCACAGAGAGAACCATCTCCCTGAACCAGAACCATACTATGGTTGATTCTGCCGCAATGAGATATAATAGGAAATCCCTTCTATAATCGGGTGGACTCAATAAAGGAGCATAGCTCAATTATTTTTTCAAAGCATCGAATGAGCACTAAGCGAAATCATCCCATACAAATGGAACTCCTTTCTTCAGCAATCTCATATATCCCTTTGTAATCTCAACATAATTGACAATAAATCTCCTCAAGAAATTGGATTTTCCTTGGAGACTATGAAGTTGATGGATGGTAGACGGGGGAGGAAATTGAAGTATTGCCTCAATCTTGAAAGTATCTATGTGAATACCTTCAATGGATACTATGAATCCCAATAACCGATCGGATGTGACAGCGAAAATGAATTTATTCGAATTCAACCAAATTTTATAATAACAAATTCACCTAAAGATCAAAATAATATGGTGAGGGTGATCAATTCTCTTTCAAGAACGAGTAGCTAGGTGATCCAAATAAGCTTCAATGATATTTTTGATATTGTGGAAAGCATAGGACATGGCCCGTTGAAAAGTCACTCCAGCAGTTTTAAGGCCAAAATGCATTATTTTGTATGAAAAAATACCCCAAGAGAAGATAAAAGATGTCTTATGCTAATCTTCAGGATGGATAGTAATTTGATTATATCCCGAGAAACCGTCCATGAAGGAGAAAATATCATTTCCCGCACAATCATTGATAATATGATTAATAAAAGGCATGGGGAAATTACCTTTTGGAAAGGCCTTATTTAAATCCATAAATTTTATGCATACATGGTTCGTTCCTTGTTTTTTATCAACTAGGACTAGATTTGAGACCCACTCAATTAACGGAACATGAAACCCACCTTAAGGAGCTTCTCAACCTCAGCTTTGATAGTTGTCACTTTCCTAGGGTTTACTGACCGAATATTTTGCCGTATAGTCTTAGCATTGTCATAAGTATTGATATCATGTTGTACTATTGATGGATAAATTCTAGAAATGTCCTCGTAAGACCAAGTAAACACATTGGGAAATTATTTGAAAATATCGGTATAAGTTCGAATTTATTCAAGGGAGCACTCTGCTCTAATGAAAACATTTTCAATTATATTTGGATCCCTGCAGATTGTCACCGGAATAGTTTATGAAATGATAGACATGTTACCTTCAACAGAAATCTTTGCTAGAGCCAGAGGGTTTAAGATTGTGTGAACATCACCAGTTGACAAAGGACTAGACAAACTTGATTCAACTTGATGCAATTATGGGAGAAAATATGGTTGATGATGCAAGTCATCCCATGGTCTTTCTATTCCTATCATTGCTTCTAAGATTGCCTCTTCAGATGGTAAAATAGTATCAAGGCAGTCCATAGATGAATTAAATTCAAGCGTCCAGGACAGAGCCACAACTCCATCCAAATCCTCTAGTGAAAGAGGAGTAGGATCAGAATATGCAGTGTTAACTATGAACTGATAAGAAATTTTAGCTGCAGACATGGGGTATGACCCACTTTACCTTCTTCTAATGTGGTCATAGAGGAAGGTAAGGGCCAATGATCCAAAAAATAATGAGTTCTGAAGAACTTTCTTTGAGAAGGGGCCTTGGATTATGAAATGGCATTGATTCAAGCGGTAGGAGAAGGAAGATAAAAATTATACATCAATGAGGAATACATTACGACTCATAAATTCTCTACATGTGGCTTGGAATTCTTCACCAAGGGAACGGTAGAATCAGAGTTGCAGTGGATTATTTTGGAGAATAAGCCGTATGATCAATAGTAAAAATTCTTCCTTGATGGGGAAAGCATAGGTAGAATAATGAGGTAATGGCATCCATTTCATAAATATAATTTCATCCCAATAAAATATTTTAATCCAAAATAACATCAAATATTTCCACCTCGATATTGACCACATTTTCCCCAAAACAAATGGGAAAGGATGGAACAAATCCATGTAGCCTATGAGAATGGTCATCAAATGCAGTCAAGTGAGTAGGTAAAGGAACAACTTGAGGATATTTGATAGCTTTCCAACATTTAATCGACATGACACATGTGGAAACTCCCTCATCAACAACAATTTGAAAGATATTTATTTTTTGATATGTATATTTAATCTCGAAAGCCATGTGACGAGGGAGTATCTTCTTAATATTTGACATGTCAAATGTAACAATAAGAGATTTTCTCAGATCTATTGCCCTGATGGTAGTGAGCAACGAACGCATTTGTGTTGGGCACAACTGGAGTACCTCTAATGCAGGCATCACATAAGGAATTTGAGCTAGATCTTCAACAATGGAGTAGTTCTGGGAAACCTTGGAATTAGGATTGATAGTCGAATGTTTTACAGAGCCATTCAACATCCAAGGTATAGGCTCAACTACGGGCCTCTCAATATGGAGTGGCTCTGGAACATTAGGAGCAACCTTATATTTAGAGGATTTCAGTTCACCATAATCATGTGATCGTTTAGAAACATCAATATGAGATCTCATCATGTACACATTCAATGGATTTTCCCCTTCCTGGTTGCCCTTTGTGGGGGTTCCAGTATTATAATTTGCACTAGAAAGCATTTTTTTCCCTTGGGGAAAAGGGTTAGTCAGAGCAGCCTGGGAGCTAGAAGAACCCTGTTGTGCTAACAAGTGTTGAGCCTCCTGAATCTTAGGGAAACGATGAGTTAAATGATCTCCATTAAATAATTTGTAAGGAAACTTAACTTTATTTTTTGACTCCTTTTTACTCTCCCCAACATTATTACTAAGTTTTTTCACATTGCTCTTCCCATCCTTATCTTTATTCGTACCACATCCCTTTTTCTTCCCATCGGATTGTTGATTTCCTTTAAGGTTCGAAGAATGAACAACGTTAATAGTTAATGGTTGAGAATGCATAGGCACTGACATTGATCCCTTAATATAAGAGGAAGTTTATAAAGACAACTACTACAATTGACTTAACAAGTTAGTCGTGATATTATCGATCGATCCGACTTTCCTGTTGGCATGGGGACCAGGCTTGGGTTTGGCTAAATCAATCTTCGATCGAGGAGAATCAGGAAAAATATTATAGAGAATTCCAAATTGAGAATATATAAGTTCTAACTTTTGAGCTCTAAAGATAACCTATTCTTCAGTGAACACTCCAGAGAGTGATACATCCCTAGAAATATCTCATTACAAAGATTTTAAAAACCATTCCAAAACGAATTCATTACGAATATAAGCCTTAAATATCCTCTTCCTTCTTCGTGATTCTTGAATTGGGTTAGAAATGTGAGTTTCCTTATCTTGTTGGAAATTAGACAATGGCTCAATTCCACTATCATATCGGACGGGCAACTGAAAATGGTTCAAAAACATAGTATCCAATTCGCAAAATGAATCAAAGGTACCCTCACTAAGCTCTATATATCACTTCACAACATTTCCAGATAAGGTGCATTGGAACAACCTCAACCTAATTGAATCATCAATAAGGGAGGTGGATGAATACCATAAATGTTATGTTGCCACATGGTCAAATTGATCCTCTACAAACTTCCCTTTGAATTTTTGAATATTCGATGGAATTTTGGTGGGGACCAGAGGCCAAGCCATATTATATCGAATCAGATCGTTTGTCAATTTTGAAAGATCTAGAATATTTAGAGTTTTTATGAATGGTAAGCACGAAGGAGCTTAAGAATTCCACCCACCATGAGTAGGATTCCCAACGTCGAGAAAATAATATCCTGGATTCACAGCAGCGTCAAGTTTCCATAGATTGTTTATAGAAGAGACTGGACCATAAGAAAAACCTTGTCGTCCATAAGTATTCTGAGGATGACCACCTCCTACCGAAGGATTTCCAAACCCAGGAAAATTTCCCCCAATCGAAGTATTAAAAGGAAAGGAGAGCCCTTATTAAGGGTTCCATGCATTGGAAAAATGAGAAAAAACTTAAGAGGTTCCTAAAAAGAAGAAATACATATTCCCATGTTGACAAAAAAAGGATTGATTCCCAACTCCTAAACCAATAAAATTAGGGTTAGTCCATCCTTGACCTCATTGAGAAGGATTAAAACCTTGACCCTGGACGGAGAAAGGCAATGATCCTATGTTGAAATAAGGGTCAAAATGGGATATATGACCACTTCCAAAAGGAAAACCCTGGAAGGATGTTGAACCACTAGGCATAGAAGTCATTGTTGTGGAAACAACATATGAAACAATTAAAGGAACCGAGGGAATTACACTGGAAGGCATCCCAAAAGGAAAGGAACCCATGTGGGAAGAAAAATCTTTGGTGCCCCCATTCGAAGATGGAATGGAGGTAAAGCTAAATAATACAATAATAGGTGTGACAGTGGATATAGCAATTTTACCTCCTCCTTCAACTAAAAGAGGAGTATGCACACTAGTAGTACCCATAGCTAAAATTGTTCTCTCAACAGTGGCCATCGTAAGAAAAGGAGGAGAAAAAGAAGGGCTTGTCAGCCTGTGAGTCAAGGTCCCAACATATAATACAACATTTGGAAAATTGGGAGAAAGGGGTGAAGAAGAGCCAGATCTGGGTGAATATCTTCAAACTCAACCTCGTCTTCCAACTGAAAGGGAACCTTAGAAATGACTGGAGTGTTCTTGTCCAAATCATGACTTACACTAGGTCCACCCTGTGAAACAATAGCCCAAACAGAGGATCTATCTCCGATGTGTTTTCTGCCACTGATTGAAACTCACCAACAAAATTTCTCCTAAACCTTCTAGAATAAGGCACGACACTCGCAGGTGATAGCCCATGAAGCCTCCTAGACCGAAGAATTGGTCGATCAACCACTTTTAATTATTAAGAGAACTTGTAAAGACTCAAAAAGATTATAAAGTTATGGAAATATAGGAGAAAATATAAATCACTGAAATGTCCCTAAATATACAACCAATCAATATAATTTCAGGTATTTCTGCTCCAGGTGATTAAGAATGGACACCAAAATACAAGAAATTCAATATAAGGACCTTCTGAAAATAGTCTGGGGTAATTACGCCCAGGCCTACTAGTGAAGGTAACAAAAATAGTTACGTTGACCTCTAGACAAAAGCCTTTGTCGGTGCAAGTACTCGAGCTTCACAAGGGAACCCTCCATAAGTACTAATGAGAGTGATAAAATGCCTACCTTAGGTACCACGGGTATTCCCCCCCCACAATCACCTATGCGGTCCCTAGGAATAGAAATGAAGGTCACTAGTTCGTATCGGAAGCTGAGATCCAACAAGTAGGAGAGGGGGTATCTCTCTTCCTTGCCTTCAATCGCCCTCGTGCTTAAATCTCATATGAGAAGATCTTTCTTGGACAATTTAACGACATTGAATTTCACTCTTTTAATCAACTTCTATGTTTAAATTTAGAGTGGTCTTTGGAGAGTTAACTCTCCAAACACCTATTCCAAGGCCCTAAATTACCTAGACTAGTTGATTTATATATGACAAATCAAAAAATTCTAGTTCATTTTAATTTTAGCACTTGAATTTAAGTCAAGGATAAAATGGAAGTGCAACCTATGATCTTATTTGATGCAAGAAGAAACCAATAGAAAACCTGGCTACATGAATATGCAACTTTTTTTCTTCGATGAAAGAGATTTCTGCTAAAGGTTCTACGAACAAACTAAGAAATCAAAAAAAATATTTTCTTCTCAAAACACACTCACACACTCAAAATCTACAAAAAGGACTAAAATGCTTATAGTGGAAACTATCCTAATGCAAACTAAAAATGCTTAATGCAATATTCTAAGGACTATTATTAAGGCAAGAAAATGTTTTTCTCAAAGAAATCAAGAAGCCAAAACTTGACAAAAAGGAGGAACAAATTCAATAAAAAATTTCCCTAAAATCAATCAAATTCAACCTAATGAAAATAATTCACAATTTATAAAAACAAAAATAAGATCAAAATCAAAACCAAAAAGAAAAAGAAAGGCAACAAAATATGGTTTTATCTTTTTCTCTTTAAGGGAAAAAAGCATTCTTGAGAAAACAAAAACTATCAAAGTCTTCAAGATCAAATTCAAGCATAATGAACCTCAAATTTCACAAGCCATAGAAATCATTGACATTATAAGACTTTTAGTGAAAAAGGGCTACAAAATCAAATAGAATGATCTGAACAACAGTATAAAAACTCCAGCAAGCAAGAAATATTTCAAGAAAACAAGAAAACTTTTAAGATTGCCAGAAGTACTTTCTCAAAAACCAAGAAAAAACCAAAAGGGTCAACTTTCAACAAATCAAGGCAAAGAAATGTAAAGGCTGGGTTATAAGTGAATTGACACCAATTCCCCATCGCAAAGATTCAGAACAACCAAGAACTTCACCGAGAAGCCTTGAACCCAACCTCGGAAACAAACTCTTTACCAAAAGGAAAACCCTAGTTTTACTAGGTCTTTCCACAAAGGGAGATAGGAAACTAAAAAGCTGCAAGAAGCAAGACTCTCCTAGAAAAACAATGACTGAATAGAAGAAATAAAAATTAGGAAAAACCCTTTACTGGGATCATAATATGAAAAATTCATTCAAAACCAAACATGTGTGACTTAGCAGTGACATACCTACATATATATGCAATTATACTCAAGGAAACTTGTGTATACACATGTTCCTTTGGAAAAAAGTGCATCTATACATGACTGTGTGAAACAAAACCTGTATATAAATAGGCCAACAAAGAAAAATAAAAATTTAGGCTTGATCCGGAAGATCATATTTTTTTCCCAGATTGCAAACAAATCAAAGATACTTTAAAAATAAAAAAATCAAATAGTGAGGCCCAAATCAAGAGAGAAACAACCCAAACAAGGCAATACAAGATTGTATTCCCCAGTGGAGTCGCCAATTCTGTTACAGGATAAAACACCTTAGGGTTTGGGTTGGAAACTCCAATAGATTGAAGGACATCTGCCAACAAGAAGAAAGCAAGAAAGCATTCCTAATGCATAAAATACTAAAGTGGGATGAAGAGAAAGTACTCGTAGGTCCTACATTTGAAGGTGTTCCCGTAGGGTTCAAACCCTTTTCTTCCTCCAATGCTTCAAAACCTGCAACACATTCGAGAGAAGAATATATAGTAGTATTTCAAAGCATGTTCAAGATATAAATGTTAGATCATATAAGAATAATGATACAAGACATGAAACCATACATAATTAGATCATAACATGAGTTAAAGAATAGATATTATAACTTTCAAAAATATGACAAAGCTTATTCATAGATAACTGCAAAGAAATGTGGAAGAATACAACCTAATTCGACCACGGCTCCAAGTGAAACCTTCCTCTAGATCCATCTAGCCCAAGCCTAAATAATCCTCTTTCAAATGCATACACATAGATGTCATATAAGGGAAATGAACATCTCTATGAGGAAACAAGGGTTTCCTATAGCTTGGAGTGTAGGAGGCACAGGGAAAACTTAGACTTGATCATGGACCAATTGCCTATAATATGAATATCATATATCTCTCCCACTTTAACCTTCCCATGAGGTGTATTTATACCACCCCAAAACGATTGTTTTAGTTGGGATATAGTTAGGCAACATGCTCCTGTAGGTGGGCTTCCAATGTAACCTATAAACCCCGCCCAAAAAATAGGGATTTTACATTTTTTTCATATTTCAAATTATATACGCGGGTTGGGTATAGACGGATCTACGTGTGTATGCACTTTTTGAAGGGGAGAGTCACATATGGAATTTAAAATAATGTTTTTTTGTAAAATGACCAAGTCTGAAGGGAAAGGGCTACCCAAGGCCATAGCTCAGAGCATCAAGTCTACAGGGGTTTTGAATGATGTTATAACACCACTTTCATGGTGTGTTAGGTTATAATTAGGAACACCAATTATGGTGCATTGATGGTTATTTCACATTTCAAATGGTGTATATCTATTTTTAAAGTGCAACAATGTGTTGTACACAATTTGTTTGCTAAACAAATTCATTTTAGTTTTATTATATATAAAAATGGTAATAACTTATTATAGATTAATGATTACTTAATTTTTACTTTTTAGTTTATACGGTGCATGTGTGTGTGCACGAACATGTGCACTCATAATGAAGTTTCCATGTGAAATAGAGATAATGACAATGGTAACAATAGTAATAGCTGGACATATACAACTTTGTAAGTTAATGGGAGGTAAGAAAAAGGGAGAGTCATATGTAACCTCATCCTATTACAATAAAAAAAATTGGCTCATTTTGTGGGATGTTGGCCTCTTCAAGTATTATGAATAGGTCACATCTCTCAAGGGGATATCACACTCATTAATGTAATTGATCCATCATTAGGATCATTCTAGGAAGGCATTCAAGGTTGGTACTGATTTGTGGTACCAACCCATAGAGGAGGATATTTATTTTATTATTGGGCTAATTAGGAGAGAGGGGGATTTTCTCTAGTTCCCCATTTTCCACTTGAAATTGTGGAAAATATCCATGTGGAACATGAACATGTGTATAGACATGTCAGTGTGACCATCATTGACCCTAATGTATTCTAGAGTATTAGTGGCTAGTTCCATTTACATAAATTTGGTGAAAAGGAGATCAGATTCATATCACTCATCTTCATGACATTGTCACATTTTACCTTCAAATGAAAATTAATTAGTTTCCTTATGATGGACTATGTAGATAGTTTAGTTCAAAGCACTTCAGAACTAAACTATCTACATAGTCCATCAAGAGAACCTAAGTAAGCCATTGCTGGAATTTTTGGTTGGGGAACTATTTATATTTTTGAAGTATAATTTTTCCTCTGGCTATGGAGATCACAGTAGATATCTTTAAGGATAGGAGTAACAAATAAGCTAAAGATGAAAAATGTACTATATTTCTGTTAATGAAAAATATGAGTGTTTCTTTGTTTAAAAAAATTATAGTTTAGTTCAGAGGCCCTAACTAATTAGGTGGTTGTTGGCAGTGCTAGCATGTTGGCTTTGATTTCAACCTAGTGGATTGTGGTCCTTATGAGTTGTTGGTGCTATAGATGATTGGATTGATTCGTAATAGTGTGATGATGTAGTGTTAAAGGTATGTTGTAGATCTGGGAAGAAGATTTTGGGTTTTCCATCATTTATAATATGGACATTGAATACAACTTATAAATAGGAATTTGTTGTTAAGGAGTTTGAAGAATTCCATTAATTCAAATGATTTGATATGTATTTTATTCATTCAATGAAGGTTACATTTATACTTGAAAAAAACAGTTATGTCTACATAGCTGAAAGTGCCTAATTTATAACTAAATCCATAACTATACACAAAATCCCGAAGGATTACAAAATTCCCCCCTTTAATCCAAAAGGACATATGACTTACCAAGTAAAGATCTAAATTTTTCAAACTTTTAATGCCCAAACGCTTTAGTAAATATATCTGCAATTTGTTCTGATGTTGGACATTGTGTCAGATGAATTGCTTTGGCCTCTATGTTACGCAGTAATTTTTCACCCTATTCACTTCCTATCCCTGATCCTGAAGTTCCCTAAGATGACAATTGTGCAGTATATCCACCATGGAAAATAAATCAAGGTATCCCTTGAAGATCAACAGAAATATTATTTGAAGATTTTCTATAGAAGCTCAACTTAAAACCTAAATTTCTGGGTCAACGCTCTTTTCTAGTTGTCTGCCCATGTTAATGGCATGTTACAACACTTTGGCCTAGTGCCACCAGCACACTTTTGATAGGAAAAAACACATTTAATCTCTTCTGGCAGTGTTTCCTCAAATGGAGAAGAATCTTCGTGCACTAGAAGCTTCCAAAACAATGAGCTAGATATGGTTTGATGTAGATATGCTCGATATTTCTCATTTGGAGCTCTTGATCTTATCATTAGGGAATTTTCCCTTGAGAAGTGGGCCTTCCTCCTTATTTTATGTATCCCTAACTCCCTCTTTCTACCTATAAATTGAATTCCATCCTTCCACTACTGGATGGTATTTCCTGATTATTAATCCTTTGCATCCCTATATTGTGATTATGCCTAAATTTCCACTTGGGATCAGGATTGCTTGAAGAGCCTCAGTTTGGACTTGGACATCACCAAAGGGAGGTCTCCAACATCGGGCATTGTATGCTTCCTCTTTCTATGATTAATATTACAACTAATTTTTCTCTTTCCATATTTGTCTAGATATCTATGCAAGTAGCCTAATGCTCCTTGATCTGTTAGGTAGTTTGTATTCGATGTATGCTATGTATCATGTCATGCTTCTTTTTGTTGAATCTTGATATCCTATAGGTATTTGAACACCAAAAGCAACAAGGAGCGATCTTGAAGGAACGTGGAATCAAGGTCTTCACCAAAGAACTAGACGATAATATCAGTAAGAGGTAGGTTCTTCTTCTTCTTCCACTTTGAATACAAACTAGGAAAGGGTTCATTAGTTAGTCTCATGCGTTGCTAGACTCACTCTAGGGCTAGAGAGATTTCCTTTGTTCGTGGAGGGGATTGTCTTCACAACCAAATTTGTGACTCCGTTGGGGATCACTTCTTATCAACTTCAGCTCATTATCCAAGAAGATGATTTAGAGACTCGTTTTTAGTACCTTATATCTTGCATGCCCCAATGGCAAGTTCTTCGCATTCAAGGACAAGTTCAAATCACTGGCCTTCGATTGGATGATTTTGTAGGTGTTCAACTTCAACTCATTCATTCACACTTGTAGATTGTGTTGTTGTACCTTGAGGACCATCTTCATCATTGATGGTTTCTCTTGTGCATGTTAACATTTTACAATATTGACTAGTAATCAGGTGGTTTCTACCATGTTCAACATCAGTACATCTATTGACATGGTTAGATTTGTACAATGGGTAGATCGAGATAGAGACGAAGACCCTGGATCACATATGTTATTATCCAGGCTGCATGGAGTTATTGATTATTCATGATTGCACACATTATCCTTTCTATATGGATGGATGCAACCATACCATGAATCCATTTCCATGATTTATTTCAGACGGATGACTGCAACCATATTATGGGTTCATGTGTTATTTGATGCCTATTTATAGATATCTTATTAAGCATGTTTATATTAGAAATGTCACATATTATATTTTGTTTGATTTTTCAGGCCTCCTGAGGGTATTTTGAGTCCTTGCCTTGGTTTGTAAAGAATTTCACCCATCACTCTTTGCTTTGGCTTCATGCTTTAGGGGTCATATATTACAGTAATTTTTCACCCCCTTCACTTTCGTTCCCTGATATTGAAGTGCCCTAATATGACAACTGTGCAATATATCCACCATGGAAAATAGATAAAAATGTCCCTTGAAGATCAACAGGAAAATTCTTTGAATATTTTATGAAGAATCTCAGCTTAAAACCTAAATTTCTGGGTCAACGCTCTTTGCTATTTTCTTGACCATGTTTATGGCATGTTTCAACACTTTGGCCTAGCACTCCTAGCACACTTTTGATAGGCAAAAGTGTGGTTAGCCTCTTCTGGTGGTGTTTCCTCAAATGGAGAAGAAGCTTCATGCACTAGAAGCTTCCAGAACGACGAGTTGGATATGGTTCAATGCAAATATGGTTGAGCTCTCTCATTTGGAGTTCTTGATCTTATCATTAGGGAATTTTCCCTTGAGAAGTGGGCATTCCTACTTATTTTATGGATCCCTTAATCCCTCTCCCTACCTATAAATTGAATCACATCCTTCCACTACTGGTTGGTATTGATCGATCATTAATCCTTTGCATCCCTATACTTTGATTATGCCTAATTTGCCACTTGGGAGAAGGATTTATTGAACAGCCTCAGTTTCGACTTGGAAATCACCAAAGGAGGTCTCCAACATAGAGGCCACGGTTGTATTCTTCCTCTTCCTATGATTAATAATACAACTGATGTTTCTCTTTCCATATTTTTCTAGATATCTATGCAAGTAGCCTAATTCTCCTTGATCTGTTAGGTAGTTTTTATTTGATGTATGTTATGTATCTTGTCATGTTTCTTGTTGTTGCCTCTTAATCTCCTATAGGTATTCGAACTCCACAAGCAGCGAGGAGCGATCCTAAAGGATTGTGGAATCAAGTTCTTCACCAAAGGACTGGACGATGGCATCAGGAAGAGGTAGGTTCTTCTTCTTCTTCTTCCAAATTGAATACAAACTAGGAAAGGGTTAATTAGTTAGTCTTATGCATTGTTAGACCCACTCAAGGGTTAGAGAGATTGCCTCTGTTCGCAGATGGGATTGTATTCACAACACTCTACGTGATGTTGAATCAAATGATACTTGGTGTTGATATGTTTGGTTCGATCATGAAACTTTGGATTCTTCCCCAATTGTATTACAAAATATTTGTCAACAAATATAGGAGTTGAAGCTTTTTGTTTCTCCTGCAAATCTTCAAGTATTTTATGAATCGAAATGATTTCCTTAGTGGCTTGAGTTGCTACAACATATTCGAATTCAGTGGTAGAATCAACAGGAACAAATTTCTTGCGTGATCTCCAACTGATGGCTATTGATCCAAGATTCATCAAATAACCAAAAGTAGAGACTCCATTCTCTTTATCTCCATCAAAATCAAAATTTAAATAACCAGCAAGATGGAAGTCTATAAATTTGGTATATTTGATGTCGTAAGTTTGGGTACCTTAATATTTCGATACTCTTTTTGCTGCTACCCAATGCCCCTCAAAAGGATGATGCATACATTTGGAAAGTATTATGTCGAGCAGTATAAATACAATATTATATACCAACATTTAAATTACTGATCTGGGTTACGTAAGCATAGAGGCGTAGCACAAGAAATTCCAGAAGAATACCTCAGGGATATGTGAAATAGAAATCAATCTCTTGTGAATAATTCAAAAGGAATCATTTAGAAAAAAAAAAGACTTTCCAAAGGAAGGAAAACACAATATCAACCTACTCCGGGCTCCTCTTATGAGTTGAGTGACTCCTGCAGAAATTCTACCTCGGTTTTCCAGGGGACAAGGGGATGTAGGTTTCATTCAAACTGAAAATCCATTTTGGGAATATAAAGGGAAATTTTGTTCAAAGTTTCTCAAAGGATTAATTTCTATGTTGCAAAGAAGGAAAGCATGAAATAGAGCCAAACAAGATAAATTCATTCTCTAATGATTCAAAGCTTATCCTGACCTCGCAGAATCATTAAATACTTTCTTTTCATCATAGAGATATTTTATATTATATGTGCATTGCTAAAGTAGTATTAAATTATGATGAAGAAATATTAATCATAACTTTTGACCAAAGGCATTCTCAAATAGTTCTATGAACACTTCACTTTGCCAATAAAACAAGATTACAATCTATCCTCACACTAATCCTAGCATTTGAATATTAAGATTTCGGGAATGAATATTGTTTTCTCCAAAATTAAAGGACCAGATTCACATCTGAAATAATGTTTTAAGGTGTTCATGAATTCTCAAATAATGTGCGATAAACCAAACCAATAAAAATTCTTAGTAAACAATTGGTACCTTCATCATTGTATCCTGAAAATAAATATCATTATGCAGCAAATGAGATAAGGGTAAGTAACACACTAAACTTTATTATAGATAAAAGATGCAATGAAGAAACAATCAATTTCAATACTCTTTTTTCTTGACCTCAATATTTATATGAAAATGCATTCCAAGGAAACAACCATATCATTAATAAAATTAAAATTATTCGACATTGAAGCATGAAAAATATTTGTGGAATGAAATTAAAAATCTCTACCAAATCACACTTACACACTATGCTTTTATCAAAATATAATGCTGAAAAGCATAAGAGGCGTGGGGAAATGAAATGGATGGTGGGCCCAAACCACCCAACTCGTTCCCATGGTAATAATTAAATCACGATCCCAAAAGACTTAGAAACAATAGATAGAAATCATATGCTAGTTTGTATTAATCTCAAGTCTTGTTAAATCAGCGTAAGATATTGCAGAGCTTCACTCCAATGGCCCCCTCTCAGGATCATCCCAATGTGAATGCAATATTCCCTTTACTCCCTTACTTTCCTATTAAAATATATCTATCGATATCTCAAAAAAAATATTCCCTCTACAGTACAAAGCCTTCTTATTTATAATAGTAGTGCCTCCTAATTATCTAGATCGAAGGTTGGGAAACACATACAATTTTAGAGTTTAAAACTAATTCCTATACAACAATAAGAAATGTGATTATTGACTGGATTATTATTGATCTGGAGTACCATAAAAACACAATGACCGGTGAAAATGTTTTACAGAAAAAAAACCTACGGATAGATATGTTTCCCTAAGTTTGGTGGTTGCACTTAGAAAAAAAAATGAAAGACATTTGACCTTTTCCTTAAGATAAATTAATGAGAGAAGAAAACCTACTTGTGATCTTTTGCTATTCCTCATCTCCCTTTTGTCACTTCTATCACTCTCAACTGAACTGAACTCGATTGATTGGTACCTGTAATGGCTAACAGAAGACAAAAAGAAACATAAAGGCATATGATCTATTAATATTAATCAAATTGAATCGATTTCATTTTAAAATACACATATTAAATAATGAACACACGTATTAGGAAATGAACAAATCTCTTTGTTATGAAGTATAAGGAGAAGTTGCAACCAATTGGATCGATTCGATGTCAACTCGCTCCAGCTTCAGTCCTATCCTCATCACATCAACAACATAACATTACATGCAAATGATACCTCCAAGAGTTGTGATCTTACCAGCATAACTCTACTAATTCAAATTCTTGCTCTCTTGTGCACTATGATCAGTGCTCAATTTATAGGAAATTAAGGTGGTTTAGCATTAATTTATCATTGAATGGATTTTCCAAAAATGGATGAAGAGTTTTCCTTGTTCAATGGAATAGGAGGATAAGAGGTTTAATGGCTCCTTGGTGTTCATATTCGAAGTTATCAAATAGTGTGATAGCTCGAACAACTTCTAGAAGCCAATAGAAGGTGCGAAGATTCCCGAAATCCTATGAACAATTCGCTCCCAGTTGACCAACGCACTGTCAAGTGGGCCTAGATGCTCTACAATGTTGCCTTGCATGGGATTAGATGCTCTACAAAGAATTTACTGCAGTCTAGAGGTGCGTTGATGGCTTAATGAAGCACTTCAACTAGCCTTCAAGTAGTGAAACTTTCATGGATGAAAACCAACAATGTGATGAATTGTTTAAGGCATGTAGCAACTGATTTAGAGTATGAAAGACCCTAATTTATACTGATTTGAGTTTTGGGAGTGGTGCCCAAATTGACCTATAATAGCTGCCCCCTAAAACATGAAGTTGAAAATGATAATGTCAAATGATATTCTTTATGACGTGATGAGTAGAATCTAAAGCATACGGTGACCTACATCCATTACAATACATTACATCAAGATATCTTATTCATCTTGGAGACGAATTGCTGAGGGAGGCATACCAATACTTAGCACATAAACTATCATAACATTAGGAATTTGTCTACATATATATACCCATGATAGGATGACCATCTGTGTAAATACCATTGCATGGATGATGTGGTACTACTCATAAAATCACAACTTGGATGGATGAAACTAGATTTGGGGTCTTCTATATCGTTCACTCAATCATTTAACTACAATTCTAACCATGTGAATATGTGATCTGAAGTCGAACATGGGAATACACTGTATGATTACCAACCAATGATGTAAGTCGTTAACAGATGCAAGAGAAACCACCAATGATGATAATGGCTCTCAAGGTATTGCAATACAGTCTGCATGGTGTGAATAGATGATTTGATGTTAAACACCATACAAAATATTTCCATCAAAGGCTAGTGATGTCAACATATCACCAAAAATGAGAAACTTGCCATTGATGTATGCAAGCTCCAAGGTACTGGAAGTGTTATTTCTAAGTCAACTTCCTGGATGATGAGCTGATGTCGATTGGAAGCGAATCTTCACAGGAGGGCCTTGATGTATCCCCCATCAACGACTCGAAACGAGATTAATGATTTTAGAGATAGAATGTAACTGATGAAGAAATGTTCAGGGATGGCGATCATGAAATGAAGGTTTATGAGTATTACAAAGGATGAGGAATTATTGAGTGACTTCTCTTGAACATATCAATGACACTGAATGAGTTGGAAGCATTGACCCAAAACCAAATTTATGGATGATGTGATAAACCATAGGTATGATAGACCATCAATAAGATAACCCAACCCCAAAGTCACGGGAATGAAGTGAATGAGTATCATGTTCAAGAGCAACTTTCTACCATAAAGTGATTTATACCTTTCCAATTTTCCCCAGACATCGCTGACCAGTAACTATTTATTTTTCAACAAGCTTGAGGAGGATAACATATGCTTGATGTATTATTCCACCCTTCGGGTGAATCCATCGCTATGTGATTTTTTAACGAGTCTAGTAAAGGTGGAACTCGATATTTTCATGATGGAAAATTCCATCGCTATTTGATGTTTTAACGAGTATAACGACAATGAAAACTTGATCCTTTTTCATGTTTAGAGAGTTTGAAAAGGGGACGAAAAGAAAACTCCAAAAGTTCTTTTTCATAAAAAAATTTCTCAGAACTGAAAAAGCGTAAAATAATACCTGAGAGAACCTCCTAGCCATGTTCGACTAGGGTGTTCCTTTTTCGTAAATAATCTATCCCAATCTGGAAAAGGGTTAAACTTATACATAGTAGATGTTATTTCAATTCCTTTTACGAGCTCGAAAGGACAAGTGCTCGACAATATTTTCATGTTTTGGGAGTCTGAAAAGACCTGAAAGAGAACTCCAGGGGGGTTCCTTTTTCATATTTAACAGAGCTCGAAAAAGAGATAAAAGGGTGTTATGTCATCAAAGTTCATTTTAATATCATGCACATTGAATTCACTGTGTCAACTGTAAACATGCTCAAAGAACCACCAAAAGGATTAAAAATACCTGTTTAAATAGAAAAAATGGGTAGAAACTATATTTAATTCATTAAATATGCATAAAATAATGAAAAAGACTATTTAATTAAGAATCTACCAAGTCATTTTTACCATTTCACATTTACCATTCAGTTTTTTGTGCTATGAGCCATTTTTTCCCTCGAACTTCAGCAACTAATTGCGACAGATTCTGTGCACCATTTCTTGTGTCGTCCAGAATAGGTAGGAGATCTAACCTTTCTCTTTCTATTGGTTGCATTCTTTTTCAATTTCATGCAATTTTTTTAGGGTTTTTGGGCTCCTAGGGAAAATATACAATGCCATAGGACCAACGCACCCTTGGATGTTGAAAAGTGCATTGCAGGGGAGTTGGAATGAGGCTTAGGTGCTCGACAAGGCTCTTTCTAAGGAATAGGGCTGCGTTAGTCGCAGTTCAGAAATTTGCATTGTGTTTTTTGCCCAAAATTTCTCCAGTTTTTTGCATGGAATGGATTCTAACTAAGCTTATGGTTTGATTTCAGGCTTTGATCGGATTAGAATGTCAATTACATGGTGAGAAAGAGAACATGAGGAACAGGATATGGTTGCCCTAAATGATCCTAGCACTGTGAGAGCCCTCAAAGACTATGGGTTGTTCAATTACTTTAGATTGTTAAGGATGAGGCAACATCTGGAACTATTGCAGTTCTTGATTCGCTCATGGGATCTATAACAATAGGAATTTAAAATTGGGGACAAAGTGCTCCCAATATTGGTTGATGACATTTTCTTTCTGATAGGTTTGTCAAGACATGGTGCCCCCATTTCCCTTGCGGGTTCCGTCTGTGGAGGTGAGACAGTGAAGGACTACATTCGACATTTTTTTCGGCCAGGTACAGAGCCTAGAAAATATGGAAATATAAACATCATATACGTATGTGATATGCCTTTGTGAATTCTCCTATTCACTATCGCAAATTTAGTTATATTCGCGACAGTATGCGCTTGAGTGTCTCAAGCTGGTCATGTTCAACTAGTTTGAAGCAATACTACTTCAGATGAAAGAACAATTGACCAAAGTGAAAAGTGGAAAGATGAATAATTTCATCTATGGATTGATCTTTATCACTTTCATTCTGGAGTGAGTTCCATTGATGCAGCCACAACTTGTGACACTACGTTTAACTGGTCCTAGGGATCCACAGATGCAACGGTGGGTAGATTTGATGCCTATACATGTTGGTTAGTCATTGATATCAATTTCCACTGCATTCTTTACTTGGATCTGATGACATTGTATCGTCATAGAGGAGCATCCATATGCAGGGATGGATTTCTGTGGAGGCCCAGATTTTATTTTACTATTCGACACTCAATGGGGTGCTATAAGTAAAACATTTTGACCATGTTCTTGATTTTTTGGGTCTTTTACATATTTTTTGTTTTTTATGTTTCCAAGACTAAAATAAATATGTTTTATGTATGCAAATGTAGGTACTGTTCGACCAATGGGTCGTGCATAGCAAGCGGGTGAACCAGCATAGAGGATTGTCAGGAGAGAAGTCCTTCAGGATTTGGATTTTGCCGAGACTATGGCTAAGTTATAACATCATGTCGAGGGGATGACTTTTAGGATACCGGATGTCCAAATCAAGGAGTTACCGATGAGGCTGTAGCGCCATACTATTGGTGTGCCTAGCCGATGGATGAGGCTATTGCGCATGATAGATCAAGCAGTGACCTGCTATCTTGAGCACCACTAGATCTACTTAGGATATGTTATGTTTGTATAAATTTTGAGGTCATATGACCAATGTGTCTTGGAAACATTTTTTGTAAAAAACTTGATTATATATCTATTTTACTTTCAGTGTTTTCCTATGGTTATGTGCAATCCTATTCAATTGTGTGATGTGAATTGAAAATGTATTTTTACATATGTTTCAAATGTCTATTTAACACATAATTTGATAAATAATTAGTTAAAGTGTTAAATTTTCTGGAAATGTGTTGATATTGGATGTAATCAAAATGTATTTCCAAAATACGAACTCTAAGGAACATACGATGAATAGCTGGATTTCGAACAATATAAATAGTATCAATCTATAGTACAACAAGTTTTGAGTCCAACCTGATGATGATGCTACAAATGCCAAGTGAAATGGAGTAAGAGAGGAGTTCGATCAATGTGTTATACTCAGTGATATTGTTGGTGGATTGACCGATACAAATCCCTTGGAAACTCACTAACTCGCCACTTAGAGTGAATATGGCCCATGCTGCAGAGGATAGATTCTACGTACTACGACTAACACCATCAGAATAACCAACAAATGGTTCTGAAGATTCTGACATCTGCAACAAAATGCAAAGCGGATTACTAACCACATGAAAAATCTTGAAAGACACACTGTGACACACACACACAATCAAAACATATATACATTATCATACAATGTTTACCATGTAGAATCAAGCATAGTAATGTTTAAGTTACAACCCATTCCGAGGCTGCGATAATGGAATCCCATCATAATCTACCAACTCATAGGTGCCCTTAGCCATAATGCACTTTAAAATATAGGGGCCATGCCATAATGGTTCGAATTTTCTTGTTCCTATCTTATCAGCTTCCTAATCATAAAGAAAGATTAGGTCTCCTTCTGAGAAGGTGCAAGGATTGACATTGCGGTCATATTGTGCTTTGATTTGTCTCTTATGTGCTTTTTTGGCTGATGCGGCTTCATGACATGTTTCATCTAGATGGATGAGATCTAAAATACGTGCCTCTTCGTCAAAAGTTTCAGGTAGCAAGTAAATCGCAAGTTTCAACGATAGAATTTCACATTGAATTGGTAAGATAACTTCCAGATCGTAAACCGTGTAACCACATGGTTAAATAAAAATAATGCAGTTGTCTCACCTGTGTTTTTAAATGTAGGCATCGCCTCAGCCCACTTGGTAAAATATTTGACGGTGACAATATTATACCCATGCCCCCCCGTCGAGCGACGGTGACACATGTCATGAAGTCAATTCCCTATTTGGAAAATGGTCCAACAATGATGACATGATGCATTGGTGCTGGCGGCATGCATGTTTTACGATCAAATATTTGGAAAGCATGAAAAATTCTGATCGCGAGAATGAAGTTGTGAAATATGGTAGGCCAGAAGTAACCAGTGTGGAGAATCTTCTGTGCAGTAGCAAAACTAGACAAATTTCCACCACAGGCACCAGCATGGCAATCATTTAAAAATTTCTTGGCCTCCTCATGAGTGAGGCACCTACGTAAAATCGCATCGATACCACGATGATAAAGTGTATCGCCAACAATCAGATATTCTCTGGCTTGGTATCAAATACTTATTTGTTGCGAGCGAGAGGTATTGGGTCAAAAAGTTTGGGTCCGGAGATAGATGAGAAAATCTCCATGCCATAGGTCAGATGATGCGATCATAAAAAAAGACTAATCCAGAATGGATGGTTTCGTAGTAGACACAATGCTACTCGAGGGAAGGTCGCAGATAAGCTCAGCGAAAAACAAAGACTTCTTTGACTTCGATTTCATGAATTCCAAATCAAATTCCTATAAAATGACAATCCATTTTGAATGTTTTCCTCTCAGGAATTAACGTGACAAAATGTATGTCATAGGGTTGCAATCTGAAATGACAATGGTCTTCTAAAGCAAGATATAGTGGTGAAATATTTGTACATATTGAACAGCTGCCAAAGTAAGATTTTCAACATAAGTGTACTTAACTTCCGTATCATTGACATTGTGACTCAAATAATAGATTGGATGTTCAATCCCATCTTCTTCTTGGACTAAAACCATGGCAATGGTTGTATCTGCAGCAGCGAGATACAAGAAATAATCACTTTGATAATTTGGGGGATACATTAATGATGCTCAGATCAGGTTAACTTTAAGAACACTAAAGGAAGGCGCAACCTCATTCAAATGTAAGGGAGTCCCCTTTTTCAAGATTCGAGTAAATCCTTTATCCATTTCAACGTAGTTGGGAATGACTATCCTTTGAAATTTAGCCTTCCCTAGGAGTCTCTGTAGCTAAAGTAGATTGGAAGGCGCAAGCAAATCGAGAATGGCCTGGACCTTCAATGGATCAAGTTGAATTCTATATTTTGACATGAAGAAACCAAGAAAACGACCAGAAAAGACACAAAACGCACATTTGTGTGGATTGAGGCGTATTTTGTATTGACGACATCGTAAAAATATCGCTCTCAAATGTAGCAGGTGGTCAGCCTATTTCTGTGAATGGGCAGGTAAGTCATCCAGATACGGTTGAAAAATGTCCTTGATGTTGTGGAAACCATAATTCATTTCCCTCTGGAATGTTTCCCCAGTGTTCTTTAAACCAAAAGAGAGATTTCAATAAGCAAATGTGCCCCAGGGACAAAGAAAATTTGTTTTATTTTGGTCCTCAGGGCGAATATTGATTTTATTGTAACTGGAAAACCCATCCATAAAGGAAAATATTTCACATCTGACACATTCGTCAATGATTTGGTCAATAAAGGGAGTGGGATGGTTGTCCTTTGGATAAGCATAATTAACATTCCAATAATCAACGCACACTCTGATTGTCCCCTGTTTCTTCATGACAGGAACAATGTTGGAAACCCAATCGATAAGTGGAACAGGGTAAATAAAACCAGCATGCAAAATTTTTTCAACCTCTGCTTTAATGGCAACAAATTTCTTAGGATGAACAGGGAAGAGGCGCTGTCATACCGTCTTGACATCAGGGTACATTTTAATCTCGTGCTCAACAATGGTGGAATCGATGACTGGCATTTCCTCATATGACCAAGAAAATAAATCTTAGAATTCACATAAAAGAGAGTGATAAGTGTAAATTTCAGATGCAAAACAAGACATGCCAACATGAATGTTTTCTACAATGCTAGGTTTGGTCAAAATATTAATAGAAATATTTCTTCGATATTTAATGGATTTTTCTCAGAATCGACAGTGTGGATAGGAATGGAATTCATCAAGAAATCAATGACTATAGGGTGATATAGTTCAATTAGACTATCTTCACTGTAATTTGGAATATGGGATCATTTATGAGAATCTACACATGCTTCTTCTTCCAGCATCATGGATTCCATAATTCTCTCATCAGTTGAGAATACACGTGCAAAAGTATCAAAAGAAGTACCATAATTCAAAGAATTATCAACCCAAATAGTCGGCGGCAAAGGATCATGTTTGGCCACATAAGCCAAAAATATTGATTGTTATGCGAGCTTGATTGGACTTAGCAGCATGATTTCACCCAGCCTATCTCTTTCAGAATCATTGGGAATCTTCCTTAAGTCAGATGAAGTGGAAGATATCATATTGCAAGTCTCTATTTTTGCGATTTCTGTCGATGTCGTAGGCGATGGTAAAGAAAAGGTGTCCATTTGGGAATAATCCTTAAAGAGTCCTACACCAATGTTATGAAGAGATGGCGAGGGTCTATGAATGAACAGAACGCTTCCAATTTCCTGGGAACCAGAGGTGAAGAAGGCAAGTTGATCGATGACTGTTATGCCTCCCTTATGGGGGAAGATGACCATACAGAAGTAAGTAGCTACAACCACAACCATAGTGTAAACCCACGATATTCCAAGTAATATATTGTAGTCAAGGGGTCCATCAACGACTTCAACTTCAATAGTAATTATTTTTCCCACTAGTTTGACTTGCAGGTTACTGATAATTCCACAAGGCTTATATGTACGACCGTCAAAAGATTTCAAAGTCGTACGTGATTGTGATAAATTTGATGAGCCAAGTGACTTCCATCAACTCATAGACATGATACAAGTAGATGTGCCTTCATCAATAATATTCTGATGAATGAGGCAATTTAGGACATTTACTTGGATAAAAAATGTTAATTGTGCTGGTAATTGTGGCACATGGCGCGCATGGTTAAAGACTACAATATTAGAATCCATTGCATCGATTCCACCAATTATCGACAACAAAGCCTACTTTTGGGAGGGACAATTCTGAAGAATCTCAAGCGTAAATATAGTAGAAGGTGACTGAGCCAGATCTTCGAATGTTATAATTTTGAGTTGCATGAGCTTGAGGGTCGAAAGTCGATTTATGAACAACTCCCTTTTGCGGCTTTATTGTTAACTCAGGAATAATAGGCGGTGGATCCAAATCAGATGAAGTCGAAGTCAAAGTAGTAGGTTGATATGTAGCCTGATAATTCAACGACAAAAGAGGAATACTATAATATTTACTTTGATTAGACACCAAAACATCAGTTTTGGGCTTAGTGGCGGATAGCATAAGTACTTGTGAACTAGAAGCTGGATCTGTAGAAACCATATGTGTTTCCAGGTTTGGGAAAGGATTTGTCAACACTACAGATGCGGCATAAGTCTTAAGAATCTTTGAGACTTCTGAGCGGTGAGGACAATCTCACTTAAAATTCTCCTCATTTCATATCAAAAAGGGGAACCGAGGTTTTTGAGAAGAGCCGAATGTATCGGATGATTTTTCTTACGAGGGTGAATTTTTCTTCTTCTTACTTCTGGGTTTCTTGTCACTTTTTCCCTTGTCAGATGACATGGCATGTATTTCAGAAGAAGATGTAGGATCAGATGCAATAGGGGTTTGATTGGACACATCAAGTGTGGAACCATATGGTCGACTTGCTGGCTGAGTGCTAGAAAAGCCAGTCACACCATCGCCAGCATGAATGTCCTTACCAGATGGAGAAGGAGGAACATTAAAATATTGTCGCAGTGCATTCAGAATATTTTCATAGAGCGTGCCAGACTGAGTGTAAATAAAATCCAGATACTAGGCACGAGCAATTACTTGCTCTTCAGTGAAAACACTGCCTTTGGCCACGTCCTCGGTGATAGATGGCAACAAGGAATTTATAAACCACTCAGCTAAAAGCTGATCCAGAACAAATGTTTTAACCATTCAACGACGAAGACACCACTCATGAATATGATATGATATGTGAGTAGCATTTTTCTATTTAAATCTGGTCAAAATTTCCTTCCAGTTTCATATCTAATGGGTAACTGGAAGTGGGTTAAAAAATTAGTGGCTAAAGCTATAAAGTTATCAAAAGAATCTCATGGTAATTCAATATACCACTTTGCAGCCAGACCAGTGAGCGTTCGCTGGAAAAGACGCAGTCTAACAGAATCATCATTCAAGGATTTTGATGAACACCATAAATGATAAGTCATAACATGCGTAGATAGATCTTTTCCAGAATTACCATTGAATTTCGGAATATCAGAGGATAATTTATGAGGAATCACCAGCCACCAAGGTAAATAAGGAATGGGATCATTAGTGAGCCGGTTTTAATAAGGTAACTCTAGTGTTGCAATAAACGACAACTGTCAATTTAGATCAGGTTGAGCGTAACCAAGATAAGATGGAATTTCCTGGGCAATAGCCCGTTGTGCAAAAACATAAGGATTTTGTTGCTGGTAACACTAATAGGGGTAATTTTGTTGACCAAACCCTTGATAGGCTTGTTGACTAGGACCTGGATAAGCTTCAAACTGTTGGAATGGTTATTGTGGATGCCATGGGATTTGATAAAATTGTTGTTGCCCTCCAGGATAATTTGGACCAGGTTGTGAATAGATAGGACTAGTAGAACCTGTGACAAGGGTAAACTAGCCTGTGGTTGTGAAATTCCTGATATAGACAGTTTTGTATACCAACTTGGGAAGAGGGAGTCTGTAGACCTAAAACTTGAGGGTTAAGGGTTAAAGGACCCGCTTGAGAAGACTGAGAAAAAACCAAGGCAGTAATAACAGGCATAGTGGGTATGGATGAAACAAGTTGAAATGGTTGATATTGATACATAACTATTTGTGGTTGAACATTCCAGTAGGCTGCCATTGACAAACAAGAATTCTAGCATAAGGTTGACCTAAAAACGAAGGAGTACTTCCATATGGCTTCAACATCTGTTGCACCCCAACATATGGAGCATGTAGAAGTTATATAACTTATGTGTTATATGTCCAAGATTCTCTTGATCTCATGCTATTTTAACTTCATGCAAAATACAGAATCTATTCCACCATTGATCATTTATGGAAAATTAAATCAAGATTGCAATGCACACATGAAACCATAAAATTCATACACATTAACACAGTTGTTTAACGGGAAAGCCTGAAGCTAAAAACCCAAACTATATGTATATAATATATGTCATAGATATCATGTAGCAATCCTCATACAAAGCTGATCATATCAAGTTCTCTGTACAATACAATCGCTACACACTAATCAGGCCCGATCTTGCAAATCCATGCACCGATATTTGTCACTTGCTAGCCTGCCTCCACTGCACAATCCCTACTAAAGAATGGCTCTAAATGAGTTCGAATTACTCTAGCCTTGCTCACACAATCCTCATTGGCATCTCCACTGAGTGTTGGATGCAATCAATGCATCACTATAGTCACAACTGATAGTCTATCTTGCCCTTTCACCTATCTCTCCACTTGTCTCCTTCAAGCTGTATGCACTATAGTTAAGCATTGTATTCGAGTTGATTAATGGTGTGGTTTGAATTAATTAACTAATTAATTCACTCCTCTCACTAGTGTATCAATCAGTTAGACTAGATACAACTAGCTCAACTGAGTCTAACTGAGTTAAACTAAATACAACTCCATAACTACTTCTTCCAACTGTGTCATAACTCTGCCACTTGAGTTCTAACTGAGTCCTCCATGCAATAGCTCCAATAAACCCTCAGGAATAGCGTAATTCCTTCTGTCAGCTGTTGTGCCACATCTGTGCACTGAACTGAAGTGCTCCAAGAGAATAAGATAATGTTTAGAGTCCAAATATTATTAAGAGCTAATAATATTCGACATATCTATTTTTAGACTGGCAGTCTAAAAATAGACTCCGCCCAATATGTCTAAAAATAGAAGTCCATCTATTTTTATAACTTGACCAACCATCCACAAATAACATCCTGCAACTCATAGAATATGATCAACATGTCTAAAAATAGACATAGTCTAAAAAAGACTTTGCGCCAAAAATAGCCTGCAGGCCCACTTAGTGAAGGCGACTCTTTTCACTAAGCTCATCATCTTGTTGAATCTCTATAGAGCATAAGGATATTACACATACTAACTTTCATATGATGGGAGTCCATCAACAACTGGATAATATGGATGATAATTTGATGGACCGACCTGATATTGAGCTAGTGATGTCAATAAAGGATCAGGTTGTTCAATACTCGTAGGAGAGGAACCAGATAAAATTCCAGATGATGACATGGTTAAAATCCATGGACTAGAAGAGACACCAGAGTAGGTTCCATTTAAATATTGGTAACCCATTGGGACGGACGAACCACCATAAATATGAGACTTGGGTGTCGTAGAAAACATCGAAGAAGAAGCAACAATAGATGTTGTCGCAACTGTAATAGATGGTACAGTCTCGGATGTTGTCTTAGCAATGGTTAAATAACCCAGTAAATACTCTAAAGAGTCTACGGAAACTTGATACTAAGTAGGATCAATAGGAGTAGAGTAGGTAAAATGAGGATGTTAGGTCCCTATATTACTAGTATAGTCCCTTATTGTTGTGTTGACGGGAAAATTTGTCCGGCCAACGGTAGGGGATCTCCCCGGTAGAAAGTCCCAATTAGACCTTAAACCGTTTGGAGTAGGGATCCCGTCCGGGGTGTGGGTCCGGCTACCACTTAAGATGACTTCCTTTCGGTCTCAAAAGAACCTGTTTGAATCTGCGGACATACACTCATTCACATGATACAGAATACAAGATTAATGGTTAAACACGAATCAAACACTATGCGTAGCAAGATTATAGATAAAGCACGTACACCTCAAGAGATGTCATTAGCAACACATCTTTTGTGGGGTAATGCTTGTACGGTAGTCTGATCACAAAAGAAATAGTTCTTTATGATAAGATACCTCTCCACTTCCTGAAAGATGAAACGAAATGCTAACAATATAGTTCATTAACATTCATTAATAGAACAGATAATAAAATGAACATCATTGCTACAACATGGATAGCCATGACGCATAAACGATGACATGGATAGTGCAGCTTCTTTAATCATAGGATATTCTGAAACTGTACAAGAAATATGCAAAGTGTTCATACAGCAAAACACATCATAACCATAGGGTATTTTAACAAGACTCTATATTCATATGCTCAAGTGTAGAATCTTTCAATACAATTGCATGTAGCTCTTGAGTTTTCCCAAAAAAGAAAAGCCCTTTTACAATGTCCCGTAGGAGTATTTATAATGCCAAAATTGTCCGTTGGGTTTCCTTGACTGTTCGCCTTCTTGACCTTTGGGTTACCTTGCGACCCACTCCTTCTGCGACTTGGGTAGGTGATGCGACCTGCGACCTAGGTAGGAGATGCGACCTGCGACCTAGGTAGGAGATGCGACCTGCGACCTGTCCTGTTGGTGCGATTTGCGACCTGGTTCTACTTGCTGCTCAGGACTTGCTGCTGCCGGGACGCGAAATGTTAATGTCAGGGATGTCAACCTGTTGTTCTCTGAGGAAATCCTGCCATGCCTAGTATTCTGCCGCTATGGGGGACACCAGAGGTACCTCCTCCTTCAGCCTATGCACACATTCCAAAGCGTTTGGTACTAAGGTCTCCCTTTTCTGTCCGATCTGATTTGAGAGCGACGCAAGCTTGGTATAAATCCGCGCTGGAGCGACGATGAATTGACTGAGATGCTCTTGAGACGCGGAGGGCTCTGGATCAGCTGCGGCCTGCTTGATAGGTTGCAAGAACGATTGAATGTCCTGGTTTACTTGTTCCCAGGTTTTCTCCTCTTCTAATGCCCCAAGCGATGGGATGTGATGCAGTGTATGCATTGAGTCGATACCACTAATCAGGTGGTCGTACGAGGACATCACTTTGTCCAGGTCTTTAGACAATTTGTCTCCAGATTGCATCACCATGCGGAGTTGAACTTTTGCATCCTGCGTGTGGATCCAGTCCCTCTTAGGCAAATTTTCAGGTGCCTGAGGGTACTGTATTGTCCAACCCATCATCCTGTCCAAAGCTTGTGAAGCCTCTTTGAGCTGATCTTGTCTTTGCCTGGTTTCCATTCGTGCTCTTGCCAGGGGAGCGACTGTTTGTTTGATGGTGAACATTTCACCATATACCTGTCTCATAGTCATTTCCAACACCTCACACTCCTTGAAAATGGCAAGCGAGACTTCATTTGCTGGTAGAGCTTGGTTTCGAAGTTGTTGAACTTCTGCTTGCAATTCTGCTTTCTCCTGCTCTGCTATCTTTTCGCGTTGCTCAGCTGCGTGCAGTCTGTTTTGTAGAGATACTATTTCTCTACTCATTCGGGTTACATTCTCTTCCGTAGCTGCAGCGAAAGCAGTACCTGCTGATGCTATCATTACCGGATTAGTCCTGGTATCTAAAACTATATCCTTGCCTGTTGACACTACGGATGAGGCAGAGGGACTTTGTGCCAGTGACCTCCTCTTCTCTTGCCGGATTTTGAATGAAAACTGATCAAATGTGAGCCTAGTCAAGTCAAACACATCTTCTTCCTGTACATGGGGCGATCTGACATCAGAGAGTTTTGTACGGCCCAGAGGTATATCGAGAGGAGTTACCTCAAGATCGTCCAGCATGTCATCCTCTCTTTCCTCTGTGTTCTTCTCCTCTTCTTCCTTCCTCCGCCGTTCAGCTTCTACTGCTGCTTCTATTTCGGCCCTCTTCTTATGTTCAGCTGCAGCAGCCTGCTCGGCTTTCTTTTGGCGTTCAGCCTCTGCCCTGTCCAGCTCTGCCTTAAGCGCCTGTTCCGCTGCAGCTTGTGCCTCTTTGTCTTCTTTTTCTTTCCTAGCCTCTTTGGCCAGCTTCTTCTTTTGTGTTGCTGTTGCACTCTTTTGGCGCGCCTCCTCATCTTCTTTTAGCTTTTTCTCCCTTTCTTGCTGGGCTTTTGCCTCTGCTTCCTTTTGTTTGATGGATGGAGTTGGCCCTGTGTTGATTTGAGATTTCTTGAGTATAGATGAAGAGGCACCTCCTAACTGACGCCTTCTGTCTTCTAAGTTCTGATCATCTGAGTCTTCCTGGACCACGTCAATTTCCGGAGCAAGTTGTCTTTCAGCATTATACCAGTTTCTTCTCTCATCTTCCGCTGGGCGTTCAAGGTGCTGATAAGTCCACCTGAAATTGGCCTTCCGACAATGTTCAGGAACTATCCTCTCTGGGTCGTATGTTCTGTTTTCAAGCGCCCCAAAGTGATAACCTCTCATTGCTTCTGCTTCTGCTATTACTTCCTTGAAGTCTTTAACTATGAATGCACCAATGGTGAGGGGTAACGTGGGCCATGGCTTCTTTTTTCCTCTAGACAAGATGTTGGAGAATCCGTGTGACATTTGAAAACATACTTCCTGGATAAGCATTTTGTCTGTCACGAAGTGAGGCATAGCATGTGGTGCCTTGTAAGTTCCAAAAACTCGGATGAAGGTGTATCCTGGGAAAGGGAACCAGTGTCCCACTTTAACTAGCGTTTCCTTGGCCCGCCATGACATGCAAGGGGCGTCTTGGCCAAATAAATGTCTGTACAGAGAGGGAATAAATATTTGGGAAATCTGATCTATATCCTGCTTGTATTTGGACTCCCAAAATACCTTGAGTTGCAGATGAATTACGCGTGATTGCTCGGGGTCCCAGTTGTGCGGCCATCCATCAAACTCTACTCGGGCGCAGACAGCGTCTAGTAGGTAAGAGGCCATGTAAAATTCTGCGGGCATTCCTTCCTCCGGGGCCAATGCCGAGTTCAAGTTGGTCTGCATCGACGTCATCAGTATGCCTGCCTAGTTGAAACGAGTGCCCTGTGTTGTCACATACTCCATGATAGTAGCCCAACTGCCGCTGAAGGTGGAGCAATCTGGGCGCCCGTAAAGTCTGCAAAGCATGGCGGCAACCAATTTGTAAACCTTTTTTAGGCTCGCCACTGGGTACTCTTGGTCTTTCTTGACCTTGAACTTCTCGGGCTCCTCCCACCATTGCCTAATAGTATCAACTACTGGAACGGCGTGAGTAACGGCCCATTCTGGAGAGAAATGCTCGTTTGGACGAGGCAGTGAGTAATAAAGGTGTGCATCTGCGCCTACCAGCGTAGCGAAAGCTCTGCCTTGGTAATCCCTGATCACAAACTTCTCGGGGTCTGTCTTTTTTATGATCCAGTCTATGACCTCTGGACAAGGGAATATGGCTGGGTGCGCCCCTGCCAGATGTAGTTTGGACCTCTTTACCGCCAAGTATACTTCCCGGTCTGGGAGATCTTCTGGAAATTCTTCTTCCGGTGTGGAGAATTCATGATAAATCTGGTACCATCTCATGCTGTCGTCTTTTGAAAAAGTACATAGTGTATCTCGGAATATTGGGGGTGGGGACACCACCTCCAGCTCATCAATCTCTTCCACTTTTTTCTTGTCCTTCCTCTGAGATAGCGGGGGCGCCATGTCACTAGAATCTGAGAGCACAGGTATGCACTCTATGTCGTCTTGAGTTTCACCTGTCAAATTCAGAAAGGAGTCCCACGATAAGAACGACATGGTGATAAAAACCAGTTACAATTTAGTGATGAAATCTAGCTGCGTTAATGCAAAACTGGACTGCTGAGTCGCTGGGTCGCGGATCGCACAAACAGGGCCCGGGCGCGACCTTGCGACCTTGCGACCTGGCGACCTGGGGTCGCTGGGTCGCTAGGTCGCTAGGTCGCAGATCTCCGGAAAATGAGAAAACGCGACTAGGTCGCTGGGTCGCAGGGTCGCAAATCCCAAAAAATGGAGAAAATGCGACTCTGCGACCTCGCGACTAGGTCGCTGGGTCGCAGGTCGCAGACTGGCTTGCCGGGGGTTTTGTGCGCGCGGCCTTTAACTCTTTTGCCCCCTTTCTCTTGGGAATTTACAAGATTTCTGGGCCCAGGGGAAGCTGTGGCATGATTTCAAAGGCAAAGGGATGATGCCATGGGGTAAAACAACAAACAGCGAGGTTTTGGGCAATTCATGCAACATAAAATTTACAAAAACCTCAGAAAACATCAAAGCTCGACCAAAAGACAATTTAAAGGCTAAAGGGGAGACGGGTTTAGTAAGAAAATCATTAAAACGGAAACAGCAGGAAGAAATGGCAACTTACCGGGGAAAAACTCGTCAGTTGAGCTGTCAGAGGCGTTTTCCTTACAAATCGCTGAATGTGAAAAATGCGACCTGCGACCTCCCTTTTATAGAAAGTCGCATGTGCGGGCAATTAATGCAGGTCGTTGGGTCGCAGATTTGTCAAACTTTGAGTTTTGCGACCTGGCGACCTTGTGACCTGGCGACCTGGGGTCGCTAAGTCGCGATTTTCTGAAAATGACAAAATTGCGACCTGGCGACCTGGCGACCTGGCGACCCGAGGTCGCTAGGTCGCAAGGTCGCATTTGTCATCAGTTTAGGGGATCTGCGACCTGGCGACCTGAGGTCGCGGGGTCGCTAGGTCGCTAGGTCGCAGTTTTCATGAATTGTTTACTTTTGCGACTTAGTGACTTAGCAATTTCTCTTTGTTTCTAAGGGGCTCCGAAAATTTTGAAATGGTGGTCAAAATTTTGGAGGGTGTTGTAGAGACTGCAACATGTTGTTAGTGTAACCCCCTTATTATTATTATTTTACCCCTATAACCCCCATATTTTTATTATAGTGCCCTTAAATTATTATTGTTAAGTCGGCTAGGATTACATTGTGGCCCCATGGACTCCTATATATACAAAAGAGGTTTTGTAATTTGTATCATCCAAGAATTGTTCATTCATGTAATGTATTAGAGGTTTCCCCCTCGAAGTGGCTTATTTCTAAGGCATTGATATCTCTTTTCTTCTATTTTTGGAGTTGGTTTCACAACATTTGGTATCAGAGCTTTGGATTCTAGGGTTTTGCTACTCCAAACAGGTCATCATGGAATTTTTGCTATAACGTTTTTTATACGAAGGTTTAGAAGCTAAAATTTTTAGAGTGCAAAACCGAAATCCCGAGGAACATCTTCGCAAAATTTCAAAGCTTGGTTCGCAATATTTTCAGAGATATGATTTGTGGAAGTTAGGGCCTTTTGCGGGCTCCTGAATTTCAATTAAAAAAGGTCGTCGCGGAATTTTTGCTATAACGTTTTTTCTACAAAGGTTAAGAAGCTGAAATTTTTAGAGAGTGAAGCCAAAATCCTGAGGAACATCGTCGCAAAATTTTAGAGTCTGGTTCGCAATATTTTCGAAGATATTATCTGTGGGCGTTAGGTATTTTTCAGGCTCCCGAATTGCATCTCAAAGAGGTGATCGTGGGAAAATATTCATAACTCTCTCTCTGAGCATCAGATTGGAATTTTGTAAATATTTACTAGAATTACACGGACTTTAGTTTCCTATCTATAAATTTCAGGGCGAAAGGCGCAAACAGTGACACGTGGCAAGTCGTACAAGTTCGCTCTACTAAACCAGTCCATAATTAGGTCATTGTGGGGGAGTGGACATAACTTTGTGTGAAAGAATCCAAATCAAGTTAGACCTATGGCATTTGAAAGAAGCTTCAGAGGACTACTACAGAGCTGAATTTCAGATATTGAGGATCTGCAAGTATAGAGATAAGTCAATTTCAATATCGAGCTCCTCAAAAGAAAGTAAAAGGTGTGTATTTTTTTTTCCGAATTGCATAATTCTTGTTTGTAGAATCAAGTTGAATTGATTCCAAGGGAATATTGTAGAATAGGTATCAGTATTGGATTCTCAAATAGCCCCTAAAAAGAATTCAACACCCATTAAGCTTTTAGATGGCTCTACTATGACTCATGAAGACGAAGAATGGCAACATGACATATCAAAATTACAAGAGCAAGTGCAACAAATTTCGCTCTCACAAAGAGCAACAAAAAATGACATGGAAGTTTTGAAGAAATGCGTGGAAACTAAGATGGATGGTTTGAAGAAAGGCGTGTTATCTAAGATGGATGGTTTGAAGAATGGCATGGAAGCTAAGATGGATGACATGGAAGCTGGCATGGAATCTAAGATGGATGACATGGAAGCTAAGATGGAAAATATGAAGAATGATCTAAAAGTAGACATGGAAGGTTTAACAAAGTTGATACAAGAAATGTTTCCTAATGGTGAAAAGATAGTATAGGAAACTCATGATGAGAACAAAATAAATGTTAATCGTGATTTCATAAACTCTAATGTTGGAGGGAAGAACCACCATATTCCAAAAATGGATATGAGGAAGTTTGATGGAAAGGATCCTGTAACATGGATACTACAGATGGAGCAATATTTTGATCTCCATAACATGCAAAACACACAAAAGGTGCGCATTGCAACTTTACATTTAGAACAAAATACATTTGTATGGTATCGATGGCTTTGCTCCCGTAAAAAAATTGTCACTTGGTCAATTTTTACGGAGAAAATGATAGCACATTATGAGGATACAAAGAGCAACACCTTCTTTAGCCAATTGATAAATCTCAAACAAAAGGGTTTAGTGGGGGAGCACATTGAGGACTTCCAAAAATTGAATATAAGGATAATTGATATTCCATAGGAACACAGGATTGATCTCTTCATAGGTACTTTAAAGGATAACATCCAACATGAAGTTCGTGTTTTGGAACCTGATTCATTGGAGAAGGCATTCAGGTTGGCAAGAAAAATTGAATGTAAAATTATGGAGACAAGGAAGCCTACCACTCACTTCTATAAAGAGGGAAGTGTTGCTACTCCTAGATTTCCACAACCTACAAGGTTGACACCACAACAATTGGAAGAAAAAAAGAGCAAAAGGGCTTTGCTACAGTTGTGATAGAAAATACACTAAAGGTCATAAGTGTGCTGAGAAGAAATTATTTTACATAGATTGTGAAGAGGAAGAAGAAAATGAACAAGAATCTTCAAAAGAAGAGGATATACACCACCAACCAACCCTAGAAGATGAAGAAATGAGTCCGACCATATCGTGTAATGCATTGGTAGGAATTACCACTCCTCAAACTCTCAAGATAGAAGGACATATCAAGAAGAAAAAGGTAATAGTGTTGATTGATTCAGGTAGTACCCATAATTTTATTCATTGTAAGGTAGCGAAGGAATTGAATTGTTTCCTATACCCAGCACTAGAATGTCAAGTGATGGTTGCAAATGGAGGAACTATAAATTGCTCTGGAAAATGCCATAATATCAAGCTAACCATGGGGGAATATGTATTGAATATTCCAATGCTTTCCATTCCTATGGGAGGTGCTGATGTTGTACTAGGAGTACAATGGTTACAATCTTTGGGAATGGTAGCTTTTAATTTTCAAGAACCTTTCTTGAATTTTTTTTCAGAAGGTAAGGAAGCTGAATTACGGGGTATTGCAGGGAAGTCGGGAAAGATAATAAGCTCTAATGTCATGACAAAGATTCTAAAGAAATAACAATGAGGCGTAATTGCACAATTATGCTCACTAGAAGTTCCAACATCAAAATCATCTATTTTTGTAGATCTCCAAAAAGTCTTGGACAATCATTCCAAGGTGTTTGAAACTCCGAAAGGACTCCCACCTATTCATGATCATGATCATGCTATTCATTTGATTCCAGGAAGTGTTCCTCCAAACATCAAGCCTTATAGATATCCTTATGTCCAAAAGAGCGAAATTGAACGTATGATTGTAGAAATGTTAGAGGCGGGTATAATTCAACCTAGTCAAAGTTCTTTCTCTGCTCCGGTAGTATTGGTACATAAGAAGGATGGATCATGGCCCATGTTTCCGGATTATAGGGAGCTCAATAAGCTCACCATTAAAGATAGGTTTCCCACTCCTGTGATTGATGAATTATTGGATGAATTGCATGGAGCAAATTATTTTGCCAAGTTGGATCTTCGTTCAGGATATCATCAAATTAGAATGAAGGCTGAAGATATTTCGAAAACAACATTTCGAACTCATGAGGGTCATTATGAATTTTTGGTCATGCCTTTTGGCCTTACCAATGCACCTTCTACATTTCAAGGGTTGATGAATTCCATTTTCAAACCCTTCCTTAGAAAATTTGTGCTAGTTTTTTTCGATGATATACTAATCTACAGCAGGTATTGGAAGGATCATGTTCAACATGTTGACAGGGTCCTCAAACTATTGCGGGAAAAACAATTATATGCAAAAACATCCAAATGTTTCTTTGGAGTACAAGAGGTGGAATATCTGGGTCATATTGTATCTCACGAGGGTGTTAAGGTAGATCCTAACAAAATTAAAGCCATTAAGGAATGGAAAGTCCCCACAACCATAAAGCAGTTGCGAGGATTTCTCGGGTTAACATGGTATTATTGCAAGTTTGTTAAGAATTATGGGAGAATAGCAGCACCTCTAACAAAATTATTGAAGAAAGATGCATTTTCATGGACTCCTGAAGCAACTAAGGCCTTTGAACATCTTAAAGAGGCAATGTGAATAGCACCGGTCTTAGCTATGCCAGACTTCAGAAAAACCTTTATTGTGGAATGTGATGCCCTAGGAAATGGAATTGGTGATGTTTTAATGCAAGAAGGAAGACTCATTTCTTTTTAAATTCGTCCAATCAAAGGAAAGTATTTACAGAAACCTATTTATAAGAAGGAAATGTTAGCAATACTGCATGCACTAAAGAAATGTGGAAATTACCTAATGGGAAGACACTTCAAAGTAAAAAATGATCATGATAGTCTTAAACACTTTTTGGAACAAAGACTATCTTTATAAGAGCAGAAAAAATGGGTCACAAAGATGTTGGGTTATGACTTTGAAATAATCTACAAAAAAGGGAAGCTAAATGTTCTTGTAGATGCACTCTCAATAAATAATGAAGAGGTGGAAGCATTGTTGTGTGCCATTTCTATTATCCAACCAGATTGGATAACCAAAGCAAGAGATTAATGGAAGAAGGACGAAGAAGTGTGGACACTCAGTCAAAAGTTACAGCAAGATCCTAGTACATTTGATACATTTAGTTGGAAAAATGATTCCTTGTGGTACAAAGATCACTTATATTTTTGTAATAATTCCCAACTAAAATAAAATATTCTTTTGGAATTGCACACTTCACATTTAGGAGGACACTCAGGATTTTTAAAAACTTACCACAGGGTGAAGAAATAATTTTTTTGGGATGGCCTTAAATCTGATATTCAAAAGTTTGTGGTGGAATGTTTGGTTTGCCAGCAGAATAAATTTGATACAATTAAGACCCCGGGTCTTCTACAACCTTTATCCATTCCAAGTCAATGTTGGGAGGATATTTCAACAGATTTTATCACAGTTTTACCTAAGTCCGAAGGAAAGAGTGTCATCATGGTGGTAGTTGATAGACTTACCAAGTATGCACACTTTTGTGCATTATCTCATCCATTTAGAGCAAGTACAGTTGTTACTACATTTATGGACATAATTCAAAAGCTACATGGAAACCCAAGGGTTATTGTGAGCCACAGAGATCCCATTTTTACTGGAAATTTTTGGACGGAATTATTTTCTTGTTTGGGTACTCAATTAGCTCATAGCTCATCTTATCATCCTCAATCCGATGGTCAAATTGAGATAGTAAATAAATGTTTGGAAGGATATCTTCGTTGTTTTGTATCTGATAAACAAACATAATGGGTCAAGTGGTTACCTCTCACTGAAAGGTGGTATAACACTTCCTTCCATACTGCAGCAAAAATGACCCCATTTATGGCACTTTATGGATATCATCCACCACCCATCACATCATCTTTAAGAAAAAATTCGAAGGTTCAATCAGTGGAAGATCACATCGAGCATTAACAAGGAGTTCTCCAACCCTTAAAGGATAACCTAAATTTGGCACAAAATTGAATGAAACAACAGGCCGATCAACATTGCAGCGAGAGAAGTTTTGATGTAGGAGACTGGGTATTTTTACGGCTACAACCATACAAACAAATGTCCCTCAAGCAAGCTAAGAAGGATAATAAATTATCTCCAAAGTATTATGGTCCTTACAAGGTGTTGCAAAATATTGGTACTATGGCATACAAATTGGAGCTTCCTTCTTCTTCACGAGTGCATCTAGTTTTCCATGTTTCATGCTTAAATAAGGTTATAGGTGAAAATATTCCAGTTAAAACAATATTTCCAAAACTTCATGAGGAAGGAAAAATCATATTGGAACCTAAAGTGGTCACAGAAACAAGAACTCGATAGTTACAGAATCGATCAATTTCAGATTATCTCATAAAGTGGAAGAACTTACCCACTGAAGATTCTACATGGGAGGATAAGAATTTTATACAGAAGCACCCATAGCTACTAAAGCTTTGAGGACAACACTTTTTTGAAGGAGAGGGGCATGTTAGGTCCCTATATTAATAGTATAGTCCCTTATTGTTGTTAGTGTAACCCCCTTATTGTTATTATTGTACCCCTGTAACCCCCATATTGTTATTATTGTGCCCTTAAATTATTGTTGTTAGTTCGGCTAGGATTACATTGTGGCCCCATGGACTCCTATATATAGAAAGGAGGTTTTTTAATTTTTATCATCCAAGAATTGTTCATTCATGTAATGTATTGTAGGTTTCCCCCTCGAAGTGGCCTTTTTCTAAGGCATTGATATCTCTTTTCTTCTATTTTTGGAGTTGGTTTCACAACATTTAAATCTTGGTAACCTAGTGGGAAAGACGGACCACCATAAATATGAGACTTAGGTGTTGTAGAAAACATCTAAGAAGAAGCAACAGTAGATGTTGTCGCAGCTGTAACAGATGGTATAGTCTCAAATGTTGTCTCAGCAATGGTTAAATAACCCAGCAAATACTCTAAAGAGTCTATGGAAACTTGATACTAAGTAGGATCAATAGGAGCAAAGTAGGTCAAATGAGGAAAAGGTCGATAAAGATGAAGCCCCGAACCAAAATGAGTGGGAATTGAAGGGGTTGTCTCTTCTTGAAGTTATTCCTCTATTAAAATCAAACCAGGTGGAAGTACTTCACCGTCAGTCCCAAGATAAATTTCAGGCGGTAAACTTTGCGATAAAGAGGAAGAATCAATAGTTACGGATGAATAAGGATGATTTAGTTGATCTTCTTCTGGTATGGGAAAAAATTATTGTTGTTCAAATTTGGGATCAAAATGTTATGGTAAAATAATAACAGGATCAGGATCAACTTCCATTTGAACAACTTCGGGTTCTGGATTTATCATTTCACTAGATTGAATTTCAGTGTCCTTAGGTAACTGTGAGGGTTCCATCTCAACAGTAGCAGATAAATCGAGGTCGGTATAAATGACTTGAGACTCGGTACTCAAAGGATAATATAACTCTGGTAAATTAGATGAAGATGTAGCACCAAAGGTTCCAGAGGTACCAAACTCGGTAGGACGAGCTCCCCTTCGCCTACTAGGTGTAGCTTCTGGCGGTAAAGGTGGTTTATTCACTATCCTATGTGAATGATGGGGAAATGGTTGATCTTCTTCCAAGATTGATGATTGATTTTAATACAAAAACAAATAAACAAAAAGAGGGTAATGCTAGACAAAAGGTTTACCAAGCAATTGTGAACTGTAATATACTGCCCGAGTTAACCAAGGACTTATGTACGTGCAAGAAATCTCTCCGAACACTGTGTTCGGTGTATCACAATGTACAAGTCAGCCGACTCGGTTACCTATGGATGGTAAGAAACCTAATTTTTTCCTCCCAAATATACTCGATGGTATGTGGAGGCCCAATCTGTGTTAGCGTTGTCTAATGCAAAACCGCACAGTGAGAGCATACCCTTATACTTTTCGTACTAGAACACCGCCCGATATACTCAAGGTATGTGGACGAGCTTCAATATACTTACGTACGTAGAATGAGGTATCACACTCGGAATGTATTGCAGACACTTAACGACAGCTACTATTTTTTACGATGCTGGAACATGTTTCTAGCCTAAACCTCTAAATGTTATTGTTAAGTGACAATGCTCCCTTGGGTTAATTGAGATAAATTTTAAGTTGATATTGCTTATAAGTTTTCCTTTTAGGTTCACCGCATGATGTATTTGACATTCCTAGAATGAAATAAATATTATAAGCATTCGTTTCGATTCAATTTCGACAATGAAAACCTTAGCTACAAGGGAAGAGAAATCAAATTATAAGCAATCAATAGTGAAAACATATAAATGCAAATTCCCTAACTATTCCTATGAAGCACTCACAATCCCTATATGAAAATGCATGTTTTTCTTTTCAATTTATTTTAAGTATGGATGAATGGAAAATAAAATATGATGCAAAAACAATCAATCAATACTTTCCTGAGAAATGAATACTTGAACGAAAATTCCTCTTTCGAAAATAAAGAACTGATCAAATGTAAAATTTAAACTTTGGATCTATTCGACAATGATAAAGAAAACAAAAAGAAACATTGAACAAACAAACATCAAAGTGAGCAAGATAGTAGAAGCAATATGGTCTCTAGAGGTAATCAGACACTTGAAAACTCAGCAAACGAGATACTGAAATGAATGACAAAAGACAAAAATATGATGATTTTTTATTGGTCACAGGAGCAACGCACCCCTAAAAGGGAGACAGTGCATTACAGAGCACTGTCCCTAAGCCAACAGTGTTATGTAGAGCACAGTGTCAAGACCAACAGTGTGTTGGTTCCAGAGGAAACTCAAAATAGGCAATCAAACACACCTATTTTACTAAAACACATTCAAATGACTGAAATAAAGCAAGTAAAGTCTACTAGAGGCTGATAGACAAGGATAAAATCACCAGGGATGATCGGTCGCTCCCTAGTATGGTCGCCAATTTGTTTTACAGATATCAAACCTACAAATAGATATGTTTCCCTAAGTGTGGTAGTCGCACTTAGAACAACAAATGAAAGAAACTTGACCTTTTCCTTAAGATAAATAAATGAGAGAAGAACACCTACTTGTGATATTTCGTTATTCCTCATCTCCCTTTTCTCACTTCTATCGCTCTCAATCGAACTGAACTTGCTTGATTGGTACCTATAATGGCTAACAGAAGACAGAAAACGAAATAAAGGAATATGATATATTCATATTAATGAAATTGAATCAATTGCATTTGAAAATACACATATTAAATCATGAACACATGTATTAGGAAAGGAACAAATCTCTTTATTATGAAGTAGAAGGAGAAGTTACAACCAGTTGGATCGATTCGATGTCAACTCGCTCCAACTTCAATCCTATCCTCATCACATCAACAACATCACTCCAGCAACATAACATTACATGCAAATGATACCTCTAAGAGCTATGATCTTACCAGCATAACTCTACTAATTCAAATTCTTGCTCTCTTGTGCAATATGATCAGTGCTCAATTTCTAGGAAATGAAGGTGGTTTAGCATTAATTGATCATTGAATGGATTTTCCAAAAATGGATGAAGAGGTTTCCTTATTCAATGGAATAGGATGATAAGAGGTTTAATGGATCCTTGGTGTTCATATTTGAAGTTATCAGATAGTGTGATAGCTGGAACAACTTCTAGAAGCCAATAGAAGGTGGGAAGATTCCCGGAATCCTATGAACAATTCACTCCCTATCAACCAACACATTGTCAAGTGGGCCTAGATGCTTTGCAACACTGCCTTTCATGGGACTAGATGCTTTGCAAAGCACTTACTGCAGTCTAGGGGTGTGTTGATGGCTCAATGAAGCACTTCAACTGGACTTCAACCAATGAAACTTTCATGGATGAAAAACAAAAATGGGATGACTTGTTTAAGGCATGTAGCAACTGATTTAGAGTATGATAGACCCTAATTTATACTAATCTGGGTTTTAGGAGTGATGCCCAAATTGACCTGTAACAGCCGAGTAAAAAAATATTTTCCATATTGTCCATGGGAATAACATGTTGTTAACAACCTCTATGACTTCTAGAAATGGTTTGAATGCATACTTTGACCTTATCTCTACAAATTTCTTTGAAGACCTGGGTGCAAATAATGGACCATATCACCATCTTGTACCTTTCCTCTTCAAAACCCATATGCTCATTTTCCATCATGACAATTGGATGTATGATAATCATGGAGACGAGAGCAGGATTTGTACTGCGTGAACAAGAACTAAACTATTGGAACATGAACTGAATAATTGGAACAAGATATGTACACTTACCATAAGAATAATTTATTATTAGTGATATTTTCACACCAAATCCCTTAAAATCATTAAAACAAAGATAATTCTCATAACAATAACATGTTAACTATGAATGCCTCTATAATAGCCATATAATGCATAAAAAGGATAATAATGACTACAAACACCAGGTGAATGCATGAGAGTTATTTAGAAAAAAGTATGAAAATCTAGACAAAATAGAGGCTCAACACTCCTCCACATTGATCTTCTTCCATGTCCTCATGCAAGCCAAACAGTAAGATAGAGTTCCAAATTTCAAAAATACAAGGTTATGGCCTAGAGCCCTACTGTATTGATTGAAATATTCAGGTTCTTTCCTTCCGTGCTTCTGGCCATTTTAAGCTCTCTTTTTTAAATCATGTTACGAACAACACAATACTTAGCTTGCTTGGTCCAATCCCTAGCTAGCTTTCGCAACTTCTCATTCTTAACTCGTGGCTTATTGTTTTTACTGTGCATGTTAATACAAAGTCTCCCCAAATGTTTGTTCTTCCCTCTTACATTTTCCTCATGAACAATAAGCTCTTGTACGTTCTTGTTCAATCTCTTTATCGTCCTATCTTTCTTCCTCAATATATAACCATCAATCAAAGTACTTTAATAGGAGCATCAACATAAAATCATGGAGGAGAGCAGGGGTTAAGGGACGCTTAAATATTAAAGATCATACTCTGCCCCCAATACAAAAGTGATAGAAATCATCTACAAGGAAATATCAAGGTACCTAATGTATCAATCATTTTAAATATTCATCAAGTTTGTAGTATCATAGTCTTAGTGTCGGCTAAACCATGTCACTGTCTGTATGAAAGCATCGAGTGGAGGAATGATAAGAGTGTCAAGGGTGGGAAAAGGAAGGATCATCATACAACAGAATCAGTTCAAGTCATCCAAACTCAGATGCAGGATAGTAGTAATTATACAAAAAAACTACATACCACCTCCCCTTGCACCACAATACATACTTGTACTTCTTGATTTGTCAAAGATTCGATTTTTTTCCCCTGAAATCAGAGCCTTATTCACATTAATGATTAAAATAAATCTCTGCTAAAAAAATGCAATTTCAAGAAGACTCCCACAATGTTCATGCATCTATTATAGTAATCGTGCACCTAGACCATGTAATGCTTATTAGAGGCAACTAAAATCAAAACATGTGGTTGTCTATCAACAATAATACTAAGGGATGAGGACTTGCATAGATTTGGGTAAGTAGTAACCAGTAATAAGTCAAGACATTTACATTTTACTCCTACCTATTAAAGTGTTGAAGAACAGTTCTAGGGAGTAACTCAATTGGTGATTGAAGTATTATGAGTCTTGAGAAAACTAAGGGATCCAAGGTTGAAATCCCCTAGGTTTTGACCCAAATTATGGAGAGGACATGTCGTAAACTCAAAGGTTTACTAATAGTTACATGTCAGACAAGTTGCTAGGTTCCTTTGGGATACAAAAAAAAAGTGTTAAAGAACACATAAATAATGGTTGGAAGTAACCCTTGGTAAGTATATTTATTTACATCTTGTTCCTATACATTATGCAAATAATTGCTTAAATTAAGGTGACAGTAACTAATGGTAAATATGTTATTAAGTTTCAAGGAGTTTAAATTTGAGGTAGTTATCATGGCATTGTATTGTGCAAAGGTTGGTTATGGTCCAATCAAATGTTTGAAAAAAAAAAATCAATAATATTGAAAAATAAATATTTGTTTTTCAAAGTTAAACATTATAACTTGCATTGGTCAATGTTAAACTAATAGTAGTCAATGGACAAATTGAGTCCTTCCTTGGCACAAACTAATAAGGACAATCATCACTAGCTACTATATGCAAATTGGTGCTAATTCATCATTTTTATTCAAACAAAACCACACCACTTAGAATAACTCACTATTAATCCATAAAGGGGTAAACTTATATATGCCTCTAAGTATTGGCTCATCAACATCTTTTTTTACATCCAAGAAATATAAGCTCTTAGCTAATCAAAAGTAGCTTTATGTGCATGAGAGTATAGTAATACATTTAAATTATAGATACTTATTTTACAGTGAATAAATGTGACAAAAATGTACTAATGTGGATGCATATTAACCTTTGATCTATCAAATATCAAGAGAGATAAAAACAAGGGAAAATTTTAAGGATGAAAATTTATCTTGAAGTGTAAAACCCTAATGAATCTTAATAGTCCTTAATATGCAAACTTTGAAATATTTGACAATATTTTTGTAAAAATTCAAAATTCTATTAACTTTATACAGTGTTTATAAAATTTTAGCAATTTTTGAAGTAAAATAATTTTATCTTTTAAAATTAAAACAAACCATTTAAAAAAAAAATTGAAGTTGACAATTCTTTTTCTTAACTATGTTTGCACACAATAAAACTATTACTTATTTACATGCTATTCTACACAAGAATTAGAGTTAAACATGTCAATGAAATTCCTAAACCATCAATAAACACAAAACAACAATGTAACAATAAAGTTGAAATATATATATCATAAAATGTAAAACAACTCTCTTATATATATATATATAACATTTAATGTCAATATACATAATAATTTAAATCCATTTTTTTCCTCCATAAAAAGAGGTAAATTTTTATTAACTTAAATATTACATTTTATTAATGCATCACTATGCATTATGATTGTGTATCTGTTAAAAAAACAAAATTATATAAATCAAACTTATGATAATAATCTAAATCATATACAACATTTAAGATAAGTCTAAAGAGGCTACAAAATTGTATAAATCAAACTTTTGATAATAATCTAAATCATATATAACATTTAAGAGTAGTCTAAGGAGGCTACAAAATTATATAAATCAAACTTATGATAATAATCTAAATCATATACAACATTTAAGAGTAGTCTTAGGAGGCTACAATTGCACTCGAAATTTTTGGAAATCGAAGTTATAAATATCAAGCTTCAAAGTTTTCTATGCCGTAATGGTTTTGATGGTGTTGAATCCATTTCAACCATAAAAAAAAAAAATTCATACACTCTAGCAATCATATTTTTTAAAATATCCATCCAAAACAAATTATAACCTCAATAAACAACGCCTAACATTTAATGATAATAAACCAAATTAAACAACATTTAACATTTAATGATAATAATCCAAAACATGTATAACATTTAATGATAATAATCCAAACCACATATGACATTTAATGTTTGTGTGCATAACAAACGAAACCCAACAGTCACTTTCATGCCACTATCCTGATCGCTAGATCTCAAATCCTTATATGGCGAGACATTGTGCGGTGGCGAGGGGACGCATACCGCTTTCCCTTGGGCATGGCATGGCATGTCATGTCGCTGTCAGCATCCCTGGGTGATAAGACCGTGGGGGTCTCTTCATGGAGTTCGTCGCTGTCATCCACTTATCCAATCCATAAACCACACACGCACACTCTCCTTCTCTCTCTCCAAGGGGGCCGCACAATAATATTATTATTATATATACAGTTATTCTTTTGTCGGGAATGCAGAAATAAAAGAAAATAAAAAATAAAAAAGAATTTTCTAAAATCGCAACTGCCAGTTACAGTTGTGCAGGTGCCGCATCTTAGGAACACGTGGATGGCCTTGCGGCGCGATGTCCCTTCTGATCTGTCAGGTGTAGGAAGGATTAACACATGGCGAACGGTGAGCGCCACGGAGGGCCGAGGACACGTGGGTTAAAGGGGGTCACGGCCCCTCGGGCGCCATTTTGCAAGGGGAGGCGGGCCACCGGCTGTACGCCCGTGACCACACGAAACTGGCTGGCGCCGGATTTTTCGCCACGTGGAGTGGCTGACAGTTCTTACGTGGCGGATTTTTTTTTCTATTTCGAGTCGAACTGAATTTAAGAAACTTCCTGAACAGCTAAAATACAAGGGAAAAATATTAAAAACCGTTAGGCGACACGTGTCCCGGCGGAGTGCAGTGACTCCCTTAGGCCGTGGATGCGCAGGGGATCGACACGTGTCGAAAGTGTCGGGACGATTTTGTTGGAGGCGGGTTGGTTAAACACGTGGCGCTCATGGTGAAAGATGTCATGCAGACTCCCGTCAGATCTGCTTTGACTTTCTCTCTCCTGCCCATCGCCGCTAACTTTTAGTGGAGGACGGGAGGTATCACCGCTAATTATAGGTGGTTTCTAAATGTGGCGGGGGGGCTAAGGATCGGATTAGCGGGTGAAATGGTTTAGGTGGCAGAGGAGGAAGGCGTGGTGTTGGGATAATCAGCGTGCTGGACTTAGTTTCGGCTGTAGCCTCGTGTCCCTCTCTGGGATGTTCAGTTCTTATATTACTCGCTCTCAGTCTTCACGTTTCATCTTCGTCTTCTGCTTGTAAACCATTTTGAGCTTGAGTTGCTCTGATTTTTTCCCCATTTATGCCTGAATTTTCATGGTTTTAGTGAGAGTTTTCGTTGATTCGTTTGGAGAGCTCAATCAATTGAAGTTGGTAGTTTTTATGCAGTGAAATCCCAAGCTTTTGAATGTTTATTTTGGTTTTATTAGGTGAGTGTGAAGGGAGATTTTGAATTTTTCTGAGTTGGGTCTGTCTAATTAGAGGACAATGTGGGCATGATTGGATGGCTCAGACAACAGATTCTGATTACAGAGAGGATTTTTCAAGGACGTCCATTGCTTTCTCCAGTGACTTGTTGCAGAGGTTGATCATGGTGAGGGGTTGTGAACATGATCAGGCTGAGAAAATTGATGAAGACATGGAATTGAACTTGGGTTTGTCATTAGGAAGAGGATACCATGGAAGTGAAGCAAAGAAGGAGAAGGAAGTTCCCTGTGGGGACCCTGATATGAAGAAGAAGAATAGCGAGAATGGTGCTGAAAAAATTGGATTGCAGAGAGACAGTGATGGCTGTTTTAATTTTGGGCTTGAGATGAAAAATCAAGATGTAATGATGGAGGAGGGTGTGTTACACAATCAAAACCAGGATATGCTGGAACATCAGAAGAAGAGAGAATTACATGCATTGAGAAGACAGAAGGCCAGGAAGAAAAGAGAAGAGAAACAGCTGCAGAGGGCCAAGAAGGAAGGAGTGATCAGATCTTCTATTCATCACCCTAAGAAGATGCATAATGGGTTTGCTCATGTGCCTCCTTCCTACGTCCCATTGCCCACTAGAGGCACCGTTTTTAGTGCTAGAGAGGAAGACAAGAGGGTCCTTGACACCCAAATGTCTTCTCACAGGGAGAAAGAAAGGGCTACTAAGGAGAGTCAGAACCATCAGAGTCAGCCTAGATCTGATAAAAAAGACAAGGTATGTGACCATGGAGGTATCTCCTGTATTGAGGACAAGAGTTCCAGGACATCTAACGAGATCGAGGTAATGGTCTCAAGTTCTAATGGCTTGGAGCCTCCTACCAGCAATGAAATCTCTTCCACTTCACACCCATCATTCCCTATTCTACCGATGCCGTACCCTTTCCCACTACTTCCTGGCAGTCAGCCTATGCCATTGCCTATGGGCTTTCCCTTCCCATACATGATGCCTTATTGGGGACCTTCAGCAGCCCCTGAAACTTCCAAGGGTGCTACAGTTATTCCACAAATGCCTCCTAGTGTTCTCCAACCTGTGGCTACTCGCCCATTTCCTCTTTTTCAAATGCCTGTCTCTGGAACACCGCCAAGTTGGGTTGCAGACTCACAAGCCCGGCCGATGACAGGGCCTATGCAATCTTCCCATGCTTCAGGGGCATCTTCAGGCAGGAGCTCATCGGCAATCTCGGACTATGAAAGCAGGTCTTCTCAAGGTATTGTATATTTGCATTGAACTGTATCTGTTATTTCAAATAGTTTCAGTCTTGATCTTGATTGTTGTATTGTTTTGCGTGGGGACAGTTTCTTTCAGCTGTCAATGAAAGATAGAAAGCCTGACTGAAAGGTCGATATTTTAAAAAGTTAATCCTGAAAGGCCAGCGTCCCTGACTTAGTTGTTGCATATAATCAGTGTAGTTGGCTTTTTGAACTAAAACTAACTATTCAAATTCATCAATACCTCTGTAACATGAACGTTATCACCAGTAGCGGTTACTACAGAATTAATGCCATGGTTGGTTGGTCTGGGATGTCTTGTGGTCTGCGTTGGTCTCCTTTCCTCTCCGGTATGTGTGGTGGTTTTGGATGAGAAACAGTAAATAATAAATGTTTTTCTTCTTATACTAGTACATCTGTCACTTTAAATAGCCTCTTCTCCCTCCCTTTTGCCCTAGATTACGGATTGAGATCGCTAACCTTGTAGCAAACGGGCTCTACTTTTGCATAAATCTGATAAGAATCTGTCAGAATTCAGAATTTCAGGCATGTACAGTGCTCCACCATGCTCCATGGTCCTTGCATCATGCTTCGTGGAATGATGCACTTAGGGGATTTTGTCTACCTTAGCTCAATTCTGAATTGATCCAGATCATTCAAAATTTAAGCAAAACTCCAGGTTGATGAGAAATCTAAATCTGACTCCCTGTATCACTGTAATCGGGCACCAGAGGGAAGTTCGCAATAAGACTTAGATGGATTAAATAGCTTCTTTTCAGGGCCATTTTTCGTAGTTACCGAGCACAGCAGCGTTAATTCATATATATCCTGGCACATATATCCTCGGGTAGTTCTCTAGCTTGCTCTATGCAATAATTGCATATGGGTGTGTGCTGGGATCATCTATGAGATGCAAAATGTTCAGAAGATTTCTCGTCTTCGATATTTTTCTCTGCAATCTCTCTTGTTTGTCTTCGATTTTTTTCACGGCAATTTCTCTTGTTTGTCTTCGATATTTTTATCTGTTAACTCTCCTTTTAGATTGGAGGGATGCTTCAATTTGGGGAAGAAGTCATTTGTGTTCTGATTGTTCTTCAAGATCAATTTTCATGAACTGATCTTGTTCACTGGAATCCACTTGCTGGAAGATTTCTGAATTTAAGCAAATTTATATCATAATTCTCTATTGTAGTCTCACAGTATTAGTATCATGAGAAGGGTTTTTAGCAGTGTTGAAATAATATCCGTGTTTTCCAAATTTTTCACTGAGTTCAGGTCCTTGTTTAAGCATGTGAAGTTTTGCCAATTTTTTCCTGATTTTGCCAATTGCTTGAGTTAATGACCCCCCCTGATTTTCAGCCAATGCTGAGTTTTGCAAACCAAATAGCTTAGATATTCGAGAAATCATTTTTCTCTTTTCCCAAACTGATTTTTTGCTAGTTCGGACTCATTGGAATCTTATGAGAACTTGTTTGTCTGGTTATCTTTCCCATAAGTTAATAGTAGAAACTACTTGATGAATGAAACCTTGAATGACATTGCTTAGGAGTCTCATTTATAGCATGTTTTTCTTTCTGGAACACACTTGCATATTATTGCATGCACAGCAGGCCCAGAGACGTAGTTAAGATGTAGGGAAGCACTGCTCTATAGAAAAAACAATGCTGGAAGTGCTTAGATTATATCCTGTTTTGAATCTGATGGCTTTGTTCCTAGTAGCAGGGTTGTTTAATTTTCAGAAATGCTACATTTGCTCTTCTTTTCTTTTTGGATCCGTTTGGCATTGTGCTAGAACCCCATTCAGAGATATGTTTTGCTGGTATTGAACCCTGATTTGGATGTGAAGTAGAATATGACACATTCCAAAAAACTGGGAGATATATTGTTTGCATTTAGCCACTAAAACAGTGGCACCCTTTTGAAGTAACATACATTTCTGGCAACTAAATTGTCACTGTTCATATTCTATGAATTACTTTGGGTTAATGGTTTGATTGATATTGTTGGAAGAAACATTTAGTTTGATTTTAATCAGCATTTGGGCTGACCAGATATCCTTTTATTTTCACAGGTACAAGTAGCAACGATACCAAGAGTCAATCCTGCACATCTTCTGCGTCAAAACCTTTGAATAGGGTTTCTTCTCTGAGCAATATGCAGGAACAAACTGTGGGTTCGTCAGAATTGAGTGCCTCTAGTCAACTAGAGCCTCCTAAATCCACTGATGCTGCTCTTGAAAATGCACCTTCTGTTACAGCTCAATCTGCACTGGCAACTTCAACCACAACAGCCACACATGAAAGACAACTCACAGAAGCCTCGTCTTCCACCAAGTCCTCCCAACAAGTATCTGCTTCAAATGCTACAACAGACAAAACAGGCAATCCAAATCCAAATATTTCTGAAGACAAAAGGTTTCCAAGTCAATCCTCATTGCCCAAAATGCCCTGTGTTTCAACTACTGGACCAGGCCCAAATGGGAAAACAATCAGTGGATTCTTGTACAGCTATAGCAGAAATGAGGTTAGTATAGTTTGTGTGTGCCATGGCACATTCTTGTCACCTGCAGAGTTTGTGCAGCATTCAGGTCGTACAGACCTTTCACATCCTGAAAGGCACATTGTTGTCAATCCATCTCCATCTTCAAATGAAGATGCATCAGCCCTGCAATGAAAAGTTATCCAATGAAAATTTTGGATGTATACCAAAAAAAAAAACATTTTTCCCTTAAGGATTATCTCTATGTCACTAACCCCAGAAAAGGTTTTTGAAAGTAAGTGACTAGACATCCACTTTGGAAACAAGCCTCTTCTGCTCACAGAGCAGAATTTTGCTGCTAGACATGGCAATCCCAAGATTAGGACTCGCATGGCGATATTTACATGTTTGATTTTCCATTGCTCCTGGCACAGGAGTTGATTTTAAAGTGTACAGGGCAATTGTAACAAAATGACATGAGAGTCTGCTTGTAAATTTTTGCTCATGAATGCAGCTAATTTTGGATTTAAAGTTTTCAAACTACTCCTCACTATATATCAGCAAGGAAGCCTGAAAAGGAAGGCTGAAAATTACACTTTTTAAAATTTAGAATGCTGCTAATTTTGTTGGATTCAAAGTTCTCAAACTACTCCTCACTATCAGCAAGGAAGCCTGAAAAATAAGCTTTCTAAAATTTTATAGCCATCAGAATTCAGATCTTAAAAGTAAACTAGTACAATTTGGATTGTTATTCTAAGATCTATATATCTTTCACATACTAACAAATAATATATACAACTTTCCTGTCACACATAATTTTATGTAACACACTTCAATCCTTTCTCTGTCACAGTATGTAACTTATGGAGCACCTCAGTTCTTTCCCTGTCCCTGTCATAGTTACGTAATTTGATGCAACTTATGTAAGATTCTGAGGGATGGGGATTGTTCATCGTTCATTTTAGTGATCAGATCTTTCCCTATCGCTGTTTTCATTTTCAATACCAATTTCACCTTTGTGTGTCATGACTCATAATTGACTTCATACATGTTGAAGATAACGTTTCGTATATCTGTGTTATAATTGACTACATATCTTAAAATGAGGATAAGCTTGCGTGTCATAAGAAAGAGTGTGTCACATAATGAGTGTCATGACCCAAAAAAAATGGGTGTGTCACATAATGAGTGTCATGACCCAAAAAAAATGGAATGTGTGCATAATAACAAAATGTGTCACATAATGAGTGTCATGACCCCCAAAAAAATGGAATGTGTGACATAATAACAAAAGGTGTCACAACATCAGTGTCATGACCCCAATAAAATGAAATGTGTGACAGAGGTTATCATAATAAATATTTAAATTTAGATAGAAAGGGTAGCCTATTTTCCTTTTTAGATCATGTTATTACTTAAATAATTTAAATTCATCAAGGGAGATGTTTAATTTTGTATTTCCTGGATTAAGGTGGTGTTTAGTATTTTGATATTTTTTTAATAAAATTTAGTGATATAGTTTTGAGTAAAAATATATTTTTTTATTATTTAAAATATTTTTGAGTGAAATTATAATTTTTATTATTTAAAATATGTTTATGATGTTTTAAATAATTTTTTATTATTTAAAATATGTTTATGATGTTTTTGTGCTTATAATTTATAGATATTTCTTCTATTATTCCAATTTTTCAACACATCCAAAACCCTATCAAATTCTTTATCCAATTTTGAATTTTGATTACTTGTGAATTGAATATTCACAATAAACCTATCTAATTTATACAAAAATCCAATTCCTTATCCAATTCAACTATTGAAATATTTTATTTATTATTAATATCTTTATCCAATTTTGATTACTTGTGAATTGAATATTCACAATAAACCTATCTAATTTATACAAAAATCCAATTCCTTATCTAATTCCTTATCTAATTCAACTATTGAAATATTTTATTTATTATTAATATCTTTATCCAATTTTGATTACTTGTGAATTGAATATTCACAATAAACCTATCTAATTTATACAAAAATCCAATTCAACTATTGAAATATTTTATTTATTATTAATATTTTTATTTATTATTAATATTTTTAGTGAATAGAATAAAAATAATAGAAATATTAATATTATATATATTTTTAGATTAATAATATATATTTTTTGAATAGTATAAGAATGGTAGAAATATTTTAATCTAAGTGCATGGCGCTATGTGCTACTTCTTCACCTGTGTGAGCATCACTTGATGCAATGAGTGTTAAGTGGACTATTCAAATCATGAGAAATTAGTGAGTTATGACTACCTCTCATAGAAATGGTCATAGATGAATGGTTTACTTAAAATAACAATCCCAAAAATGATATCTAACATATATTAATAATATATATTTTTTAGTTATCTAGTTGAGAGGTGTAAATATTGAAATATTTATAACATATATTAATAATATATTTTTTTAGTTATTGAAGACCTGATACAATGAGTGTTAAGTGGACTATTCAAATCATGAGAAACTAGTGAGTTATTGTCATGGAAATGGTCATAGATGAATGACTTACTTAAAGCAGTAATCCCAAAAATGATATCTAACAATATTGAAATATTTATAACATATATTAATAATATATTTTTTTAGTTATTGAATACTTGATGCAATGAGTGTTAAGTGGACTATTCAAATCATGAGAAATTAGTGAGTTATGACTACCTCTCATGGAAATGGTCATAGATGAATGACTTACTTAACGCAGTAATCCCAAAAATGATATCTAGCAATATTGAAATATTTATAACATATATTAATAATATAATTTTTTTAGTTATTCAAGACCTAATGCAATGAGTGTTAACTGCACTATTCAAATCATGAAAAATTAGTGAGTTATGACTGCCTCTCATGGAAATGGTCATAGATGAATGACTTACTTAACGCAGTAATCTTAAAAATGATATCCAACATATATTAATAATATATTTTTTTAGTTATTGAGTTGAGAGGTGTAAATATTGAAATATTTATAACATATTAGTAATATATTTTTTTAGTTATTGAATTGAGAGGCTGATTGAGTTACAGTTCACCTAGTGTGAAGGTCATCTATAAATATTTCTATGCTTAATTTGGTGTGAAGGCCATTTATAAGTATTTCTATGCTTAATTTGGAGTTAACACATGTTTTTCTTAAAATATTCTTTAAATAAAAAAATTAGTAGAGAGACTTATTTTATCTCTATGCTTAATTTGGAGTTAACACGTCTCTTAAAATATTCTTTAAATAATAAAAAAAAATGAGTAGAGAGACTTATTTTATAGCCCTGCTTAATTTGGAGTCAACATGTCTCTCTTAAAATATTTTGAATAAAAAAACTAGTGGAAAGACTTATTTTATAGCCCAATATAAATATTTTTTGAATAAAAAAACTAGTGGAGAGACTTATTTTATAGCCCAATATGAAGGCCATGCTTAACTTGGAGTTAACACATGTCTCTCTTAAAATATTCTCTAAATAAAAAGAGTGGAGAACTTATTTAAAAATTAGTAGAGAGACTTATTTTATCTCTATGCTTAATTTGGAGTTAACACATGCCTCTCTTAAAATATTTTGAATAAAAAAACTAGTGGAAAGGCTTATTTTATAGCCCAATATAAATATTCTTTGAATAAAAAAACTAGTGGAGAGACTTATTTTATAGCCCAATATGAAGGCCATGCTTAACTTGGAGTTAACACATGTCCCTCTTAAAATATTCTCTAAATAAAAAGAGTGGAGAAACTTATTTTATAGCAGAGTGTGAAGACCATGTGTAAGTATCTCCATGGTCAACTTGGAGTTAACACATCTTCCTCCTAAAATATTCTCTAAATAAAAAAGCAATGTCAACTATAATAAAAAAAGAAAAAAACTATTCTATACATGTTTGATTAGTTGTCCATATGATCTAATATAATTTCATGTAAAGTAATTACAAGTAAAAAAAATGCCAGTAAGATATTTAAACCCTATACTTTTCAAAAAACTTTAACACAATATTTAAATAAATTATTTGAAGATCTTTGTTAACCAACTTATGTGAATATCAACTTCATATATATTTATATATATAAAATGTTAAAAGAACATATTTTAATGTTGTATATAATAAAATATTCAATATAGGTTAAGAATAAAATATTTTAATATAAATTAATATTGATGTATACTTAAAAATATATACTATTCAAAAATACAATTTAAACAGTGAAAAATACATAATGTTTTCCTTCACAAATACATAATGTTTTCCTTTACAAAGTTTACACCCATAAAAATTTGATCTCTCTACTTATGTTAAATCTATAATTAAGATGAATTGATAATAGTATATATAATATAAAATTATAATTTATGGTATTGAAATAATTTATTTTGCATGAGTATAGAAATATTATTATATATATATATAATTTATTGGTAAATATTTTAGTGAACTTAAATATTAAAATATTTTATTTATAACATATATTAATGTTTTTTTAAGGTTATATATAATATAAATATTTTATTTATAATATACATTAATCTTTTTAAGTTATATATAACATAAAAATGTAATTTATGATATTGAAATATTTTATCTTGCATGTGTACGAAAATATTATATTTTTAATATAAATTTCTATTTTTTTATTATTTATATATTTTAAATGTTGTATATCGAGAATTAAAAAATTATACTTTTCTTTTACAAAACTGAAAATATATTTTGTTTTTTTTTTCTTCAATCACTTTGTCTTTCTTTATATAACTAAATATTCTTTATATAACTAGATATTGACATTGAATTATTTTATTTATGATTATAACACACACACATCTTATTAATTAAACATATAACCATGCTGAATAGTGAAATAATTACACACCTCTTTCTTAAAAAGTAGGAAGTAATTATAAAGTAAATTAAAAAAATTTACTTTCACTTATTTTCACTTTTTTTTTAAATTAATGTTAAATAAGGTGAAAATTGAAATATTTTATTTGTGAGTGACAATGAATTTTTTTTTTGCTATCATTATTTTTTAATTCATTAATGTAATTAATATTTTATTATTTTTAAATGTAATACTATAGTTTAACATTTCCTCAATACTATGTTGTAAAATGCCTCTCTAACCAACAATATCTCTTTTAAATCCCAAATGTCAATTTTGAAATAATGAAAGAATTACATATCTCTTCTTACTAAAAAGTAGAAACAATTATAAACTAAATTAGATATTTTTTACTTTCAATTACTTTATCTTTTTATAAAAAGTTGATGCAAAATAAAATGGAAATTAAATTATTTATTTATGGATTATTTTATTATTACTAATTTTTATTTTATTAATATAAATAGTCAGTGAATTGACGTTCATGTGAATTGAGGTTGAAGACAACTTTTGGTATATTGTGTGTGGACATTTGTGGAGAACACTTAACCCATCTTTAGGGACATAAAGATTAATTAATAATGTGAAGAGTGTTAGACCAAGATAAATAAGAGGAGTTAGAATATAGCCATTAGAGATGGGTAAATGAAGAGACGCTTGAAGTCATAATTGATAATGACAATAATGAGAAATAGGGTTATAAAATATAATACAATATGAATGTTAGAATTGAATTCTAATTAAAGGGATTAATGAAGAAAAAAACAAAGATAAATTATTAAATTTAGTCTTTTTTTTGTCGGTCAAGTCTGGTATTATATTATTATATCAAAAACATAATTTACAATAGGAGCCACCATGGATCGATTACATTCAGTCACCCTCAAAGGAATACTATGCCCATAGAGCTTCGGCGCTTGCCAAGGCATTCACAACACTTGGTTATTTGCCGCAAAATTACAAAAAACAAACTGAAAGTTGTCATCAAGGAGGTGGATACAGGGGACTTGGAGGAGAAGCCACGAAGAGATGATCCTGATGGTGCAGGTGATAGCTGACGTGATCCACTTGAGTCTCCAAGGCTTAGAGGTGGTCTTGAGAGCGCCTCAGAATACGACGCAAACACTCCAGAGCCTCAAGGGTCTCCGTCTGCAGGCTTTGGACAACGTTAATGGAAGCCACTATTTCATTCTAGTCCTCGTACATTTGCTCTCTTAGGGTGTCCAAGTTGAGCTGAATCTGCTGAAGCTGGGTGGAGATGGCGTCAAGGGTGGCTGGAGCCTCAATTTCGCTAGGGGATTGGGTCGGGGAGACAGCCATGGCCGCTGTTGAGTGTGGGCTCTCCGTAGACTCCGAGTGGGAACTTGGGTCTTCTAGAACCGCTCGATGATCCATTCCTCGGCCAAAACCACCACAACGGGCCCGACTGCACTCTCTCGGCATGGAGAATTCTTTCTCTGCCTCGCACTTGGCTGCGCTAACGCTCCAAGTCGCCTCAATTCTGCCCGTCTAGGAAGCCTATGCTCCACCACTGAACCCTTGGCTGAGATGAGCTCAGACCGCGACCTGCGTCTCCTGGGTCTCGTAGACGAGGGACACTCGGCCACCCCTGGTCTTTCCTCTTCCATCTGGGGAGGTGTAGAGGCTCCACCACCCACAGATAAAAAATGTGGGGAGGCTAGATTTCTCCACGAGTCCAAGGCAGAACCACCCAGGAGCTGCGGTGCTATGGGGTTATTGATGCCCAGTCCGCGGAATTGGAGCTAGCTCCTAGGCAACGAACCTAATTCTTCCAGTCAAAAACATGTCCACCGTTCGAATTTCCTTGCCACTTCCCTCATCCTCCTCCTCGTGCAACGCACGCATTCTCAAGCCATTGTCAGGAAACCTCCCTGCTTCCCACCGTTCGCCACCACTGCCCGATAGGGCTACTCCTCTACTCTATCTAAGTCGGCGGAGCTCAAGCCAGGGCTTGAGAGGTAGCAGGTGATCGTCTACACATACCACTGCTCCAACCTTCACCATCACCCACATAATCGAAATGCACAGAATAATGTCCCCCATGCGCCTTAACGTTACCAACTTGCCGTGAAATTTCTTGCCCCGAGGCCCTTTACCACTCGCTCGTACGATCATGTTGAGTTGATGGGCGCGTGGCTTAGGGTCGGGCGAGCCTTAACTGGCCCCCACCCACTTGTCTAAGTGATTGGACACCCCAGTGGGAATTAGATTTAGTCTTTAGTAAAAAATGGTAAACAAGGAAAATAATCTCTTTGATAAGGGGAAAATAATAATGCTACTGGCCTAGATCCATCTAACTCCGTATCAACCAAGCGCCTAAAGGGAACAAATTTCTTTCTACTCTAAAAGATGTTTGCATCTTAAGATATTTGATTCCTCTGGGCTCTTGGTAGATCTGGAGTTAAGATGGATCTAGACTAGTATAATATATATGTAGTTACACCAAAATATTTTTTAGTATATAGTTTTGTTTAACTCCTTAGATTTATTACAATAATGAGTTTGTCCATTAGTTGGGTTGAGAGGTGCTCTTCAGCACAATATGGAAAAAATATTATGATGTGATGTTATGTTATGTAAATAAAAGTATTAAAATAATAAAAACAAAAATAAAATAACCACCTTATTTTAAAATAAAATCAAATTCAAATAGGGCTTTGGTGATTGACCGACATTCTTAAATGTGTAAGTCATCAGTTTAATTCTGAGGAAAACACGCTCTGCCATTAGGTTTCCTCCAAATTTCGCCAGTTTTTGCAGAAAGGAATACATGCCTACTCCGCTCAGGTGCGTCACCGCTTTTGGGTAATTTCCTCAGTCATACGATGGCAACGTTTGCGGTAATGATTTTCTAGTTAAGTGGTTGTTCGTTTGATGTATTTCTTTGCATTTAACCTTTCCTTTTTCACCATTTGTCTCATGTTCAGTCACACACCAGACTCGGATGGAGCGAAGGCTTGCAAAGGGTTTTTGGTTCGGCTTTGATGCCAACACGACTTCTTTAGGAAAGTCATGCTCAACTATGGTTTTTTTCCTTAGGTTTCCTATTTCACCAATGTTTCTTTAATTGTGTTCTTACCTTATGGTATCCTCTCCCGTTTTCTGTGTTACAGGTCTTACAATGCCGGGTTTGGTTGGACCAAGGAAGTCAGACTCGACTCCATTGCTTTGGCCCCAGGTATTTATTTTTACCCTCCCTGTCGCGACATCTTTTAATACACAATCTTTTAGTTTAAGTTAAAAATTTTGACTTAGGGTTTGGTATTTTTTTGGTTTTCCGCGACCTCTGCCGGAGTCGAGGGTTTCAGTTACAGTCACGGCTAGACTTTATTATTTATTTTCCAGGCCCCTCCAGGCCATTAAATTGTAACCACAATATTACTCTAGGGCTTCCCAACTCTTGGTGAACCCAGCGCAGCATGACTATTTGTTGTTGTTAATGTCTCTCGGTAAATATTACATTACGCATGTCTTCACTGTTTAGTGTAATTCCATTGAGAATTTATGGAAACAAATTGGAGTTTTCTGTTAAATTTATGTTGGTAACTCTGCTATGCAAGTTCTGGATATTTTTGTGTGTCTATTTATGAGTATTATGCGTTCCTAGTTAGTGATGCTGAGTTTTCTTGTTTTAACTTTACCAATGTTCTGGGTTTTTGCCATTGTGATCTTTCCTGCAAATTTTATCGTATAAGAAAGACTAAATTAAATGTATTTGTGGGTTTTCGTAGTTATTTCTTGATTTGTGTTTAATGGTTCAGGAGCAGAATATGAAGGAGTTCCATGAATAATATAATTAGTATTTCTGCCTGAAACAGGGTGAACGTCTTCTTGTGTGCCTTTTTCTAATTCAGATACTTTGAATTTGTGGGCAGAAATTTCACCTTTCAGTGAGTGTATCTCCTACAAGCTTGGGTAACCCTCGTGAACTAAAAATTAGTTCAAATTTTGTGAAATTCATATATGTTCATTTTCTTTTATCAATCAAGCAATGATATGATACATAGTGTAATTAAGATGTCTTTTTGAATTTGGAAAATTGATATAGGTTAACTCTTTTGATTTTCTTCTGTCTTTTTCTAGAATTTGTTCCTTGCTGACCCTCTTAAATGAGAAAATTATCCTTTCTTTTTTAGAGTGATTCCTATTCGTAGAGCTGTTCCTTCAAGTGTCATTGTCTTGTAATGTCTCTTAATAATAATAATAAATAATATAACATAATATTAAAAAAAATAGTAAATAAATAATACATAATTGATAATAAAGAGAATAATACAAATAAATAAATAAAATAGTAAAAATAAGTGAAGTTAACAAAAAGTAAAATAAAAACGAGTTAAATTATAAGAAATTTTAAATTAAGTAAAACTTAAAATAAAGAAATAAAAGTGACATGTTGACACATGGAATGTGTGCATGCGGGTTCCCTTTCCATTGTTTTGTCAGTAATAAGTTGATTGAGGGCTTGGGAGTGGCCAATTGTAGAAAGACTACATGCAGTGAAGCCTACGGTTGGGTAGAGAGTCGTACCCAAAACATTGTTACGGTTAGCGGGATTCAACGGGATTCAAATAGCGTTCAACTTCAAAGTCTCAAGCAAGGAATATCGTTGTTACAGGTAAGTCGTCTTTGCTCGTGTTTATGAAATTTCTATACTAGCTTGTTAATAGTTTGTGTGTTGATTATTAATTTCATATTTGATATAATTCGTTGCATGTTAAATTTTCAAATTGTTACATATGGTATTAGAGCGAGTTTCAACTCTATGTGCTCTAAATAAAATTTTGAAAGATTTTTAATTGGATTTGTTAATAAATTTTAATAAAATTTTGAAAGATTTTTAATTAGATTCATTAAATTTTTTTATTTTGATAGAATTTAGATTACTTTAATTTCAAGTTGTGCCAACTATTATGTTACCCTTTATATATTTATAATAACCATAGATTAGAAAAACTTCTTAGACAACTGAAATTTGTTTAAAAAGAAGATAATTAAGATCAAAATAAATTTAAAAGAAAATGGTAAAGGTTTGTAAATCATTTTTGAGCACTAGGAGCAAAATCAAAGACCCAGCTCAATGCAATAAACGCCAAGCGAAGCTCAAAAGGAAGATAATATCGTGCACTAATCAGTCAAATTCATTGTACCCCGTTTCCTCCCAATATTATAACTCATTATAGCCTATTTATTTTATTTATTGTTTCCTAAAGTATCAGATTTGGCTCACTTCTATTTTTTTTTTTTAGCTGCTGGGTTATTCGTAAGCCATAATAAATAAAATAAGCGATTAAAGAGTATTCCTTACCAGGTAGGGATCCACTTTAAAAAAAGAAAAATAATCGAGAAGTCCTACAAAATTGAACCCAGGACCCATCGATTGGATTATCATTACAAAATTTTAATAATGAAAGTTGTGTGATAAATATAAAGTGTTTAATGGGAACTCTTTCAATCGCTTGTCGTTGGCATTAAACTATTCATAAATAATATATGAAAAATAAATGTGTTCATAGAAAAATAAAATAAACAAAACAACATCCAAATCATGCAGAAGGTTGGGACTTGAGAGCTGATTCTCTACAATCTTGATCCCCTGCATAGTGCTAGAATTATGCTGAGATTGAGAAGACTCGAATTTCGTGGCTTTTAAAATATTGTTTTAAATATTTTGAAAAATAATGTCCATATTATGTATTAAATTTTATATAGTAACTTTATCTTTATTTTTAAATAGTTTGGGTTATTAGATATTTGTTTACTCTCTTTACATATATGAATGATATTATAAAATATTTTTAACGTATATGCTCTAAATATATTATTTCAATTTTATTTTTAATATGGGATATATAATAATAAGGTAATAATGTTTTGTAAACAAAATTATAACATTGTTATAAAAGATATATAAAATAAGTAAAATATTTATAGATTTATTGTGAATAGAAATATAGTTTATATTTGTAATTGTTATTGAAGAATGACACATATATATAATTATTTTAATTAAAATTGTTGAAAGTTTTTAGAAATTTAGAAATCTATGAATTTTAAAGTTTCATGAAAATTTAGTAATAAATTTTATAAATATAATAAAATTTTCTATTTCTTTTATATATTTAATTTTTTGAGTTCAAATTAAACTAAAAACATTGTGATTATATGGTTATTATTTTGTATAAACGTAACATTGTAAACTTGGTGCAATATAGGGGAGATCATGGCTCTTAAGCGTCAAAGACAAACCCAAGTCACCCTTGAAGTGGAAACCCCACCTCCTCCCACTACAGAAATTGGAACCTCAACTGAGCAAGCTATATTATGTTCCCTTGGGGAAATTACAAGCATCTTTAAGGATTGGGTCACAAGCCAAGGTCAAGGTCAAAGAAATGTTCCAAGTCAAGGAAGGGAGTGAAGGGACTCGGAACAAAAACAGAGGCAAGACTTAAATTCACACTTCAATGCCTTGGCTAGAAAAACAAACCTCGATATTATTAAAGAAGTTAAAAAATACAAATGATCAGAGTTCACAGGTCAAGATGGTGGTTCAAAGGAAAAAGAATGGGTAATCGGTGTCAAGAGAGAACTTAGCTTTAAGGAATATACTTCAAGGGAAAAGGCTCAAATAACAATGAGTCTACTAAAAGGAGAAGCCTTATTATGGTGGGTAAATAAAGAAATGAAGATGCAAGTCACACCACTACAAGTTACTTGGGAAATGTTTGAGGAAGCCTTAAGAACGAGGTACCTATGAGAGGACTACAAACACCAGCAAATGGGGAATTTCCATGCAGTGCGACAAAATGGTAGATCTATCGAAGAATATGAAGCTGAATTCTATAGGTTGGTCCATCATGTGGACTATATGGAAGATGAAAAACATCAAGCTGAAAGATTATTGCATGGGTTCGATCCATTGGTTCGAGTAGAAGTCTCCATGTGGAAACCCACCACTATGACAACAACCACTAGTTTAGCCAAAAAAGTCTTGAGGATGATAAATATGAAAAAGAAAATCATAGTTGATGGAAATACAAAGAAGGAAAACCCCACGACGAGGGTAAATAGATCAGGGGGGGCATCCATATGGATTCCAAGAAAGACGAAACAATGTTGCTCAGATTTCTAGTGCAAATTTTGGGTTGCCTCCAAGAGGACGTAGGTGTCAGCACTACTTGAGAAGAACTAATGGCAGAGGTAGAGGATTTGGTGGCCAAGGATTGGGACCAATGAGAATCGAGGTCAAGCAGAATGTTGGGGATGTTGAGGTCCACATTATAGAAGGGATTGTCCAAGGTATCAAGCAGGGATCAAACAACATGGACATAAAGCAAGAGGAAGACCACAAAACCCACATCGAATTCATGCTGCCATTAACCATTGCAAGGTCGAGCACCAAGCCACAGTTGTGGAGTCCACAGTTATGATAAACAACGATTCTCTATCCGTGATGATTGATCAAGGTGCCACTGATAGTTTTATTTCTCCTTTAGCATTTTTTAGATGTGGATTGATAGCTCATGAGCATAGTAACTTTAGAATGGTAGAAATGGCATCAGGCTCTCAACAATCAGTAGGATCACTAGTAAGGGATTGCATTGTTAACATTGGGGGATGTGACACCAAGATGAACATGTATAGCACGACTCTTGGAACTTATGACCTAATTGTAGGAATGGATTGGCTTGAATCTCATCAAGCTATAGTGGATTGCTATAATAAGACAATTCTCTTCAAAAATGTCCAGGGAGAATCCATAGTAATCAAGGGAATTAAAAGTGATGTTATATTGTGCCTCATATCAGCCAAGAAGGTTAATAAGTGTATGAGGAAAGGATGCAAGATTTACGCAGTAGAGATGGTTAGTGTTGACAGTGTTGGAATATATTATATTCCTTGGAAGGTAATAATGTCTTTGTATTATGTTAGAAGTTGAATGCAATCTTATGTAAATGAGTAACACATTATATCCCATATTCATTATGGCATAATATACTCTTGTACCCATTTATTATATAAAGAGGTGTTATTTTGGAGAATTATATTATCCCACATTCAATATGTGAGAGTAATTCCTCCACATCTCTGGATATATAATAGGATAAAGGGATTTCTTTTGCAAACTATCACATCTCATCTTGTGCTCATACTGTTATTTGTATCGGGTTATTTGTAGTTGCTCTCTTTGTAAGATTACAGGATATTTCTGGAGATAATAGAAGACAACATTCCCATTGACGTAGCCTAATTGGGTGAACCACGTATATTTGTTGTATTCTTTTTCCTTATTCTCTTTCTATTCTTATTTGTATGTTGATATGTTGTTGGTTTCTTAGATAGATAGCTAGTTTAGTAGATCTAATATTCTCACATGGTATTAGAGCCATGGTTACTATGATCTAACATCTTCTTTGAATTTAACCATTAACGTGTATCTTCATTTTTTATTATCTGGGCACTCATTTTTTTGTATATTTTCTTTCTATCTGGTAGCCATTAGGCTTCTCTTCAAATCTGGGCATGATTCTACATATTTGAGAATTTTTTCTCATAGCCCTAACTTTGTTGTGTAGTTTTTTTACAGATTTTTTTTCAAGGGGATCTTGACTGTTTTTTTATAAGATCTATATGTTTTTTGGATTTTCAAAGGGTTCTTGATTGTATTTCTCTAAGATCTATATGTTTTTGGAATCCTCCTCAAGGAGATCTATCTTTTGGTTGTAATATTCAGTTACGACAGTTTTTTTTTTTTGGTTGTTGTTGTTGTAATTTTTAATCTACAGGGCGAAATATTGGCGGAATGAGGGTTCATATCAAAATTTTGGCCTTATGTGTGGATGCAAAGTGGCTACGCCATTTCTGAAAATTGGTTATAATAAGAATTTGGAGCATTATTGAGTGTTTTTTGTTTTTCCACCTGACGTTAGATATCTTACTTTTTGTGCATAATTTCCTAGAAAAGAGTAGATATTTGGGTTCCTCTCATCGAACTACCCAATTTAAAAAAAAACAATCAACTCAAACGAAGTCCCATAAGCAAAGTTATCGCTGATTTAAGATTGATAGTTTTTTTCAGGTTTTTTGGTGACAGCAAACGAACTGCAAAAATTTACAGTTTTCTATCCACTTTTTCTCTTGTCATCTCTTATATTTGAGTTTATATTTATTGTCAAAATTTCTATCATTATGACTTCAGAAGTAGCTTATGTTCCTAAACTTATCGGTTCTAACTATCTTGCATGGAAAAGGAAAATGATTGATGTTCTCAGGAGTAAGAATCTATGGAGGTTGGTTAATGGTGAACACAAGAAACCTACAGATGATCAAGCCTTGATTAAATGAGAAGAAGTTTGATCAATCAAGAGGGCTCATTGGTCAAATGGTTTCAGATAGTCTTCGCGTAAGTATTGAGGCAAAAGACAACCCAGTTGAGGTATGGGAATTTATTGCTTCTTTATTTGATAAATCTGATGATGTTTCTGCTTATTACCTTGAAAATAAGATTCATGAGCTAGATCCTACTAATTTTAATAGAGTAGAATTATATCTTGCTGAATTGAAAACCTTAAAATGAAAAGTTAAATAATTATGGTAAAGATTACAAGAAGACAAACACTGCTCTTATCATTCTTGTAGAAAAAAAATTTCCATCTTATTTTGACATGTTCATCCAAACTAGAAATAAGGCTCTTGAATTGTCTCAAAGTACCACGAAACCTACATTTGATGATTTCTGTAAAGGGTTGATAAATGAGCAAGAAAGGTTGATTGCTTCAGGACAAGTCTCACCTAATAAAGCTCTTATGGCATATTGTTGGAACGAGATCTCCTAACAAGCTGCGAAACTGGTCTATTTTGAATATTTTTTATTATATTTAGTCTAGCATAGGGGTTTTGGGGCGGGTCAAAGCCTCGAAAGCATTGTAATGGGTGAAAGGGTAAACTAGGGGTCTGAAAACCATGGGTTGCAGACCATAGGAAAGTCTAGGCTAGATTGTTATAAATAGAGATGAATTTTGTATTGTAAAGGATAAGAAATGACAAGCTATTGATGTGATCTGTTGTTTGAGCTATCTGTTTGGGTTTTGGGGAACAAACTCCTACTGGCTGTGTGCGTGGAGATCCAAGTCCAGCTATGTGCGGACCTTGCTGCTGTGTGCGCAGGTTGGGAAGGGAATTGTAAGGAAGAATTGATGAATGAATGAATGCAAAAGATTGTTAAAGAACTGAATCTGTGAGTACTGTTGTGGGAATTATTGATAATTGTTGTATTGTGCGTTTTCTGTCTTTACACTGTGAAAGATCTATGTATTTTGTTCTTGGATTTAGATCTGTTATGTTCTATTTATGTAATGCTATGTTCATGTTATAAAAAACATATAAGTATAGATCTAGTGCACGTGGATGCGAATAGAGACTTGATTAACTCTGCACAGAACAAGGTAATCTGGGAATCACAGGATCTAGCGCAGCTCTGCTTGCCTTACCCTTCCTTTCTCAGAGTGCGGAAACCTGGTTCCAACACCCACCCATACTACTTCGGGTGAGACTTTGACATGCGCAAGAAGGTCACTGCCGAAAGGGCCAGTAGTATAGGGGTTTGTTGGCAAACCTTGCACACCGAACTCGGGTCAGGACCCCTCAAGCCAATAAATGGTTCCGTTGCCGGGACCGGAAGAAGTCTGAGAGAGCAATTGGGTAATGACAAGAGAATGCTGGAAGCCTGAAAGAAAATAAATCGAAGACTGGTTCGAAAGACAGATCCAGGAGTTCGCAGTAAAATAAAATCGCAGTGAAAAGTTAACGGCGTAAAGTTGGAAAAATAGGTACGTTCTTACTGAAAGCTACGAAATATTATTTGTGACCTTTGCGATTGAAATCCAGGAGTGGCTGGCCAGACCGGTGGAATTCCAGAAGTGCTGGAAGGACGAGCGGGTCACTCAGTGGACCCCAGAATTGCTCGAACAGCTGGAAAAAACTGATAATACTATCACACGCACGGTGAATCACTGGGTGGATAGTGTGCTGGGAGGATTTGTGACGGAATTTGCCATTGATCAGTTTGTATCATACTCTGAGGCTGAACAACGATTCTTTAAAGGGTTATGGGGCAAATTTCTGAGGACGTTACCGTTGCTGATCAAGAAACTACTGTGCGAAAAGAGCATTCTGTGTAGTCATACTAACTGAATGACCTCAGATCTAGATGGGAGCATGACGTGCAGTGGTAAATATTATCGAACCAACCTTGACGGAGGGAGATCTACCTTTAATCTGTTGCAAGAACAGGCTACGCAAGATCCCCCAGCTACACCGCCGCCTAGGCCGCACAAAGGTAAGAATTCACCCATACCACCACCTCCCATGGACAACGATATGGTTGCGCATCTGACTACCTACCTTCAAGGGGGTAGGAGATGAGGATATGGGTCGATTTTGGGTCGTGGCAGACTCCATTTGGACTACGCCTAATGTGGCGAGTGACACTATAAAGAGGGCGCAACTGTCTTTAGCATTCGAAGACAGAGCCCTGAACTGGTATATGCGATACATCACCTAGAACTGGAATGCATCCATTCAAGATATAAAAGATGCTCTAAAGCAAAAATTCTGAAAGCTGAAACATTATTCCCAGCTGGTAGTGGAAGTAGAGGACTTAAAACGAGGTGTGCCTGAGTCAGTATGGGAGGCTGATCAACGATTGAAGAAGGCGATTAGGGAAGGAGGGTTCGAATATGATGATAGACAACATACAGAGTGATTCATCGCTATGTTGTTACCTCACCTATGCATGCTGATGAGTCATCATACCTTTGAGTCGCAGGAGAAAGCTGTGGAAGTCGCTATGAAACTAGAAGCTGCACCCCGGGAGGATACATCAACAGGGGTACAACAAATCCAGGAACAACTTGGGGCTATGCATATGGAGATACAAAACCTGCAAAAAGAGCGAGGAAAGGACAGTTGTGCAAATCTCTGGTGCATACGATGTCGGGTGTCTGGCCATACGAAGGATTAGTTCCCTCTTTTGACAGATTACATGCAAGCAGGAGGACCTAGTCCGATACACCCAGGGGCAAGTAGGGAACCTGTCCTGTTATGACCAGGTTCAAGTGGACCTGCGCTATGGTGTGATGATTGTCGGGGAGCAGGACTACATGATACAAACCATTGCCCTCGGCTAGGTGCGTATGTCCCAGAACTAAAGCAACAATGGTGCTGATTCTGCCGATTAGTGGGACATGATGAACAGAACTGTCATACTTATTACTTAATGATGGATCGGGGGAACTTATATAGGGTACAATCGGACCCTACGTCGCTAAGAATTTCTGCGCACTTTGGAGGATCGCCAGCCAGAGGCAGAGGAGGTCGGGGAGGGAGTGCAGGATGAGGATGTGGGCAGCTCATCTGTTATAACTGTGGAGAGATAGGGCACTTTGCCATAGAATGCCCAAATCCCACCAGGCCATCGTGCAAATATTGTAGGCAGCTGGACCATGAGGTGGAGGACTGCCCAATTTTAATAGCCAAGATGCAGGAAAAGCAACCCACCCCAATGCAGAATGTACAAGAATTAAAACCGAGTTGAGGTAGGTGGATCCAAGTGTAAAAGTTATGACACGGAGTAGGCTGGTCACCCAGGGAGCAAAAGAGGGGCTTGCCTCTCAAGAAAGAGTACACTACAAGGAACAAGCACCATTGGCTGCCCCCGTGCAGCGGCAAAGGCAACCTCAGATAGAGGAAGGAGTTGAGTCCTTTTTAAAGCATGTCTGAAGCTACTACGAAACCCACAGGCTATAGGAAATCTCCAAGCACTAATGAATACCTGCGCAGCTCGGCCCAACTTGATCCCTGAAACCAAGGATGTACACAAACTATACAACTATAAGAAACGCACCGGAAGAGAGATGCGATTAACTGCACAGATCAATGACTATGAGATGGATCAAGTTATCTTAGATCTTGGATCAGATGCGAACGTCCTACCAAAGAAGACATGGCAATGAATGGGAGAGCCAAAATTGGAATGGTCCACCATCCAACTGTGAATGGAAAATCAACAAAAGATCATCCCTCTGGGTAGGTTACCAAAAGTCATGGTTGACATCGCAGGGGTAAGGGTTCTGGCTGATTTTGAAGTCATATAAATTGTGGAAGACGCGGACCCCTACCCTGCGCTCCTCAGACTGGACTGGGCAATAGACATGGGGGGTGTCATCAATCTCAAGAAGTGCAGCATGGTGTTTGAAAACAAAGGTAAGCGTGTTATAATACCACTAGATCCAACAGAGGGTGCGCGGTATATGGAGCCAACCTATGAGAAGGAGGAATTAGATCACATTTATAAATTAACTGCGCAGGATGAAGATCGGGTTAACCCCACGAATGAAGGAATGCTTTGTTGGGAAAAGGACAGTGAATGTCTTTCTAACTCTTAAGAAGAGCTGGAAAATTGGCAAGGTCGGTTACACAAGGTCTCAACGCTTCGATGTCTTCAAGCCATCAGGAATTTTCGTCGCATCTCTACCACGGAAAGAAACCTGCCCTGCCAGGAGGATGCCAGTGATAGTCAGAATCCTGTTGAACCTAAGATTCTCACGAAACTTAGGCTAGGAGCACTACCACTAACACTACGTGGAGCACCTACGCACGGACCGATATTCTTCACTCAAGGGAAGTATTGGAGTAAGGTGATTTTCTGCATAGGGACCCTTGTTGCTAGATGGGCTCCGAGGTTAGTCAACCTACACAGATACTTGCTAATGTGCAACACTCAAGGGGGTGATCGAACCTTGCTTGGACAGACTTGCCGGGGTACCACTGACCTAAGCATACATTGGATTACGGACCTACCTAAACCCACGTGTAAATGGGAGAATTTGTGAACAACTCAAGTAATAAATGGCATGAGGACGCGTGACGCAACCCTACCATGCAGGAATGTCCCGACCAAGGGCGGAGCGCATGGCTCGAAAATATTGATGGCCAACTTGTAGCAACACCTCGCGTCGACCTTAATTCAGGGTATGCGAACGACACACAGGCATCATCCATGGTCTGACATTCCGTGGACACGACCTTGGGCATGAAGGACGACCGTCAGCACATCCCTATTTGATAAGAAAAGAACCTTACAAATACGAAAAACAGGCAGCAGATCATCAATGCAACCATTTATGGTAAGAACGATTCGAATGATCGAGGGTACGTGCCACGAACGAGCTACTTCGCCATTAAATAGCTCCGGACGATGTGCGGATGGCTGGAAGACTTCGCACCTGGCTATTTATTTGCCCTACAACATGCGCTTGCTATCTGCGTACTGGTTTTTTACGCTCATTAACATTCTCTGGGATGCTCGTTTTCTTGTTGCTAAGATGGACCCTACCCTGCCGAAGGACCTGGTCTCAGTGTGATTAGTACCTGCAAATATCGTCTTAAGAGAGTTTAGGAATGTTGAGTGCAGTCACAGGGGTAAGCGCTGGCTCCCAGCAGAAAGGATTGTCTGTGAGCCACACATAGAAGGAACGCTGCGATATAGGAACATGCTGCGACTTCTCCGCAACTCCAGAGTACCACCCAGCAGAAGCAATGTGTGTTCTCTCCCTCGCATCACCCTAGTCAACACCCTTGATCCAACTACTGGGGACATACAAATAGATTTAGCGTAGCTATCTCGCACAGATATACGAGGATTGTACACCAAAGTGTTGCACGAAATTCACCGCTGTGACCGGGCCACGCAACAGTAGTATGATATACCTCTGGAAGTACGACACCAGCAAATTGCAGTGGTCACAGACGCAACGCGTATTATTCAGGAGCAGCTGACGCAGGGTGCACAGTTGGTGGAAATAGCTACGCAATTATGGACGGCAATGCGGCACCATTCCACGCTTCATCATATCTAGATGGAATTACAGCAGGCGAAAGCTGCTCTGGACCAAGTCAGAGCCTCCTCACCCTCCACCGACTCCGCACAATGTCTAGCCATATTGGACATGATTGAGAACCTTCGCCACAACAAGCATGTCATCCAAAAACAGTTGAAACCATGGGCCGACACTGCCCTCCAACTCACCGAAGTTGCTCAGTCTGCCATTGCACGCTTCCACCGACTGTTAGAATGGGTTACTGTGGCTCCAGATGGCCCTGCCTCCTTGACACTGGTCAAAATTGCATAACAAGATGCAACCCAGAGCAAGGAAGTGCTCCCACTGCTCCTCTGCACTCTGGCTACCTTGCACACGCAAATCGAAGTCGAACCACTGCAGTGACTCGGGACGAGTCACAAGATTGTGTTGGGGGACTGTTGGAACAGGGTCTCCTAACAAGTTGTGAAACTGGTTCATTTTGAATATTTTTGATTATATTTAGTCTAGCGTAGGGGTTTTGGGGCAGGTCAAAGCTCCGAAAGCATTGTAATGGGTGAAAGGGTAAATTAGGAGTCCGAAAACCATGGGTTGCGGACCATAGGAAAGTCTAGGCTAGATTGTTATAAATAGAGATGCATTTTGTATTGTAAAGAATAAGAAATGACAAGATATTGATGTGGTCTGTTGTTTGAGCTATCTGTTTGGGTTTTGGGGAACGGACTCCTGCTGGCTGTGTGCGCGGATATCCAAGTCCAGCTGTGTGCGAACCCTGCTGCTGTGTGCGCAGGTTGGGAAGGGAATTGTAAGGAATAATTGATGAATGAATGAATGCAAAGGATTGTTAGAGAACTGAATCTGTGAGTACTGTTGTGGGAATTACTGATAATTGTTGTATTGTGTGTTTTCTGTCTTTACGCTGCGAAAGATTTGTGTATTGCGTGCTTGGATCTAGATCTGTTATGTTCTGTTTATGTAATGCTATGTTAATGTTATAAAAAACATATAACTATAGATCTAGTGCACGTGGATGCGAATAGAGACTTGATTAACTTTGCACATAACAAGGTAATTTGGGAATCACAGGATCTAGCGCAACTTTGCTTGCCTTACTCTTCTTTTTTCAGGGTGCGGAAACTTGGTTCCAGCACCCACCCATACTACTTCGGGTGAGACTTTGACCTACGCAAGCAGGTCACTGCCGAAAGGGCCAGTAGTATAGGGGTTTTTTGGCAAACTTTACACACCGAACCCAGGTCAGGACCCCTCAAGCCAACACACATAATAAAAATCTTATGAAAAGTTTTAATATTTCCAAAGGTTCTCGTTCACACACTTCTAATCATACTAATAATAATGGTCATGCTTCTCATGCACATCATGAAACTAGTAAAAAGAAAAAAGTGTATGATCCTTGTAAGCATCGTGGTAAAACTAACCATCCTAAAAAGATTTTCTTTAAAGCGAAACGTTTAATGACTAAAGAAAACAAGAAAAATTCTAATGAATCTCTAGTAGCTTTATGTGCAGCTATTGTTTCATCTAATAATTCTTCTTCTAATGTGGAATGGATAATGGATTATGGTGCTTCTTCTTCTAATGTGGAATGGATAATGGAATATGGTTCTTTTAAACATATGACTGGTAATGCTTCTTTATTTACATCTTATGACACTAATAAGCACTCATCTTAGAAAGTTTCTATTGGTGATGGTAAACAACTTCCTGTAATTGGTTATGGTAATATTAATGTTGCTAATGGTCAATTGAAATATGTTTTTCATGTTCAAAACATGCCCATCAACTTACTTTCTATTTATCATGCATGTTAGAAAGGTTTTAAATTTGAAGCCTGGCTCGATAAATATGTTCTTAAAGATATCAACCAAAATTACAAAGTAGTTTCTTTTGGCCTTGTTGATCATACAACTGGTTTATATAAATTTGTAGGTTTTAATTCAACTAAGAGACAACCCTTTTATTCCTATTTTTGTTCAAGCTAATGAACTAAGTGAATTATGGCATGAAATATTGGGTCACTTGAATTATGGTAAAATGAAAATACTAGCTAAAATGGCTTATGGTTTTCCTAATATTTCTTCTACTATTGGTGTTTATGAAGGATGTGTTTTTGGTAAACATCATAGAGAAATGTTTGATAAAGGTAAATCCTGGCATGCTAAAGAACCTTTGCAATTAATTCATAGTGATATCTGTGGTCTCCTTGAAGTTCTTTCAATATCCCATGTAGTTTATTTTTTTACCTTTATTTATGACTTTAGTAGAAGATCTTGGGTTTATTTTTTGAAAAATAAAAGTGAAACATTTGTAAAATTTCAAGAATTTAAATCCATGGTTGACAATGCCTCTGGTAAGAGTATTAAAATTTAATTTAATGATCGATGTGAACGGGGGGGGTTAGGTAAAAATAATTTGATGCATATTTATCTAAATATGGTATTCAACATCAAAATACTGTTCCTTACACACCTCAAAAAAATGGTATTGCTGAAAGGAAAAACAAAACTTTAGTTGAAATGGCTAGATGTATGCTTTATTCTAAAGGATTGCATAAGAAATTTTGGGTTGAAGCCATATGTTGTGCTAATTTTATTTTAAATAGAGTTCCTACTAAATATTTTAAGCATGTTACCCCTAAAAAAAAATAGAATGGACGTAAACCGAATATTAGTAATTTTAAGTTGTTTGTTTGTGAATGTTGGGCTCATATTCCTAATGAAAAACGGAAAAAGTTAGAACCCAAATCTCACAAGTGTATCTTAATTAGTTATGATGAGAATTCCAAGGCTTACACGTTGTTTGATCCTTCTAATAAAAGTGTCATAATCAGAAGGGATGTTCAATTTCATGAAGTCTCTTCCCTGCCCAAGTTTGTAGAAACTCATGTTACCGTGAATTTACCAATACTACATGTTACTCCTTCTTCCAGTTCTGTGCCTCTTATTGATCTTGATTCTTCCTCTCCCTCAAGTATTCCACCTGAAACTCATGAAGCTCCTGAAGTGACTCATGTTCCTTCTATTCTTCTTGTTTGGGCTCATAAAACCCTTGAATTTGGAGGTAGTGAGGTCGTAAATCCTTTCGACACTCGTCGAACTAGATCTAACTTTGATCTTATGACCAATGTTTTGGCCAGATATGATCCTGCTACTTATGCTCAAGCTAAGGGTAATCCTCATTGGGAACAAGCTATGTCTACTGAATATGAATCTCTTTTGAGAAACAAGACTTGGTCTCTTGTTCCTCTTCCTTTAGGAAATAATTTAGTTGGTTGTAAATAGGTTTATAAAACTAAGTTCACTGCATAAGGACATATCGAAAAGTATAAAGCTATATTAGTTGCCAAAGGCTTTAATCAACTTGAAGTTATTGATTATAATGAAACTTTTGCTCCTAATAATTTGATGCATATTTATCTAAACATGGTATTCAACATCAAAATACCGTTCCTTACACACGTCAACAAAATGGTATTGTTGAAAGGAAAAACATAATTTTAGTTGAAATGGCTAGATGTATGCTTTATTCTAAAGGACTACATGAGAAATTTTGGGTTGAACCCATCTGTTGTGCTAATTTTATTTTAAATAGAGTTCCTATTAAAGATGTTAAGCATGTTACTCCTGGGGAAAAATGGAATGGACGTAAACTGGATATTAGTAATTTTAATGTGTTTGGTTGTGAATGTGGGGCTCATATTCCTAATGAAAAACGGAAAAAGTTAGCACCCAAATCTCACAAGTGTATCTTCATTGGTTATGATGAGAATTCCAAGGCTTAAAAGTTGTTTGATACTTCTAATCAAAGTGTCATAATCAGAAGGGATGTTCAATTTCATGAAGTCTCTTCCCCACCCGAGTCTGTAGAAACTCATGTTACCCTGAATTTACCAATACCACTTGTTACTCCTTCTTTCAGTTCTGTGCATCTTATTGATCTTGATTCTTCCTCTCCCTCAAGTATTCCACCTGAAACTCATGAAGCTACTGAAGTGACTCATATCCCTTCTATTCTTCCTGTTTGGGCTCAGAAAACCCTTGAATGTGCAAGTAGTGAGGTCGGAAATCCTCCCGACACTCCTCGAACTAGATCTAACTTTGCTCTTATGACCAAAGTTTTGGCCACAGATGATCTTGCTACTTATGCTCAAGCTAAGGGTAATCCTCATTGGGAACAAGCTATGTATATTGGATATGAATCTCTTTTGAGAAATAAGACTTGGTATCTTGTTTCTCTTCCTTTAGGAAACAATTTAGTTGGTTGTAAATGGGTTTATAAAACTAAGTTCACTGTAGAAGGACAGATTGAAAAGTATAAAGCTAGATTAGTTGCCAAAGGCATTAATCAACTTGAAGGTATTGATTATAATGAAACTTTTTCTCCTATTGCTAAAATGAACACAATAAGAAACATTTAATCACTTGCTGCATCCTTTAAGTGGGAAATTCATCAAATGGATGTTAAAAGTGCATTTTTAAATGGTGATCTTACTAAAGAAATTTCTATGCAACATGCTCCTAGTTTTATTTCTTTTGAATCCTCAAGTTTTGTATGCAAATTACACAAATCCTTATATGGTCTCAAACAAGCCTCTAAGGTTTGGTATGATAAAATTGACGCATAATTCTTGAATAATAGTTTTAAGCATTGTATATCTGATCCAAATTTGTATGTTAAGAAATTTGGTGATAATGTCCTCATTATTGTTTTATATGTGGATGATCTAATTATCACTGGCAACCAGCTTGTATTAATTCAAGATATGAAAATTTCTCTTCAGAAGAAGTTTGATATGACGGATCTCGGTACATTGCACTATTTCTTGGGTCTTCAGATCTGGCATATGGCCGATGGTATTTTTCTCTCTTAGCCTAAGTATGCGACACATCTATTGGCTCGTTTCCATATGAGTAATTGTAAACCTGTTCATACACCATTTCAATCAGGTGTAAAGTTAACTATTGAGTGTACCACTCCACTGGTTGATGCTACTCTTTATCGTCAGTGCATTGGAAGTTTAATATATTTAACTCACAGTAGACCAGATTTCTATTTTGTTGTCAATATGATTTCTCGGTTCATGCAACAACCTCGTGAAAGTCATTGGCAGGCAGTCAAGAGAATTCTACGATATTTATAGGGGACATTGCATTATGGTGTATTTTATTTGAGTAGTGCTACAATTTTACTCTTTGGTTATACAAATTCTGTGGGTAGGTGACAGTTCTGATCGACGGTCAACTGCTAGTTACATATTTCAACTTGGTTCAGGTCCGATCTCTTGGTCCAGCAAGAAGTTGTAGACTCTTTATTTATCTTCATGTGAAACAAAGTATATAGCAGCTAAAGAAGCATCTAAAGAATCTTTTTGGTTACGACATGTTCTTACCGAGCTTGGTCTGGTTTCGAAATCGTCCACCATGTTGAAATGTGACAATCAAGGTGCAATTCAACTTGCTTACAATCCAGTATATCACTCCAAAATGAAGCATCTCGACCTTGATGCTCATTATATTGGAGGTCTTGTCACTGATGGTATTATTTCTTTGGAGTATTTTCCTACCGAGCAACAGGCAGCTGATATCTTCACAAAATCCTATACAGAAGCGAAGTATGTGTATCTTTGTTCTTTGCATGGGATGAGGGAAGTTGTCATCAAGGGGGAGTGGTAATGACTCCTTCCTTCCTTAGTGTTAGGTAGTGTTAGGATGGGCCCTTCTCCTAGCCATTATTAAGGGGGAGTGTTGGAATATATTATATTCCTTGGAAGGTAATAATGTCTTTGTATTATGTCAGAAGTTGAATACAATATTATGTAAAAGAGTAACACATTATATCCCATATTCATTATGGCATAGTATACTCTTGTACCCATTTATTATATAAAGAGGTGTTATTTTGGAGAATTATATTATCCCACATTCAATATGTGAGAGTAATTCCTCCACATCTCTGGGTATATAATAGGGTCAAGGGATCTTTTTTGCAAACTATCACATCTCATCTTGTGCTCATACTATTATTTGTAGTTTCTGTCTTTGTAAGATTGTAGGAGATTTCTCGAGATAATAGAAAACAACCTTCCCATGGACATAGCCCAATTGGGTGAACCACGTATATCTGTGGTATTATTTTTCCCTGTTCTCTTTTTTTTCTTATTTATATGTTGATATGTTGTTGGTTTCTTAGATAGATAGCTATTTTAATAGATCTAATATTCTCACAGACGGGAAGTCCTCTGATAAGTTTCACCCACTACTTTATGAATTTGTAGATGTATTTCCTCTAGAGCTACCATGCTTGCCTCCTATTCGAGAAATTTATTTTTTCATTTCCTTGAGACCGGGAACAAAACCCATATCCAAAACACCTTATCGAATGATTGTTCCAGAGCTTAATGAGCTGAGTATACAGTTTAAAGAATTGCTTGAACAAGGATTCATTTGACCGAGTGTATCACCTTGGGGTGCGCTAGTGATATTTGTGAAGAAAAAATATGGAACTCTTAGGTTATGTATTGATTACCGATATCTAAATAAGGCCACCATTCGAAACCAGTACTCCATGCCTCACATAGATGACCTATTTGACCAACTAAAAGGAGCTTCAGTGTTTTCAAAGATAGACTTATGGTCAGGTTACCATCAACTAAGAATTAAAGCGGAGGACATACCTAATACAACATTTAGAACATGATATGGGCATTATGAGTTTATTGTTATGCCATTTGGTTTTACTTATTCCCCGACAGCCTTCACGAACTTGATGAATAGTGTTTTCCGCAGATATCTGGACCTTTTTTTTCAGGTGTTCTTGGATGACATCCTCATTTATTCTCGCAATGAGAAGGAGCATCAAGAACATTTGAAACTGGTGCTTCAATGTCTTAGATAACATGAGTTATATGGAAAAATTACCAAGTGTTATTTATTTGAGAAGGAAATTCAATATCTAGGCCATACAATTAGTGGGAAAGGAATTGCAGTGGATCACAACAAGATTGAAACTATAATGGATTGGCCTGATCCTAAGAATGTCAAAGAAGTATGCAGATTTATGGGGTTAGTAGGCTATTATAGAAGATTTGTAGAAGGATTCTCACGGATATCAAGTCTTGTTACAAACCTCCAAAGGGAAGGGGTTAAGTTTGAATGGAAAAGTGAGCATGAGGGAGCATTCAATGAGCTAAAATGATGCTTAACAACTGCCCCAATATTAAAGATGCCCAACATGGACAAGGACTTTTGTGTATGCACAGATGCATTAGGAGAAGGATTAGGTGCAGTCTTGATGTAGGATGGAGGGGTTATTTCTTATGCTTCACGTAAAATCAAGACCCATGAAATCAATTATGACACACATGATCTGGAATTAGATGCAGTTGTAATGACCCTCAGACTATGGAGACATTATCTGATGGGGCACCAATTTGAATTAAGAACGGATCATAAAAGTCTTGAGCATATCTTCACCCAAAAGGAACTTAATGCTTGACAACAACATTGGAGTGAGTTATTTAGTGACTATGATTTCAGGATATCCTACATCAAGGGGAAAGAAAATAAGGTTGCATATTCTTTAAGCAGGAGACCTAAGAAGACGGATTCTAAACCACCTAATATGGGACTTGCAATACTAACAAATAAAACTTGCCTTACAAGAAGAAGTACGAATGACATCTAAGTGGGAATGACACACCTTAGATGATGATGGGTTGCTATGATATAAGGGTAAGATGTATGTACCAACTGACGATGAACTTCAGAAATTAATAATGAAGGAATCCCACCAAGCTCCATATGCTGCACATCCAGGAGTCCAGAAAATGTATGCAAATTTAAAAAAACTATTTTTTTTGACAAGAATGAAAAAGGATATAACACAGTTTGTGGCCCGATGTCTAGAATGTCAATAGGTTAAAGCTGAACATTGTCACCCTGCAGGTCTTTTATAGCCCCATGATATACCGGAAACTAAGTGGGAAGTTGTTTTGATGGATTTTGTTGGGGGATTACCTATGACTTCCCAAAGACATGACTGCATTATGGTCGTTTTTGATAAATTAAATAAGAGTGCTCACTTCATTCCAGTTAAGAGAACCTTCGAGGCACCAACTATTGCTCAATTTTTCCTAAAAGAAATAATTCGCCTTCATGGAGTGCCCCAGAAAATAATATCCAATAGAGATGAATGCTTCACTTCAAGATTTTGGAAAAGTCTTTTACAATCTATGGGAACACAAATAAAATTTAGTATTTCATATCATCCAGAGATAGATGGGAAAAAAAAGAGAGTAAACCGAGTATTAGAGAACATGCTCATAATGTATGTCACGGATCAACAAAATCAGTGGGAGAAATACCTTACCTTAGTGGAATTTTCATACAACAATAGTTATCACAGTTCAATTCAGGCAGCTCCCTTCGAAGTCTTATATGGAAGACCATGTCGTACTCCATTGAGCTGGGATCGATTAGAGGATCGAATCATGTTGGGACCTAAAATGCTCCAAGAAATGGAAGAACAAATGACAATAATTAAGTAGAGGCTAAAAGAAGCCAGAGATCGCAATAAAAGCTATGGCGATGCAAAGATAATTGATAGAAGCTTTGAGGAAGGAAGACAAGTTCTTATTAGAGTCAAACCCTCTAATATTTCCTTCAGATTTGGCAAGGAAACAAATTTATCCCCTAGATTTTTTAGCCCATTTAAGATCCTAGAGAGGATCACACCAGTTTCTTATAAGCTTGAGCTACCATTCCATCTAAGAAGAATACATAATGTGTTTCATGTTTCTATGCTTAGAAAATATGTACTTGACCCATCCCATGTGCTAACATTTGAGAAATTACAGGTTTCTGAGGAGGGAATCCTTAAGGTCGAACCATTCTGTATACTGGACCGTCGGGTTCGTCGGCTCAGGAATTGTGAGTTGGACCAAGTCAAGGTCCAGTGGGACCAATATAGCCCAGGTTCAGCTACCAGGGAAGATAAAGATGTTATTTTTAATGACTTTCCTTATCTATTTGATTAAATTGTGCGGTGAACTAGATAGAAGCTCATAATTTAGCTAAGGTAGATACTTTTATGGACCCTCTAGATCATGTCTTATTGTTTAATTTTATTTATACATCTAAATATTACACTATGATTTCAGTTATGGTTTTAATTAATTGTTATGAGATGATGGAAATGATGCACATATGGTTCTTATTTATATGGTTATATGAAAATGATGTTGTATGCTCATGATGAATATGATATGCATAGGGATTATGATGTTATGATTTGAGGTTATATTGACACGTGGTTATTTATTATGTGATGTCATGATGTGTCTTTGATGTTATAACTTATGAGAATATTTTATGTGGTAATTGCATATAGATTTTTTGACATGCATTAGCGTGCATTTATTTACTATTCAAAATGTGGTGATTAACAATGATGACATGCAAGACTTGGAATGTGAATTATTTTATATGGCGTTATGCTTATAAATAATGCATTGGATACCTGTTGAGATGTGGTTATTGGCAGGAAATCCATAAATGGGCTGAGAGGGATTGGTTTATTTAATGATCTCGTGGGAGAACATACCTCTGAGGGAGAATATGTAACACCATATGGGTTGGGGACAAACTAAATCAACACTACATATTCCAATGGTTCCTTTGTCTTGTATATCTCTTGATGGATATCTCTTGAGGGGCTGTGGGACCATCTTGAGGAGGCCAAGGGCCTGATATTGTAGGCCAAGTGTCTGGTATTAGATTGGGATGCTGAAGTCTGGAAGGGATGTAAGGACTTCGATGCCTAGTTTTTTGCACCTTAGTGAGGGTGGAGGGAGTGGGCCAGCCTTGCAAGATGCTTAGAGTCATTGAGTACTAGGATTGGATACTTGCCTTGGGGTAGATGAGGTCTGAGCCAGGCGTGAGCCTTGGGGCCAGCCTTGTGCTATGGTACAGACCAATGAGGCTTATGCTTAGTTCCAGAAGTGGGAAAAAGGACATATATTCCTTGAGATTTCTCGGGTGTAGGGGAAACTTTCGATACCTGCTAGTTATATTAGTTCACCACAAGGTGTTGGGAAAATGTGAAGTAATAAATAACTAAATATATAAAATGTTAAATGATTCAACCTAACTTCGGGATGAAGTTCCTTAAAGAGGGGGAGTATGCAATGTCCTGAAATAATAATGAAAATAAAAATAACAAATAAATAATATAACATAATATTAAAATAAATAGTAAATAAATAATACATAATAAATAATAAAGAGAGAAATAATAATATATAAATAAAATAGTAAATAATAAACTGGAGTTCTAAATAAAAAATATACAAAATTATACTATAAAATAAGTGAAGTTAAAAAAAGTAAAAATGAATAAAATAAGAAAGAGTTAAACTAAGAGAACCATACAAATAGTAAAAATAAGTAAATTTAACAACAATTAAAATAAAATAAAATAAGAAAGAGTTAAATTAAGAGAAACATTAAATTAAGTGAAACTTAAAATAAAGAAATAAAAGTTTCATGTTGACACATGGAATGTGTGCATGCAATCCCTTTTCCATTGTTTGGTCTATTTAATAGGTGTTGAGGAAGATGAGATTCATCATTCTTTCATCTATTCTCTTGGGAAAATGGTATTGTGAGACAAAGGATTCTTTGGCAATAGTACGTTGACTGAGGGCTCAGGGGTGGCCAGTTGTAGAAATATTACATGTAGTCGAAACTATGGTTGGGCGGAGAGTCGTCCCCAAATTGTTTTTTTTCAATTAGCAGGATTCAAATAGCATCGTTCAACTTTGGAGTCTCAAGTAAGGAATATCGTCGTTACAGGTAAGTCGTCTTTGATCGTGTTTATGAAATTTCTATGCTAGCTTATTAATAGTTTATGTATTGATTATTAATTGCATATTTGATATAAATAGTTGCATGTTAAATTTTCGGGTTGTTACATGTTTGACTTGGCTTGAGGACTAATCTACAAAGGAATCCTTGATAATAATTGGTTTATGACATAGACTAACTTCTTTTATTTACACATTAGAGAATACATGCACTTCTTAAACAATTATTTACCAATATTTGTCCTATTATTTTGTTTCTTTCCTAATTGATAACTTGCATACATGTGCCCATTTAAGATTATTTGTTTAGTTCATAATACTTCTACAGTCCTTCCCGAGTCAGGTAATATGTAGATAGATAAACATACAAGATTGTCCACAAAAAAATAATAACATTTACAACAATGTTCACAACAGAACAATAGCATTTACAACATTGTTCACAACAGAACAATAGCATTCTTTCTAACAAATCATAAAGCATCGTTTTCAGTAAATTTAAAACTGTAAATAAACATTTCATTCATTGTACAAATTTCTAATAACCTTTTTTCCTGGTATACTTTCAAGTATTTAAGTATAGAAGAATGTTTTCAAAAAAATTCTAAATCCACATCCTTAAAAAGAATATTCACTCTTATCTGGTGTTAATTTGGCCTCAAATTTACAGAAGGAACCTCCACCCTTCCAATGAGAAACTAGCTATTACGTTAAGTCTTATACTCCCGTGCTCCTCATTTTCCAGAGAAGTCGCATAGTTAACCATTATTTTCGACTCATTCACTAGAATCAAGGCTTTTGACCCAACCTATAATAGTCATAGAGTATATCTGAGAGTTTTCTTGGGTTTCCATTGGTATTTTATTTTCAGCTCAAGAAACCCTCTCTTCATTTCTCCCTCCAACTTTCGAAAAAATCTTGTCTCTTTTATTTTCCCCAAAAGAAAAAGGTAGTGCAACTTCGTGATCTGAATATAGGAAAACTAGTTATCGCTATGTTAGCTCCCTCATCAGTATTAAAAATGTGTGATTATGATCGTCTCGTGTTAACCACTTGTTAAGGGGATTATGTGTGTAGTTTCATGTGTTTTTGATGATCAAATTATGAGTTAATTAAATTTTAAAAACTCATATACAACAAATGAAATGCAAAAATATAAATTTCAACAATTACATAACAAAATGGATGATAATGGAGTTCACCCCTCTTGGGCTACATCTCCATGGACTTGTTTTAACTAGCTAGGTCCTCTTGGTATTAAGAGTCAAATGTCTATTTACAAGAACTTGTGATGCTCCAATGGATTTGTTGACTGCTCCAGTGGTTTCAGAACACTCAAAAACCCCTGAAATGACTATTCAATCTCTGAATTTTGTTTCCAGCTCCTATAGGCTTGACCTCCCATCTTGGTGGCCATAAGCTTGTATAATATCCCGTGTGACAAAAGAACCTCCAGATGTACTCCAACTCCTTTGAAAATTGTACCACTATGTTCAAAGAATCAAATACATCTAAAAATGACTTTTCATTCACTCCATTTTGACTTCAACTGATATGGGCATGGCCTTCCCTCCTAGTGGCCTTAGGCTTCAAAATTATTCAAGTGACCAAAATTACCTGTAGATTTTATCCATTGCCTCTAAAATATGCTCCAATGGATTCAGAGCATGCCAATCTGCAATGAATGACTATTCCTGCGAATATTGCTCAAGATAGGCTTCATTAAATTTTCCCCTAGATTCTGCCTCTAAATCTGGAGAACTGCCAGTTAGCTCTCACAAATCTGGAAGTGGCACTTGATTTGGAGATTCTGCGAAAATTTCCACCATCTTAACTGAGGATTAATTAAATAATAAGCTACACTTAATGGTGTGTTAACTATGCACTAATCCGCGCTTAGTGGGAGCGATGGGTTGAGGTTATATGGAGTGGTCATGTGGAGGAGAGCTGGCCCGTTCCTCCATTGGAGAAATGCATAACCTTCAAATAAAATTTTCTACACATCCTTTTCAAGTCTCAAGGGCATAGCCCATTGGTAAATGGTCGCAGTGTTTGGGGGGAGGTCACGGGGTCGAACCCAGACCTCCGCCCCTCCATACATATTTTTGCAACGTTAAAACATTGCCATCCAAACCATATCAAATGTGCCATAACTTTAATACACCCCGAACTTTGTAAAGGTTAGTGTCCAAAACTTAGCATAGCCAATGTTAATAATACACCTCCAACATTATTTAACCCAAGTTTTAATGCCATCGGATTATGGAATATTTAAAATACATGCATACACCATTAAAATTCGGTTAGTCCGAAACCTTTGGTCTTGTAAATATGCGCTCTGATCCATAATCAATCCACCATAGGCTAGAAATTTTGATATATGGTTTAATAATAAACATGCCAATGTTTAATATATATAACCATTTTGGATTTCAGAGATTAGGTTTATTAATAAAATGTGGAATTTATATAATATAAAGTTTATAAATTAATATTAATATATATAAATATATAAATATATTATATGATATTTAAAACCATATATATATATGATGATGATGATGATGGTTAATTTCCACTGAGACCAAACTATATATATATATATATATATATATATATATATATATATATCCAACCTTGATATAATAAAAAATAATTTCCAACACATGAATTTGTCATGAACCCACATTCAACCATGGGGGACATTAGGAAAATTTCACCTTCACAAACCAAACTGGTGAATCCCACAGTGACACTTGTCACAGTCCCATTGGAAAAAAACTAAAGAAGCTTCTCTGCATGCTGACTGGGCTTCCATGTCATCAGCCTATACCTGTTACGTATTTTTTTTAAAGATTTTTCTTGTTCTGAATGATAATCAAGAGACCATAAATTCTTCATCCGAACATGGTTTTCAATGAAATGAGTTGCGTTGGATTCCCGATGACGAGATGGTAATTGTCGTTCTTGTTTGGTGCAATTCTAAGCACTTTCATTTTTGAGCAAAATTTTCCCCATGTTCCAGATTTTGATCACTCCTTTCCACTGACATGATTTTTGACCCACAAAAGTTGGTTATCTCATGAGAGTTGAACACTCTTCTATTTCCTAGCTTCTATTATCTTGATTCTACTTGGAAAATTTGCCATGAAAATCAGTTCGGTTCACTAACATGCCTTTCCTTGCAAATAACTTGGCTCTTCAACCACTGTTCTCCTTTTGTTGCTGATCGAATCCAAGACTTGTTGGCTACTTGCCGACTGATATGGTAATTTGTTGTACCAAATAAATTCCTCAGTGCTTAGAAAACTCGCTGATTGCCTTTCCACTAAGAATCATGTTCCTCCTTTGCACAATCAGTGAACTACAACAATGAGTTCCAACATAAATAAAAATAAGAAAAGAAATGACCATTATTTTACCTCCATGGTTTCAAATTATACATCTGGAAGAATGCATTCACCATCTCCTTCTCTTCTTGGCGTCAACACATAAAATAGTATACAATGGTTGTAATTTTTTTTGGCTGAAAATTCTTTGACAACTTGTCACAAATACAACATATTCAAATTCAACCATCGATCTGAAAAACATATCATGTAAGAAACATAACTTAAAGACATATCTTCTTGCTCATTCAAAGAAACAAATTTTCACATGATGTGAACATCTCCATGTACCCTTACATCTTGGTGTCAAAACTTATCAACCAAACACAAGTCGACAAAATATGCCTCTTCAAACAACTGACTCTCAAGTCCAGCATAATCATGTGTAACAATTTGATGATTCTTTTCCCAAAATAAAAATAATTTCACATCATGAAACACTTTGTCAACATATTATTTTCATCTTTGAAGACAAAATCAACTCTTCTAAGTCATGACATGCATGTTACACACAATCAATCAACACAAGTTGACACTCATGCATGTGCAAATGTTCAACACTCTTAAGTTGACAACATACATGTTAAACAAAGAAATTGAGTAACACAATTCAATTACTCATGCATGTTCAAGCACAATGAAATCATCAAAATTCCACTGTTAATACACACAAAATCTCATGCATGTAAAAATTTCTTCAACTCTCTCACAAGTACAATCTTAAGTACAAGAACCCCATTCATATGTACATGTATTTAAAGTTGAAATGAACAAATTTTTCTACAATAAAGTGAGTCAACATACTCCACTTTCAATCACCTTCTTGGTGTAAACATGCAACATGCATTCGATTGGCAAAGAAATGCATCAACGTCAAAAGACATGAAAAGCCTTAAATGGATAAAAAATCTAACCATCCCTTACCAAACCATTTCAATGATGCTTCTTTCAGCTGCACATCATCATCATGTGAATCATCTTGACCCACATCAATTATGGGATCTTCTTTTCCATTCTTGCCATTCTCTTTCTCCACCTTCTTCAAATGTCGTGGATGACTTGCTGGATACAAAGTCGAACACTTGTTTACAAGATGACCTTGCTTATGGAAATGAGTGCAAAACAATTGTCTCTTCTTTTCAACATTGTTTGCTTTGTCTTTGGATTTCTGCTTCTTTTTCTTTGAACGTTCCCTTTGAATGTCTATCTTCTTCCAACATCTTGAAACATTATGGTTATTCAAACCACAAAAGGAACATGCAAACTTTCTCCAAATTTTATGTGAGAATTTTCCATGTTTATCATAATCAAAAGAAACTTGATTAAAAGTAGATTTATACCTTGAAAATTCACCTTTGTCACATTCTTGAGGAGGTTAATTTGATGAGGTAGTGGCTCTCTTCAGAATACCAACAATACATTCAATAACTTTAGAGCTTTCAACATCCTCTTGTTCGCCATTCTCATTAGCTGCATGCTTATGAGCACCTTCTTGCAAAGTGGATATAAAACTTTTGGATTCCTCATGAACACAATCTTCATAGGCTTGAGATAATGAACATGAAGTGAAAGTCCTTCTTGGAACATCTTCATGTGCCTCCTTGGCTTTAGAGCTTTCTCCATCATGTTGTTTGTTAGGGTCCTATAATAATAGGGTTCATAAAATTTTGAATTGACTTTGACAAGTCTTGTAAATATGTACATACCTTGCTTTTTGCAAGTTGTTTTCCCATATTTTGAAAAAATGAAAAATAATAAAAAATAAAAAAGAGGGTAAAAAGTCCTAAAAGAATGATCAAAGGACTTAGAAAAATATAAACCCCAAAATAAAAAAGAGAAATAAAACCTGAAAGTGAGCAAGATCAAATGCCACTACTTTTACTTTTACTGCAAAAATAATGATTATCTGTAGAGTGTCAATAAATGCCATAATCCATGATCAGTTAAATAGTTTAATCTTAACTGTTCATGTTTTAGATAGTGAATAAAGATCTGTCAAATATTTTAAACTTGACAAATCAGTAGATAGGCAGGGAATAATGAGGAGTTCAACAGTTTAATCTGAGCCCTCAGATGAAATAAGGTAGATTTAGATTAGTTTTATTCTTTGAAAGAAATTTTTTTAAGGTTTCAAGCCTAAATGCACCTGGAAAATGAAGAAAAAATGTTAGAAATACAAGATTGGGTAGGTAGAAAGAAGTGGAGGAATCATGTAAATAATACATCATCAGGAAAAATTACTAATTTCCCCTCCCCCATGAGTGTTCAGTATTCTAAGTTATCAGTCAAACATGTTCAGAGCATTTCTCTGACTTTTGTTGGGACCAGACCCAAGGCTCTATGACTGGTTAGTTGAGAATATTGAATTCTTATGTTAAATCCTCATTTATCATTATTTACCTTCATTCATATACTAAAACCCCTTTCTCCTAAGTAAAAACACACTCTTATTTAGTAAAATTGTAACCCTAGAATAATTAACTCCATCCCTTCATAAAAATTCATAAAAACCCACAAAGTCACATTTATCCTAAGTATTATTCAAAGAAATATAAAGATGTGCAAATTCTTGATTATTTTATATTTGGAGATAATGTGTACTTTGTTTTATATTTCACTCCCCTCTCATATTAAATTTTAACATATTTTATTAAATCCCTAAGAGATACTCTTTCCTAGTTATGAATTCCATTATATCTAATAAACCCCAAAAAAACCCACTACTATAAGCTTTTGACCAAAGTATATTATCCCATGTGCATAAATGAAAAACCCAAAATAAAAAGCCCTTTGGTCTAAAATATTATCCATATTCAAATATCTCACACTATAGTTTTTAAACTATAAAAAATGGTTGAAAACTGTATAAATACAATGTATAAACCCTGTCCGCTGATTATTTATTAAAAACATTTAAAACAAATGCTTTAATAAAGACATTAACCCCGCGATATATATATATATATATATATATATATATATATATATATATATACCATGTCTAAAGCCCCCACCATGTATATTTTATTAAATGATATTATAATGTTTAAAACCATTTATCCCGCCGTTGTATATAAACAAATCATTGCATACATTTTTTAAACATTTAAACCTTACCCATATTATAAAGTTTTCTAACCCTTCCGCTGCATTTTATTAAACCCAGTTCCACCTTTCTATTCCGATGCAGCTCTCAAACCGATCTCAGCCCTTCGCATTCATTTCTCAAATCCAACGGTTGAGGAGCGCTATCGCATAGATTACATGCCTGAATGCTCCATTGAAAAAACTATGCGAAATGGCCGGTTTCATGTTAAACCCTCCCCTCCATGTGGCCTCTTATGGTTGGATCGCGTGGGTTTTCACTAAAACCACTTACCACTAAAACTCTATGTGATAAACCGCCAGTTTTATGCACCTGTGTAAATTCAAAACTGCTTCCCACCCGATGCAACCTGTAATTAATGCAGAGGGTTAATACGATCAAATGTTTAATTAAACCTTTGTATATGCATTTTTCCATTCATATGTTGTGTTTAACCTTTGTTTTTCCCTCCCGACTGTATAAACCTACACAAAGCCTCCGATAGCCATTTTCTACCATCCTTACACCAAATGTTTGCAAACCATTGCCCAAGAAAACTGTAAGAGACTGCAGAGGAGCTATATCGCTCTAGTTCAACCTCTGAAGAAATCAATTCAACCAGAAGACTGAAGTATACCCTATTAAAACCTACACCTGCGTCAAAACAGGGATTTTTATAAGAATTTAACCTGCAAATCAATTCAAAAACCTTTTAAAAGAGAGAAAAGTGTCTTAAATTAATCAAATTGAATTGCCCAAAAGTCCCAGAAACAGGCGAAACCTTCGCAAAATTTTTCTAGGAAACCTAGAATTCATTGTGCACCATTTTCAAGGAAATTTGTTAATTACTTACAATTTTTGATCAATTTCAAGCTTTAAAAAGCCAGAAATCCTCTGCAGGTGCCCTATATCTTCTAAAAAACTTTTTTCATCAGATTTTTAGCCCAATCTGCGATCAAAAGACTCAGAAAACCCCTGTTTTCTGTTTAGACCAGTTTTTAGCATCAAAACTTCATTTGAGAGACCTAATTGAGCATAAAATCCAAAGAAGCATTATGTCTTTCTGAATTTGCCTAATCCAGCCTCCGTTAAAGTAAAATTTCCTCTGCAAACAGTTTAAACTTGCGGAAGCTAATAAAAATGCCTAAAAAACAGAGTGGAAGCAAATCTGAAGGTTCAAAAACTCCTAAAGCTACTCTTGCCATGACTCCAAACACTGCCATTGTAGTTAACCCATTGGAGCCCCCAGTTGTTGATATTGAGCATATTCCTTTAGCAGACATTGACTACAAAATAACTGATCCTATAGTTGAGTTCAATTTGTTAGATATACATAACTGGTGTTTTTAAAAGTCCTTAGATGATCAAGAAGATGTTCACATTTGGGAATCCAATTTGCCCAAATATGTAGTCCCCCTAACTCACCCCTGTCAAGAAATTATCAGACTATGTCATCCGTATTACTTCCTTGAACAAAGAGCTATTGTCAATGCAAACAACGAAGTCCTATTTACCATTAAGATACACTAAGGCTGATGAGAATTTTAGGAAACTCAAGAATATTAGAATTCCTAAAAATGAGGAGTGGCAAACATTGTCTGATTTTTTATGAAGAAATAAAGGCAAACACATGAAGAAGAAAACATTTTTTTGCTGATTTTTATTATCAAAATAGATGTTTACAGCAAGAAGGAAATTTACTGAAGGTTAAAGAGTATTCGAAAATTAAAGAGTATCAGTGAGAAAGAGTATCATCATTAAAGAGTATCAGTGAAGGCAATTAATCTAAAAAGGCCAGCAGAGAGGACACATTATAAGCAGCCAACTACTTCTTATCTTAGAACAATTTCTATTTATTTTGAATAACATAGGACAGCTTGCTAGTTTGTTGAGCAAGCTGTCACTATTATTGTAGTAAGAGATTTAATTTTCCTAAGTTTATTCCTAGAAGTCATCTAGGATATTTTGTAAGACATTTTATATAAATACTTCACTCTTGGAAGTATTTTTGTGTGGAATAAAATTGCTAGAGATTACTATAGATATTTTCATTGACTTGAAGGCTTTGGATTTCGAATTTGAGTAGCAGACTGGATCACCTTTTTGTCATCATACTTCAGGATCCATGTGATAAGCTATCTGAAGTGAAGTACTCTCTTAAACTTGTCATTTTTATCTTCTTTTGTTTCATGCATACATCTATGTTTTAATTCTAAATCTGAATATATAACTAGGAGTGTTACTAAAAGACATGTTAATAGCACCTTGTTTTTAACTAGTTATCATTTCTTTGTTTTCTTCTGATTTCTGGTGTAGGGAACCCTTAATTTCTCCCTCTCCCGTTTGACCTCTATCTACTACTGCCCTTTTCCGGATCAAAGGATCCTTAAGTGCCCTTTATCTCGATCATACCACCTCACAAAAAACATTTTTCCCAAGATCTCCAAGGGTTATCTACCTTGCCCTGTAGACATTTGACCTTTTAGGATTTGATCCCAGTTCTCTTAGCTTGACTTAGACTCCATAGCCCAATGGACAAGTAGATTTCCCTCTATCTACCCTCCAAGTAAAATTTTCCCACAAAATCCAACAAAACAAAACCAAATTGCACTTTAATAAGTAGCCTAATATTGAAAACCAAAACAAAGTTAAACTTGAAAGAGAGAGCCCTCTCTAAACCCTAGGAAGGCTAGATCCTAGAGTTTGAAGTAGGTTTGTGGTTACCTCTAGTATTCTTTGACTAAAAACTAAAATCACTGGCAACCACACTGGGGAAATAACCAGTCCGCGGTAATAAAATTAGTCTTAAAGGAATAATTTAATTTATACTTTTACTTTAAGATTGATTTTTTAGGTTGTGGGTATTGAAAAATTGTAATTATGGCTTCCAGGAAAGTCTATTATACCAGGTCTAACCCGGATCCTATGCCTGCTGTGATAGTAGATGACCCAAATCGAATTGCTAAAAAGAAAAAGCAAATAGAAAATTTAGAGGCTGAAATCTCATTGATAAGAGTCATTTCATTACCCAGTGAATTAGAAAGTCTGCAAGACATTGATTTTGATCAGAAATTTGAGCATTCATTATTTAAAAGTAAATCTGAAAATGATTTAAAAATTTTTGTTTTAGATCCTGCTTTTATTTCATTTTTGAATGCAAAATAGAAATCTATTTCAATAAATTATAGATTTAAGAAAGCTAAATATCAGACCAAAGTTGAGGAAATAAATGTTACTATTATAAAGGATATTGATGAAGCTATTGAATTAGCTCATTTATTGACTTATGCAAACAAACCTTCAGCTTCCCAATTACATGCCACAATAATTCCAGCTAGAGATTCATCTCTTTACGCTGTCACATCATTCTTAAATTCTACTACTAGCTCTTCTACAGATCCATTTATCCCTAAACTACCTCTACAACCCAGAGTATTATTTCCACCAATCACTTCATCCAATATATCCATTAGTTCACCTTTTGATTTCTTAAAAACATCATCCTCATTTCCCAGCACTTCAAATACTATCTTTAGTTCATCTATTATCATTTCCAGCACAACTTCAAGCAGTTCAACCTTACCTCCTAGTCAAGCTAAGCTCCAAGCTATGGCTATTAGATATGACCCCCTTGTCCTACCACAGCAACTTCATGATATGCCACAAGACTATCAAAACAAAATATCATTGTTTGATGGCACTACTCAATATTCTTCTCAACAACAAATTACTAAGATGTCAAACTTCTTTGAAATTTATGAAATTGATGATTAAGATGTTCAAATGAGATTGTTTACTCAAACTTTAATAGGAGCAGTTAAGAACTGGTTTAAATATTTAGCTGTTGGTAGTGTAACTGATTTGGTTGTCTTTTTTACTTTGTTTTTAAATAAATGGGAATAGAAAAAGAACCCCCTCCAAATTTTGTCTGACTTTGATAATTTAAAAAGAGCTCCAAATGAGTCAGTTCAAGATTACTGCACCGAGTATAATAGTGTCTATAATTCTATCCATGCAAATCTGAAACCTACTCCTTATTCCATTTTGCTCAAATTCCTTGATGGATTTGACACAAATATGGCTTACCAATTAAGGGAAAGAGATGCAGATACATTGGAAAAAATGCAAACTGATGCAGTAAGTGTAGAAGTAAACATCCTAGCTAGAAAAGCTAGACTTAGAAATGAAAGAAGAGTTACTATAAAAGAAGAAAATGAAAATTCAGACACAAAAATGGATGTTATAGCTAAAAATTTAGAAAGAGTGATCGATAGATTAGATAATATGGAGAGAAGACCTTAGTGGGATAACCAACAATAGATTAGAAATCCCAACTTTAGAAAAAATATAAATTTTGGAAAAGGAAAAGAAACATCCTCGGACCAAACCATTAGGCCACCATTCCAAGAGAACTATGCTGAAAGGTCTCAGAATAATAATGATGACAAGGAGGATACTATTAATCTAATGGGAATAGATGAGAATAATACTATTTTCCTAACTCAGGAAGATCATGAATTGTTTGAACTTCAACAGCTTAAATTAGATTCTAGTGAATCCTTTGATTACAAGCAAGGTTATGACTATGCAATAAATGAAATACAAAGCCAGTATAACCTTAGAAACAAGAAAAACAATGAGTCTTCTACTAGGAAAATTTCCCAAAATCAGAATCAGAAAACAGTAGAAGCCCCTAAAACAAAAATTCTACAAATTCTCCCAAGGGAAAATAAGCAAAACTCAAATTTCTCCCAAAACATTTCTAGCCCTAAGAAAGCATCATGCCCTAAAATTTTTGACATTACCAATGAAGTTGCTCAAGTTGCAAAATATTCTCAAAAATCTGCTGCTACTAAATCTTGTAATTCTGTAAAAACAACAAATTTAGATCCCAAAAAACCTTCTGCTGATCCTAAAACGGTAGACCCAAAAACTGTTGCTTCAAAAACATCTGCTGAAAATTCTAAGCCAGAAAGAACATCTACTGCTTCACAAACGAATCCCTAAAAAGAAAGTTAGAAGTATTAAAACACAAGAAACACAAATAGAGAATCCTAAAACAATTGAAAATGAAAAAACAACTATAGAAAAGAAAGCCAAACCAACACAGACTACAGTTACCAAAGAAGAACTGATTCAGATCGGTAAATCTCAACTTGCATTCAACGTACAATCAGAAATTGCAAAACTTAAAATATCAATTCCTTTGACTGAATTGGTAAAGAATGACTTGTACAAATCAACCATAACTGAAACTTTAAATATGAATGATGGAGAAGACTCCATAAATCTAAATGATGATTAGTCAGAGTTAATTTTTGGCCTAGATGTAAATAGAAAACATGGATATGGTGTAGTTCATCCATTTTATATCAGTTTAACCACTCATGATCAAATTCTACATAACACAATGCTATATTCAGGAGCTTCCCATAACTGAATGCCAAAATCCATCATGGAAACTCTAAATCTAGAAATTACAAGGCCATACACATATTTGTTTTTTTTTATTCCAGTAAGGTTAAATTCTTAGGTTTAATTAAGGATTTGTGTGTAACACTAGTTCAATACCCTGGTAAGAGTATATTAATGGACATTGTAGTAGCTGATATCCCACCAAAATATGGTATGCTTCTTTCTCGTTCATGGGGAGCAAAGTTGCAGGGATATCTACAATGGGACATGTCTTATGCTATTATATTGGTGTTTGACCAGCCTAAAAAGTTATATAGGGAAACATTAATGAAGTACATGGTTAGTAGTGTTGAAATATCTATAAACTACCCAATTTACTCTACACCAATTGACCTTGATTCTTTCATCCTATGTAACTCTGTAAAAAATGAAATCCAAACTGAACTAGTAGATAAAAAGAGAGAACCAAACAATGATAACATTTTGCATGAATCTCAATGGCATTTAGACTTTGATGTTTCAGTGAATAAGTCAGGAGTAGGAGCAGGATTCTTGATAACAAATATGGAGACCAATCATTCTGAAGGTCATGCTTTTAGGCTAAATTTCAAATGTACAAACAATATGGCTGAATATGAAGCCCTTATCCTAGGACTCCAAATCATTAGAAACTCAAGAGGAAAAAGAATTTTAATCATGTGAGATTCAGATTTGATCATTAAGCAAGTAAATGGAGTTTATTCTTTTTACAATCCTAGACTAAGTAGATACAGAGACACTGTCATAGACTTAACTGATGATTTATTGGAATGTAAGTTTTTTGTTATACCTAGAAAGCAGAATATACAAGCTCATTGTCTTGCAAATTTTTCTAGTACATGCAATTTACCATTTCAACCTAATCACATATATACTGTTGAAGTCAAAAATAGGCCAATAATTCCAGATAATATTAAGTATTGGCATATTTTTTCTTAGGATGAACAAATTTACATGTTTATGAATAATGTAGGAGAATTTCAGAATTGTATTATAGATACAGATTGTACAAAAAATCATGATTTGGATTGTGAAATAGATTTAAATGACTTAGATGTAAATAAAATTAAGTTTGATAAACCCACTATATTTAGTCGAGCTGACATAGATAGCTTAGAGAAAGTAGAGATTGAAGAAATTGTTGAAGATGAATAAGATATAGTGAATCTTAAGGATAATTTTTTACCTAAAGGTTTAACCCCCTTAGAAGATCTTTATGACTCTAATGGTGTAGCTAGAAAACCAAAAATGGAGCCAGTAAGATCTGACATAGAAGAATGTAACATTGGTACAGAATCAAAACCAAAGATAATTAAATTGTCCAAAATTTTACCTCAACAAGAAAAGGGTAAATATATTGAGCTTTTAAAGGAATATCAAGATGTTTGCTTGGAGCTATGAAGATTTAAAATCTTATGATACAAACATAATCTAACACAAAATTCCAATAAAAGAAGATCAAAAGCCATTAAAACAAAAGTTGAGAAGGATTAGCTTGTGCTATTACATTTGATTGAAAAAGAAGTTAAAAGAATGTATGATGCCCATATCATTGCACCAATCAGATATTCTGATTGGGTTTCAAACCTAGTTCCTACAAGAAAGAAAATATGAGAAATTATATTGTGTGTTGATTTTAGAAATCTTAACACAATATCTTTAAAAGATAATTACCATTTACCCAAAATGGACCACATATTACAAAGGGTAGTAAGTTCTTCAAGTATTTCACTGTTAGATGGTTTTTCAGGATATAACTAGATCCTAGTTCAAGAAGAAGACCAAGCTAAAACATCATTTACTACTCCTTGGGGCACTTTTATGTATGTAAAAATGCCCTTTAAACTAATGAATGCAGGATAAACCTTTCAAAGGGCTATGGACATAGCCTGTGCAAAGGAAATACATGAGTTCTTAGTTATTTACTTAGATGACATTACTATGTTTTCCAAAATAGATAATGAACACTTGGATCATTTGAAACAAGTTTTTATTAAGTGTATGAAATATGGCATCTCTTTAAATCCTAAGAAAAGTCTATTTGGACTAGAAGAAGGTAAGTTACTTGGACATATAATCTCAAAATAAGGAATTAGGATAGATCCTGCTAGGATAGAAGCAATTCTGAACATAAACCCACCGAGAAACATCAAAGAATTATAAGTTTTTTTAGGTAAGATAATTTTTTTAAGAAGATTCATATCTAATTTAGCTAAGATAATTAGAGAATTGAATAACATGCTCAAAAAAGATTCAGTTCTTAGATGGACTGTTGAGGCTAAATAATCATCTAACTCTATCAAACAAGCCTTAACCAAAACTCCAGTCCTAATAAGTCCTGATTTTAAGAAAGATTTCATGATTTTTTCATTTGCTTCAAAACACACCATTGCTGCAGTTTTACTACAGAAAAATGATCTAAGATTTGAACAACCCATAGATTTTTTTCAGTAAAGCCCTTATATATGCCCCTTTGAAGTACAACATTATGGAAAAACAAGCCTTGGCCTTGGTTAAGGCCATTAAAGACTTCAGAGTTTATATTCTCTACTCACACATTATTGCCTATGTCCCAAATTCTGTGGTTAAAGACATTCTTACTCAGGATGGTCCTAATGGAAGAAGAGGTAAGTGGATTGCCACTATCTTAGAATATGACATTGAGATAAAACCCACCAAGCTCATTAAAGGTCAAGGATTAGCCAGACTTATGGCTGAATCCAATTGTAATGCCCTAGATATAAATTTTATTGCTTAAGTAGATGATCAGGAAGAGATGGCGACTCCATTGATCAATGAAGCGTTTTCACACTCACCTTGGTATATAGATATCATATTTGTACTCCAAAACTTACAAGCTCCTCCTGGATTGTCAAGAACCAAAGCTATATTTTTAAAACTTAAAGCAATAAGATTTTGTATCTTAGATAATGTACTTTTTTTGGAGAGATCATAATGGGATTTTACTAAATTTTTTACTAAAGGAAGAAGCTGACAAAATACTTGAAGAATTTCATGTAGGTGACTGTGGAGGACATTTATACTGGAAAAATAATGCAGACAAGATTCTGAGAGCTGGTTTTTACTGGCCTACCTTGTTTGCCGATGTTAAAAAATATGTTACCTCATGTCATAAGTGCCAACTTTTTTAGGGTAAAAAGAAATTATTACCATTCCCTTTAAAGCCTATTTCAACTGAAGTGCCATTTCAACAATGGGGTTTATACTTCATTGGTGAAATTCACCCTCCCTCTTCAGGCCAACATAAGTGTATTTTGACAACCACTGATTATTTTACCAAGTGGATTGAAGCCATACCCTCTAGATAATCCACTGATACTGTCATTATTTCCTTCCTAGAAAACAACATCCTTTCAAGATTTAGGTGCCCTCAAAAGATAATCACAGATAATGCAGCAGCATTCAAATCCAAGAAAATGATTGAATTTTTCCACAAATACCATATTACCCTAGGCCACTCTACTGCATATTACCCCCAAGGTAATGGCCTAGCTGAATCCTCCAACAAAAGCCTAGTAAATATCATCAAAAAATTACTTGAAGACAATAAAAAGACTTGGCATAATAAGTTAGTTAATGCCTTATGGGTAGATATACTTAGTACTAAGAAATCCATTGGTACTTCACCTTACCAACTAGTTTATGGAATGGATGCTGATTTTCCTTCCTCCCTAGGTGTACCATTGATGAAAATGATCCAACAATTACAAGTTGAAACAAATGACATTCAAAGAAGGATAAATAAAACTATTCACTTGCAACAAACAAGGGAAGAAGTTTATATCAAATCTCAAGTCATTCAGGATAAGTTCAAGAAAATATATGATAAAAAGACTAAAGAGGGTGATTTTTACATAGGAGATAAAGTGTTAGAATGGGATTCCAGAAGAGAAGACAAATGAAAACATGGAAAATTTGATTTTATATGGAAAGGGCCTTATGTAATTTATGGATATAGAGGTAATAATGCTTTCTTTCTCAAAGAATCGGATGGAACAGATCTACAGGAAGGACCATTTAATGGCAGAATACTGAAGCACTACTACTTACCCGAGTTAACTAATAGTTAGTTCTCATTCACTTTGATCATTGTACATATACATTGCAAAGTTTAGATTGGATTGGATGTTTCCTTATCAAAGTTGAAGCCCGAAGAGAAGGCCCTAAGCTTTGAAAAGTAAATATCATAAATATGAATAAGTTGCAGATATAAGAAGACATTTACAGGGTCATCAAAGTCAAATTTCAAAGGCTACTAAGTCTTAGAGTTCTTGATATTTCACCAGGAAATGTCATCCCCATGTGGAGCCACTGTTAGGGTCCCATAATAATAGGGTTCATAAAATTTTGAATTGACTTTGATAAGTCTTGTAAATATGTACATACCTTGCTTTCTGCAAGTTGTTTTCCCATATTTTGAAAAAATGAAAAATAATAAAAAATCAAAAAGAGGGTAAAAAGTCCTAAAAGAATGATCAAAGGACTTAGAAAAATATAAACCCTAAAAGAAAAAAGAGAAATAAAACTTGAAAGTGAGAAAGATCAAATGCCACTAATTTTACTTTTAATGAAAAAATAATGATTATGTGCAGAGTGTCAATAAATGCCATAATCCATGATCAGTTAAATAGTTTAATCTTAACTGTTCATGATTCAATTTCATGTTTTATATAGTGAATAAGGATCTGTCAAACAATTTAAACTTGACAAATTAGTTGATAGGTAGAAAATAATGAGGAGATCAACAGTTTAATCTGAGCCCTCGGATGAAATAAGGTAGATTCAGATTAGTTTTATGCTTTGAAAGAAAATGTTTTAAGGTTGCAAGCCTAAATGCACCTGCAAAATGAAGAAAAAATGTTAGAAATACAAGATTGGCTAGGTAGAAAGAAGTGGAGAAATCATGTAAATAATACATCATCGGGAAAAATCACTAATTTCTCCTCCCCCATGAGTGTTCAATATTCTAAGCTATCATTCAAACAGGCTTAGAGCATTTCTCTGACTTTTGTTGGGACCGAACCCAAGGCTCTATGATTGGTTATTTTAAAATATTGAATTCTTATGTTAAATCCTAATTTATCATTATTTACCTTCATTCATATACTAAAACCCCTTTTTCCTAAGTGAAAACACACTCTTACTTAGTAAAATTGTAACCCTAGAATAATTAACTCCATCCCTTCATAAACATTCATAAAATCCCACAAAGTCACATTTATCCTAAGTATTATTCAAAGAAATGTAAAGATGAGCAAATTCTTGATTATTTTATATTTGGAGATAATGTGTACTTTGTTTTATATTTCACTCCCTCTCATATTAACTTTTAACACATTTTATTAAATCCCTAAGAGATACCCTTTCCTAGTTATTAATTCAATTATATCTAATAAACCCCAAAAAAACCCACTATTATAAGCTTTTGACCAAAGTTTATTATCCCATGTGCATAAATGAAAAATCCAAAATAAAAAGCTCTTTGGTCTAAAAGATTATCCATATTCAAATATCTTGCCCTATAGTTTTTAAACTATCAAAAATGGTTGAAAATTGTATAAATACAATGTATAAACCCTGCCTGCTTATGTTTTATTAAAAGCATTTAAAACAAATGTTTTAATAAAGACATTAACCCCACCATATATATATATATATATATACCATGCCTAAAGCCCGCACCTTGTATATTTTATTAAACATTATTATAATGTTTAAAACCATTTATCCCACCGCTGTATATAAACAAATCATTGCATACATTTTTTAAACATTTAAACCTTACCCATATTATAAAGTTTTCTAACCCTTCCGATGCATGTTATTAAACCCGGTCCCACCTTTCTATCCTGATGCAACTCTCAAACTGATATCAACCCTTCGAATTCATTTCTCAAATCCAACGGTTGAGGAGCGATATCGCGTAGATTACATGCGCGATCACTCCATTGAAAAACCTATGCGAAATGGCCTGTTTCGCATTGAACACTCCCCTCCACGTGGCCTGTTATGGTTGGACTGCATGGGTTTTCACTAAAACCACTTACCACTAAAACTCTATGCAATAAACTGTCGGTTTTATGCGCCTGTGTAAATTCAAAACTACTTCCCGCCTGATGCGACCTGTAATTAATGCCAAGGGTTAATACAATCAAATGTTTAATTAAAACTTATATATGCATTTTTCCATTCACATGTCATGTTTAACCTTTGTTTTTCCCTCCCGATTGTATAAACCTTCAAAAAGCCTCCGATAGCCATTTTCTGCCTTCTTTACATGAAATGCCTGCAAACCTTTTCCCAAGAAAACTGTAAAAGACTACAGAGGAGCTATATCGCTCCAGTTCAACCTCTGAGGAAATCAATTCAACCAGAAGACTGAAGTATACCCTATTAAAACCTATATCTACGTCAAAACAGGTATTTTTCTAAGAATTTAACCTGCAACTCAATTCAAAAACCTTTTAAAAGAGAGAAAAGTGTCCTAAATTAATCAAATTGAATTGCCCAAAAGTCCCAGAAACAAACAAAACCCTAGCAAAATTTTTCCAGGAAACCTAGAATCTGCTGCGCACCATTTTCAAGGAAATTTATCAATTACTTATAGTTTTTGATCAATTTCAAGCTTTAAAAGGCTAGAAATCCCCTGTAAGTGCCCTATATCTTCTAAAAAACCTTTTTCATCAGAGTTTTAGCCCAATTTGTAGTCAAAAGACTCATAAAACCCCTGTTTTATGTTTTAGACCAGTTGTTAGCATCAAAACTTCATTTGAGAGACCTAATTGAGCATAAAAGCCAAAGAAGCATTCTATCTTGCTGAACTTGCATAATCTAGCCTATGTTATAGTAAAATTGCCTCTGCAAATAGTTCAAACTTGCAGAAGCCAATAAAAATGCCTAAAAAACAGAGTGGAAACAAATCTGAAGGTTCAAAAACTCCTAAAGCTACTCCTGCCACGACTCCAAATACTTCCATTGTAGTCAATCCATTGTAGCCCTTAGTTGTTGATATTGAGCATATTCATTTAGTAGACATTGACTACAAAATAGCTGATCCTCTAGTTGAGTTCAATTTGTTAGATATACACAACTAGTGTTTTGAAAAATCCTTAGATGATCAAGAAGATGTTCACATTTGGGAATTGAATTTGCCCAAATATGTAGTCCCCCTGACTCACCCCTTTCAAGAAATTATCTGACTATGTCATCAGTATTACATCCCTGAACAAAGAGTTATTGTCAATGCAAACAAAGAAGTCTTATTTACCATTAAGATACACTAAGGTTGATGGGAATTTTAGGAAACTCAAGAATAATAGAATTCCTAAAAATGAGGAGTGGCAAGAATTGACTGATTTGTTAGGAAGAAAAAAAGGCAAACACATGAAGAAGAAAACATCTGTTTGTTGACTTTTACTGTCGAAACAAATTTTTACAGCAAGAAGGAAGTTTACTGAAGGTTAAAGAGTATCCAAAGGTTAAATAGTATTAGTGAGAAAGAGTATCAGCATTAAATATTATCAGCGAAGGCAACTAGATTCTGAAAAATATCTAAAAAGACCAGCAGAGAGGACACATAAGCAGCCAACTGCTTCTTATCTTAAAATAGTTTCTATTTATTTTGAATAAAATAGGACAACTTTCTAGTTTGTTGAGCAAGCTGTCACTATTACCATTGTAAGAGAATTAATTTTCCTAAGTTTATTCCTATAAGTCCTCTAGGATATTTTGTAAGACATTTTATATAAATACTTCACTCTTGGAAGTATTTTTGTGTGGAATAAAATTGTTGGAGATTACTATAGATATTTTCGTTGACTTGAAGGCTTTGGATTTCTAATTTGAGTAGCAGACTGGATCACCTTTTTGGCATCATAATTTAGGATCCCTGTGATAAGCTATCTGGAGTGAAGTACTCTCTTAAACTTGTCATTGTTATCTTTTTTTTTTTCATGCATACATCTATGTTTTAATTCTAAATCTGAATGTATAACTAGGAGTATTACTACATGACATGTTAATAGCACCCTGTTTTTAACTAGTTATCATTTCTTTGTTTTCTTCTGATTTATAGTGTAGGGAACCCTTAATTTATCCCTCTCTCATTTGAACTATATCTACTACTTCCCTTTTCCGGATCAAAGGATCCTTAAGTGCCCTTTATCTCGATCATACCACCTCACAGAACCATTTTTCCCAAGATCTCCAAGGGTTATCTACCTTGTCCTACAAAAATTTGACCTTTTAGGCTTTGATCCCAGTTTTGTTAGCTTGAATTAGACTCCATAGCCCAATGGCCAAGTAGACTTCCCTCTATCTACCCTCCAAGTTAAATTTTCCCACCAAATCCAACAAAACAAAACCAAATTGCACTTTAATAAGTAGCCTAATATTGAAAACCAAAACAAAGTTAAACTTGAAAGAGAGAGCCCTCTCTGAACCCTAGGAAGGCTAGATCCTAGAGTTTGAAGTAGGTTTGTGGTTACCTCTAGTATTCTCTGAATAAAAACCAAAATCCCACAACTTAAGAATTTACTGGAGTGATAACATTGTCCATAACCAAGACCCAAATACTTAGGTCTTTCCTCAACAAAAGTTGGCTCAACTCTGCCTTGTGTATTTTTTCCCAATCCTTTACCTTCATAGCCCATATTAATCAATAATTTGGACCTTATTCCTCTAGTATGTCTTTCAAAAGCACCTACACATTCTTTTTGAGAGCAAATTGAATATAAACTTGATTTGCATACCTCTTTTTCAAGCACATGCTTGGCTAAGGCTTCCTTGGAATCATGGAGTTGAGTCTTGATCCGAATTTATGAAGGAACACAATAGAATACACATATAACCATAAACACAGAGCTGCAGTGGAAATAACACTTCATTTCATTAATATCAAATAATAGAAATATGCCTACAAACATAATGGAAATAAACTAGCTAGGGCATTGGTCGCTTATCTCTGAGAAGAGATGTGGCGGCTATAGGCCTCTAAACTATGTTAAAATGGGGCTCGAGGGCCTATTTATTATTTAGAAACAATGGAAAACTTTAAAATCCAAAAATCTAACCCTAGGAGATGAAGTGCCAAAACTATGGGACTCGTTTGGGTAAATTGGTGTTTCAATTTTCCGGGGACGTAACTTTGGCATACGATATTTGTTTTATGTGCACCATACCTCGTTAGAAAGATATATCAGAGGAGTAAAACTTTTTGAGTGAGAAACATCAGTCCAGGGACCCATGTTGCTCCCGAGTTTCCAAAAAAACGTCGTTTAAGGCCTCAAAATGGCTCAGGAACTATACAACCCGAAAAAATGCTAAAAATAGTAGGTTGCGCTGAAACTAAAAAAATAAAAGAAATAATGGTGGCATTCCTAATGGAATAGGTGGGTGGCCACCAATATCCACATATATCATTACGGCCTCAAAAAGGCTTTGGAATTTCAGGACCCAAAGACCCGCTAAAAATATTAAGTTGTGTTGAAAGTGAAAAAATGGAAGAACCGATGGTGGGGGTCCAAATGGAATAGGTGGGTGGCCACCAATATCCACTTGGATCAATCCTCCCCCCCTTAGGAAGTAATGGTTCCCATTTTGTCGAGATCCGCCATGAGATGTGTCAAATTTTGTTGAACTGGGTATTAAATTTTTCGAAGACGTCATGGACCTACGGGTGGACATGCTGGATGCATTCAGTAAATTTGGTTTCTTTATCAACCTCAGATAGTACATGTGTGGATTATGTTTGTGTAATCACATGAGGTATGGAAACATCAGGTGGTGGTGCGTTGGGGATCAGATAAATGGAGTGCTTGTCCTGAAAGTGTAGAGGAACCTTTGTGAGTGAGGAGAAAATTTCCTCGTATTCCTCCATGACTTTGTCCATCTGCTGCCGCTGTGCATGGGAGCCCTGTTTCGAGGTTGTGGCCACAATATTCTTCTTTCCCTATGAGCGAGTTGTAAGGAAAATAAATTTACTGGTTTGGGAAAGAATCTTAATGCATTGTTTTGCAGTAGTTAAAGAGATGACAGGAGGCGGTACTACCTCCGGTATCCTGTACAAGTTATTTCCCAAAGTAATAATAACAACACAAGGCCTAGAATCATACACAACATGTCGCCTCCACAAGTATGGTTGGCCCAATAATACATCAGACACATCAAGAGGAGCAACATCACACAGTACCTCATCCGTGAATGGCTTGATGCTGTATGGAAGGCGACACTGCTAGTGGACACAGAGACCTCTTCCTTCATGAAGCTACCCAATGGTATACTGCTATGGGTGTGCTATGGTCAGTAGTTTGATATGCTTCTCGACCTCTGCTAAAATGAGGTTCGTTTGGCTTATTCTATCGACAAGGAATTGTAGTGGAGAACCCTTCACCCACATCTACGAATGGAAGAGGCACTCCCCCTCCTCTGTATCCTCGAGATCATCCCTCTGGAGCTTGGTGGTGGAAACAATGGCATTGGGGTCCGCATCAATGATCTGCTTCCCTTTTTCATCTCCCTTGTCTGGTTTTGGCTCAATATCAAAACATACATTTTATTCGGGTGCCTTCAGTTCAAACAACAACTACTGTTTGACCCGACACTCCTTTGTGTTGTGAGTGGGGCTGTCATGAAATTCACACCACTTCGCTGTGTCCTTTTTTGGATTTGTGGTGGTGTTATTATTTGCCCCACTTTGGCCTTGCCCCTTGTGCTGCGGTTTAGGGGCGCCTTTCCCTTACTTCGAATTCACGGTCCAAAGTCTCGCTTCTTCTGCTTACATTTCTGCTCGATCTTGGTATCATAGTGATATGCCGTGCCAAGAGAGGTAATTTCGAGGAAATCCATTTCCTCCTGAATGTATCTGTGCAAAAAACTTTGGTACTTGAGCACCAAATGTCTCTCTAAATCTTTAATACCCAAATTTGTGCGTAGGGTATGGAACATATTCATCAGTTTGTGCAAATCTTGATCCCTTCGCTACCGCAACACTCCCCACGGGATAATATTGTTCCTTGATGCCATCTCATAACGAATTAAAAGTGGGTGCGGCCGAGAAAAGAGAGGGTTCCCCCTCGTCCTTTTTCTCACAGTAGGTTTCCCACCAGTCCTTGACATGGGGGGTGGCTTTGAGGAGTGAAAAAATAATATTTTCTCGGTCGGAGAAATCATGGACTGAGAAATACCCTTCTAGCAAATCAACCATCTATCGACAACATCTGCATCTATCTGGCCTTCAAATATAGGGATGTCAAATTTTACCTGTACCTTGAAGGGAGTGGCACCTCCAGAGTGGTTATTGGATGCAGATGCACCGTAGGTGGGTAACCGTTGAAGGATTTGAGCAAAGTTATCCATCATCGCATTCCTTTGTTTCTCGAGGGCCTCCTCGAGAAATATTTTGATAGGACATCCTTCTCCCTCGTATTTATTTTCTTCCACCATGGGAGGTCGTTGGGGTTTGCGAGGCTGATCTTGCAAGGGTTCAACCAGATCGATCCCTAACTCCTTATACCCCGACCGCATTGGGGACATGCGAAGAAAAATAGAGAAAGAGCAGACCCCTCTGATACCATTGATCTGGATTTATGAAAGAACGTAATGGAATACACATATAACCATAAACACAGAGGTGCAATGGAAATAACACTTTATTTCATCAATATCAAATAACATAAATATGCTTACATACATAATGGAAATAAACTAGCTAGGGTGCTGATAGCTTATCTCTGAGAAGAGATGTGGCAGCTACAAGCCTCTGAATTGTGTTAGAATGAGGCTCGAGGGCCTATTTATTATTGAGAAACAATGGAAAACTCTAAACATCCAAAAACCTAACCCTAGGAGATGAAGTGCTTAGCCTATGGGCCCCGTTTGGGTAAATTGGTGTTTGAACTTCCCGGGGATGTAACTTTGGCATACGATCTCCATTTTACGTGCACCATACCTCGTTATAAATATCTATCTAAGGAGTAAAATATTTTGTGTGAACAACATCGGTCCATGGACCAATCAGTCCATGGACCCATGTTGCTCCCGGTTTTCCTAAAAAATGTCGTTTAGGGCCTCAAAACGGCTCTGGAAGTGTAGGACTCGAAAAAAATGCTAAAAATAGTAAGTTGTGCTGAAACTGAAAACTGAAAGAACTGATGGTGGTATTCCAAAAGGAATAGGTGGGTGGCCACCAATATCCACCTAGATCATTATGGCCCCAAAAAAGCTCCAGAAGTTTAAGACCCAAAAACCTGCTAAAAATAGTAAGTTGTGCTGAAAGTGAAAAAATGAAAGAACTGATGGTGGGGGTCCAAATGGAATAGGTGGGTGGCCACCAGTATCCACCTAGATAATTCCTCCCCCTTTAGGAAGCAATGTTCCCCATTGCATTGATATCCTCCATGAGATGAGGCAAATTCTGTTGAACTGGGAATTCGATTTGTCGAAGATGTCATGGACCTGCAGGTGGACATGTTGGATGCATTTAGTAAATTTTGTTTCTTTATCAGCCTTAGATAATACATGTGTGGATTTTGTCTGTGTAGTAGCATGAGGTATCACAACATCAGGCGGCAGTGCGTCAGGGGTCAGATCAATGGAGTGTTTGTCTTTAAAGTGTAGAGGAATCATTGTGAGCGAGGAGAAAATTTCCTCGTATTCCTCCATGATTTTCTCCATCTGTTGCAGCCGTGAGGAGAAATTATTTTTAACGTATATGCTCTAAATATATTATTTCAATTTTATTTTTAATATGGGATATATAATAATAAGGTAATAATGTTTTGTAAACAAAATTATAACATTGTTATAAAAGATATATAAAATAAGTAAAATATTTATAGATTTATTGTGAATAGAAATATAGTTTATATTTGTAATTGTTATTGAAGAATTACACATATAAAATTATTTTAGTTAAAATTGTTGAAAGTTTTTAGAAATTTTGAAATCTATGAATTTTAAAGTTTCATGAAAATTTAGTAATAAATTTTATAATTATAATAAAATTTTCTATTACTTTTATCTATTTAATTTTATGAGTTCAAATTAAACTAAAAACATTGTGATTATATGGTTATTATTTTGTATAAACGTAACATTGTAAACTTGGTGCAATATAGGGGAGATCATGGCTCCTAAGTGTCAAAGACAAACCCAAGTCACCCCTGAAGTGGAAACCCCACCTCCTCCCACTACAGAAATTGGAACCCCAGCTGAGCAAGCTATATTATGTTCCCTTGGGGAAATTACAAACATCTTTAAGGATTGGGTCACAAGCCAAGGTCAAGGTCAAAGAAATGTTCTAGGTCAAGGAAGGGAGTTGGAACAAAAACAGAGGCAAGACTTAAATTCACACTTCAATGCCTTAGCTAGAAAAACAAACCTCGATATTATTAAAGAACTTAAAAAATACAAATTATCAGAGTTCACAGGTCAAGATGGTGGTTCAAAGGAAAAAGAATGGGTAATCGGTGTCAAGAGAGAACTTAGCTTTAAGGAATATACTTCAAGGGAAAAGGCTCAAATGACGACGAGTCTACTAAAAGGAGAAGCCTTATTATGGTGGGTAAATAAAGAAATGAAGATGCAAGTCACACCACTACAAGTTACTTGGGAAATGTTTGAGGAAGCCTTCAGAATGAGGTACCTATGAGAGGACTACAAACACCAGCAAATGGGGGATTTCCATGCAGTGCGACAAAATGGTAGATCTATCGAAGAATATGAAGCTGAATTCTATACGTTGATCCATCATGTGGACTATATGGAAGATGAAAAACATCAAGCTGAAAGATTATTGCATGGGCTCGATCCATTGGTTCGAGTAGAAGTCTCCATGTGGAAACCCACCACTATGACAACAACGACTAGTTTAGCCAAAAAAGTCTTGAGGATGATAAATATGAAAAAGAAAATCATGGTTGATGGAAATACAGAGAAGGAAAACCGCACGACGAGGGTAAATAGATCAGGGGAGGCATCCATATGGATTCTAGGAAAGACGAAACAATGTTGTTCAGATTTCTAGTGCAAATTTTGGGTTGCCTCCAAGAGGACGTAGGTGTCAACCCTACTTGAGAAGAACTAATGGTAGAGGTAGAGGATTTGGTGGCCAAGGATTGGGACTAATGAGAATCGAGGTCAAGCAGAATGTTGGGAATGTTGAGGTCCACATTATAGAAGGGATTGTCCAAGGTATCAAGAAGGGATCAAACAACAGGGACATAAAGTAAGAGGAGGAAGACCACAAAACCCACATCGAATTCATGCCGCCATTAACCATTGCAAGGTCGAGCACCAAGCCACAGTTGTGGAGTCCACAGTTATGATAAACAACGATCCTCTATCCGTGATGATTGATCCATGTGCCACTAATAGTTTTATTTCTCCTTCAACATTTCTTAGATGTGGATTGATAGCTCATGAGCAAAGTAACTTTAGAATGGTAGAAATGGCATCAGGCTCTCAACAATCAGTAGGATCACTAGTAAGGGATTGCATTGTTAACATTGGGGGATGTGACATCAAGATGAACATGTATAGAACGACTCTCGGAACTTATGAACTAATTGTAGGAATTGATTGGCTTGAATCTCATCAAGCTACAATGGATTGCTATAATAAAACAATTCTCTTCAAAAATATCCAGGGAGAATCCATAGTAATCAAGGAAATTAAACGTGATGTTATATTGTGCCTCATATCAGCCAAGAAGGTTAATAAGTGTATGAGGAAAGGATGCAAGATTTACGCAGTAGAGATGGTTAGTGTTGACAGTGTTGGAATATATTATATTCCTTGGAAGGTAATAGTGTCTTTGTATTATGTCGGAAGTTGAATGCAATCTTATGTAAATGAGTAACACATTATATCCCATATTCATCATGGCATAATATACTCTTGTACCCATTTATTATATAAAGAGGTGTTATTTTGGAGAATTATATTATCCCACATTCAATATGTGAGAGTAATTCCTCCACATCTCTGGGTATATAATAGGATAAAGGGAGTTCTTTTGCAAACTATCACATCTCATCTTGTGCTCATACTGTTATTTGTATCGGGTTATTTGTAGTTGCTCTCTTTGTAAGATTGCAAGAGATTTTTGGAGATAATAGAAGACAACCTTCCCATTGACGTAGCGTAATTGGGTGAACCACGTATATCTGTTGTATTCTTTTTCCTTGTTCTCTTTATGTTCTTATTTATATGTTGATATGTTGTTGGTTTCTTAGATAGATAGCTAGTTTAGTAGATCTAATATTCTCACATGGTATCAGAGCCATGGTTACTATGATCTAACATCTTCTTTGAATTTAACCATCAACGTGTATCTTCATTTTTTATTATCTGGGCACTCATTTTTTTGTATATTTTCTTTCGATCTGGTAGCCATTAGGCTTCTCTTCAAATCTGGGCATGATTATACATATTTGAGAATTTTTTCTCATAGCCCTAACTTTGTTGTGTAGTTTTTTTACAGATTTTTTTTCAAGGGGCTCTTAACTGTTTTTCTATAAGATCTATATGTTTTTTGGACTTTCAAAGGGTTCTTGATTGTATTTCTCTAAGATCTATATGTTTTTGGAATCCTCCTCAAGGATATCTATCTTCTGGTTGTAATATTTAGTTACGACAGTTTTTGTTTTTTTTACAGGGGGAAATATTGGCGGACTGAGGGTTCATATAAGAATTTTGGCCTTGTGAGTGGATGCAAAGTGGCTACGCCATTTCCGAGAATTGGTTATAATAAGAATTTGGAGCATTATTGAGTGTTTTTTGTTTTTCCACCTGACATTAGATATCTTACTTTTTGTGCATAATTTCCTAGAAAATAGTAGATATTTGGGTTCCTCTCATTGAGCTACCCAATTAAAAAAAAAAAAATCAGCTCAAACGGAATCCTGAAAGCAAAGTTATCGCTGATTTAAGATTGATAGTTTTTTCAGGTTTTTTGGTGATAGCAAATGAACTGCAAAAATTTACAGTTTTCTATCCACTTTTTCTCTTGTCATCTCTTATATTTGGGTTTATATTTATTGTCAAAATTTCTATCATTATGACTTCAGAAGTAGCTTATGTTCCTAAACTTATCGACTCTAACTATCTTGTATGGAAAAGGAAAATGATTGATGTTCTCAGGAGTAAGAATCTATGGAGGTTGGTTAATGGTGAACACAAGAAACCTATAGATGATCAGGCCTTGATTAAATGGGAAGAAGTTTGATCAATCAAGAGGGCTCATTGGTCAAACGGTTTCAGATAGTCTTCACGTAAGTATTGAGGCAAAAGACAACTCGGTTGAGGTATGGGAATTTATTGCTTCTTTATTTGATAAATTTGATGATGTTTCTGCTTATTACCTTGAAAAGAAGATTCATGAGCTAGATCCTACTAATTTTGATAGAGTAGAATTATATCTTGCTGAATTGAAAACCTTAAATGAAAGTTAAATAATTATGGTAAAGATTACAAGAAGACAAACACTGCTCTTATCATTCTTGTAGAAAAAAAATTTCCATCTTGTTTTGACATGTTCATCCAAACTAGGAATAATGCTCTTGAATTGTCTCAAAGTACCATGAAACCTACTTTTTGTTGTGTAACCAGCTCCAAAAAGAGAAGAAAAGAGATATCAACGCCTTAGAAATGAGCCACTTCGAGGGGGCAACCTCCAATACATTACATAAATAAAAAATTCTTGGATGATTCAAATGACAAAACCTCCTTTCTATATATAGGAGTCCATGGGGCCACAATGTAATCCTAGTGGGCCACAATGTAATCCTAGCCGACCTAACAATAATAATGTAAGGGCACAATAATAACAATATGGGGGTTACAGGGGTACAATGATAACAATAAGGGGGGCTACACTGTTAATATAGGGGCTTAACATGCCCCTCTCCTTCAAACAAGTGTTGTCCTCAACGCTTGATTATTTCTTGATGCTTCTGTATAAAATTCTCATCGTCCCATGTGGAATCTTCTACAAGAAAGTTCTTCCACTTGCTGAGATAATTTGAAATTGATTGTACTTTTCGATTTCTTGTTTCTGTGACTGCTTCAGAACTTCTTTCGATGTGATATTGATCTTCCGGTTGTTTCATTTTATTTTGCACCAAAGTTAGGTTATCCTTTGAGAGTTGGAGAACTTGTTGTTGATGCTCATTGTGATATTCCACTACTTTATCATCCATAATATATTTTATTTGATCCTTCAAACCATCCAAATTAGCCTCCATTTTTGCTTTTAAACCATCTATGTCATCTTCGGTTGCTCTTCGTAAGATCGAAATTTGTTGCACTTGGTACCGTAATTTTGATATCTCATATCGCAATTCTTCCTCCTCATGCGTCATAGTATAGCTTTCTGAGGGCTTAATGGGTATGTAATTATTTTTTGGAGGCATAATATAACCCATTACTGACAAAAATTCTTCAATATGCCCTTGGAATCAATTCAACTTGATTCTTCAAACAAGACTTATGCAATTCAGAAAAAACAATACACACCTTTTTCTTGCTTTTGAGGAGCTCGATATTGAAATTGGAATATATCTGTGATTGCAACCCTTAAATATTTGAAATTAATCACTAAATTAGCCCTCTTAATTCTCTTTTGAATGCCACAGGTCTGACCTAATTTGGATTCTCCGAGACAAAGTTGTGTCCAATCTCCCCAAATGACCTAATTCTGGACCGGTTCAGTAGAGCGAACTTGTAGGACTTGCCACGTGTCACTGTTTCGTCCTTTGTCTCTGAAATTGATATCCAAGAAACTAAAGTCCGTGTACTTGCAACCACTTTTTATGGCACTCCAATCCAATGCCCAGAGAGAGAGTTATTGAACTTTTCCCACGATCACCTCTTTGAGATGAAATTCAGGAGCCTGAAAAAGCACTACCTTCCACAGATCATATCTCCAAAAATGTTGCGAACCAAGCTCTGAAATTTTTTGAAAAATTTCCTTAGGATTTCAGCTTCGCACCATACGAATTTCAGATTCTGAACCTTTGTAGAAAAAAAATTTATAGCGAAAATGCCACGATGACCTGTTTAGGAGCTTGAAAAAATACCTAACTTCCACAGATGATATCTTCGAAAATATTGCGAACCAAGCTCTGAAATTTTTTGACGAATTTCCTCAGGATTTCAGCTTCGTACCATATGAATTTCAAATTCTTAACCTTCGTAGAAAAAAAATTATAGCGCAAATGCCACGATGACCTGTTTAGGAGCCTGAAACAATACCTAACTTCCACAGATCATATCTCCGAAAATATTGTGAACCAAACTCTGAAATTTTCAGACTATCTTCCTCAGGATTTTGGCTTCGCACCATAAAAATTTCAGCTTCTGAAACTTCGTAGAAAAAAAGTTATAGCGAAAATGCCACGATGACCTGTTTGGAACAGAGAAACCCTAGAATCCAAAGCTCTGATACCAAATGTTGTTTAACCAGCTCCAAAAAGAGAAGAAAAGAGATATCAACGCCTTAGAAATGAGCCACCTCGAGGGGGAAACCTCCAATACATTACATAAATGAACAATTCTTGGATGATTCAAATGCCAACACCTCCTTTCTATATATAGGAGTCCATGGGGCCACAATGTAATCCTAGTGGGCCACAATGTAATCCTAGCCGACCTAACAATAATAATGTAAGGGCACACTAATAACAATATGGGGGTTACAGGGGTACAATGATAACAATAAGGGGGGCTACACTAACATAATAAGGGGCTACACTATTAATATAGGGGCTTAACACTTTTGATGATTTCTGTAAAGGGTTGATAAAGGAGCAAGAAAGGTTGATTGCTTCAGGACAAGTCTCACCTAATAAAGCTCTTATGGCACATTATTGGAATGGGGTCTCCTAACAAGCTGTGAAACTGGTCCATTTTGACTATTTTTGATTATATTTAGTTTAGCGTAGGGGTTTTGGGGCGGGTCAAAGCCTCGAAAGCATTGTAATGGGTGAAAGGGTAAACTAGGGGTTTGAAAACCATGGGTTACAGACCATAGGAAAGTCTAGGCTAGATTGTTATAAATAGAGATGCATTTTGTATTGTAAAGGATAAGAAATGACAAGCTATTGATGCGGTCTGTTGTTTTAGCTATTTGTTTGGGTTTTGGGGAACAGACTCCTACTGGCTGTGTGCGCGGAGATCCAAGTCCAATTGTGTGCGGACCTTGCTGCTGTGTGCACAGGTTGGGAAGGGAATTGTAAGGAAGAATTGATGAATGAATGAATGCAAAAGATTGTTAGAGAACTGAATCTGTGAGTATTGTTGTGGGAATTATTGATAATTGTTGTATTGTGCGTTTTATGTCTTTACGCTGTGAAAGATCTGTGTATTGTGTTCTTGGATCTAGATCTGTTATGTTCTATTTATGTAATGCTATGTTAATGTTATAAAAATCATATAAGTATAGATCTAGTGCACGTGGATGTGAATAGAGACTTGATTAACTTTGCACAGAACAAGGTAATCTGGGAATCACAGGATCTAGCGCAGCTCTGCTTGCCTTACCCTTCCTTTCTCAGGGTGCAGAAACCTGGTTCCAACACCCACCCATACTACTTCGGGTGAGACTTTGACATGCGCAAGCAGGTCATTGCCGAAAGGGCCAGTAGTATAGGGATTTGCTGGCAAACCTTGCACACCAAACTCAGGTCAGGACCCCTCAAGCCAACAAATGGTTCCGTTGTCGGGATTGGAAGAAGTCTGAGAGAGGAATCAAGTAATGACGAGAATACTAGAAGCCTGAAAGAAAATAAATCGAATACTAGTTCGAAAGACAGATCCGGGAGTTCGCAATAAAAGAAAATCGCAGTGAAAAGTTAACGGCGTAAAGGTGGAAAAATAGGTACGTTCTTACTGAAAGCTACGAAATATTCTTTGTGACCTTTGCGATTGAAATCCAGGAGTGGCTGGCCAGACTGGTGGAATTCCATAAGTGATGGAAGGACGAGCGGGTCACTCAGTGGACCCCAGAATTGCTCGAACAGCTGGAAAAAACTAATAATACTATCACACGCACGGTGAATCACTGGGTGGATAGTGTGCTGGGAGGATTTGTGATGGAATTTTCCATTGATCAGTTTGTATCATACTCTGAGGCTGAATGACGATTCTTTAAAGGGTTTTGGGGCAAATTTCTGAGGACGTTACCGTTGCTGATCAAGAAACTACTCTGCGAAAAGAGCATTATGTGTAGTCATACTAACTGAATGACCTCAGATCTAGACGGGAGCGCGATGTGCAGTGGTAAATACTATTGATGCGGGCAGGCAGCCAAGAGAATTCTGCGATATTTACAGGGGACATTGCATTATGGTGTATTTTATTCGAGCAGTGCTACAATTTTACACTCTGCTTATACAGATTCTGATTGGGCGGGTGACAGTTCTGATCGATGGTCAACTGCTGTTAGCATATTTAAACTTGGTTCAGGTCCGATCTCTCGGTCCAGCAAGAAGTTGAAGAATCTTTCTTTATCTTCATGTGAAGCAGAGTATAGAGCAGCCAAAGAAGCAACTAAAGAAGCCATTTGGTTACGACACGTTCTTACTGAGCTTGGTCTAGTTCCAAAATTGTCCACTATGTTGAAATGTGACAATTAGGGTGAAATTCAGCTTGCTTACAATCCGATATATCACTCCAAAATGAAGCATCTCGACCTCGATGCTCATTATATTCGAGGTCCCATCGTCCATGGTATTATTTCTCTTGAGTATTGTCCTACCGAGCAGTAGGCATCCGATATCTTCACCAAATCCTTGACAGAAGCAAAGTATGTGTATCTTCGTTCTTTGCTTGGGATGAGGGAAGTTGTCATCAAGGGGGAGTAGTAATGACTCCTTCCTTCCTTAGTGTTAGGTAGTGTTAGGATGGGCCCTTCTCCTATCCATTATTAAGGGGGAGTGTTGGAATATATTATATTCCTTGGAAGGTAATAATGTCTTTGTATTATGTCAGAAGTTGAATGCAATCTTATGTAAAAGAGTAACACATTATATCCCATATTCATTATGGCATAGTATACTCTTGTACCCATTTATTATATAAAGAGGTGTTATTTTGGAGAATTATTTTGGTGAAATTCAGCTTGCTTACAATCCGATCTATCACTCCAAAATGAAGCATCTCGACCTCGATGCTCATTATATTCGAGGTCCCATCATCCATGGTATTATTTCTCGAGTATTGTCCTACCGAGCAGTAGGCATTCGATATCTTCACCAAATCTTTGACAGAAGTGTTAGTATGAATCTTTTGTCGAAGTGTACGAAAAAAAACCACTTTAGCTATGCATAACTTATAGCCCTAACATCAAATATGGCTGCCAATATCTTCAGATCTACAGTTAGTTGATCAAGACAAATGCTGCAAAAATCTAGTTCTATGCATAAAGAGACATTAAGCAGTAAAAATAAGGTTTTGCTCCATACATCCAATAGACAAGACAAGAACAATATTTTTGAAAGAATTTTTTGTATTAAGGGCACCTGGGAGGAAAACAAGAAGGTGTTTCAAATTCTCCTCAATGGGATGGGTTCTTGGAAGTCCTTAGTACTTCAGATCTAGTATACCCAGACAAAGATAGAACTCAAAGGGAGCTCACACAGCAAATAATGGAAAATTTGACAATGATAATGGCTCAAAGTCATACCAAGAGTATAGATCCAGAGTGATCTAATGGGCAACAAAAGGTGAAGAATGGTAGGAGAAACCCTCCTATTTATAACAAAATATTGGGTCATTCTAGATCTTGGTGCATGATTAAAATAACATTAACCAAATCTAGATCCACCTTTTATGGAATATTTTATTATATTTGTTGGAGGGAAAAAGTATTTGACTTGGGTCAAATCCCTTTATTTGGGAATAATAAATAAATAAATGATTTATTTATCATTTTAAGGAAGTGGTTGAAAGATAATCAAATAAATAATGATTTATTTAATTATTTATGGGTGATTTAGTCATATTTAACAAGGAATTAAATAATTATTCCTAGAAAATAATAAGATAAATAGAGATTTATCTAATTAATTTCTTTGTTTTGGGTTAAACATGACCAGGAATAATAATTAAATTATTGTTTAATTAATTATTCCTTGAGGAAAATCAAACAAATATAGGTTTGTTTAATATTTTCTTTTGGGGTTTCTTGTTTAGACCATAAAAAACCTAATAAATGTGTTTTATTAAGTTATTTTACATAGTGAAAGCAATTTTACTTAGGGTAAAATTGGTCTTACATGGTGTACTGGGGTCCATCTAATAATAGTAGGTTAGATGACCAAAAAATGGTGTAACAAGAAGCAAAGTATGTGTATCTTCGTTCTTTGCTTGGGACGAGGGAAGTTGTCATCAAGGGGGAGTAGTAATGACTCCTTCCTTCCTTAGTGTTAGGTAGTGTTAGGATGGGCCCTTCTCCCATCCATTATTAAGGGGGAGTGTTGGAATATATTATATTCCTTGGAAGGTAATAATGTCTTTGTATTATGTCAGAAGTTGAATGCAATCTTATGTAAAAGAGTAACACATTATATCGCATATTCATTATGGCATAGTATACTCTTGTACCCATTTATTATATAAAGAGGTGTTATTTTGGAGAATTATATTATCCCACATTCAATATGTGAGAGTAATTCCTCCACATCTTTGGGTATATAATAGGGTCAAGGGATCTTTTTTGCAAACTATCACATCTCATCTTGTGCTCATACTGTTATTTGTATCGGGTTATTTGTAGTTGCTCTCTTTGTAAGATTGTAGGAGATTTCTCGAGATAATAGAAGACAACCTTCCCATGGACATAGCCCAATTATCTGTGGTATTATTTTTCCTTGTTCTTTTTTTGTTCTTATTTATATGTTGATATGTTGTTGGTTTCTTAGATAGATAGCTAATTTAGTAGATCTAATATTCTCACAGACGGGAAGTCCTCTGATAAGTTTCACCCACTACTTTATGAATTTGCAAATGTATTTCCTCTAGAGCTACCATGATTGCCTCCTATTCGAGAAATTTATTTTTTCATTTCCTTGAGATCGGGAACAGAACCCATATCCAAAACACCTTATCGAATGATTGTTCCAGATCTTAATGAGCTGAGTATACAGTTTAAAGAATTTCTTGAACATCAATTCATTTGACTGAGTGTATCACCTTGGAGTGCGCTAGTGATATTTGTGAAGAAAAAATATGGAACTCTTAGGGTATGTATTGATTACCGAGATATAAATAAGGCCACCATTTGAAACTAGTACTCCATGCCTCACATAGATGACCTCTTTGACCAACTAAAAGGAGCTTCAGTATTTTCGAAGATAGACTTATGGTCAGGTTACCATCAACTAAGAATTAAAGCGGAGGACATACCTAAGACAACATTCAGAACACGATATGGGCACTATGAGTTTACTGTTATGCCATTTGGTTTTACTTATTCCTTGACAGCCTTCATGAACTTGATAAATAGTGTTTTCCGCAGATATCTGGACCTTTTTTTTCAAGTTTTCTTGGATGACATCCTCATTTATTCCCGCAATGAGAAGGAGCATCAAGAACATTTGAAACTGGTGCTTCAATGTCTTAGATAACATAAGTTATATGGAAAAAATACTAAGTGTTATTTATTTGAGAAGGAAATTCAAAATCTAGGTCATACTATTAGTGGGAAAGGAATTGCAGTGGATCACAACAAGATTGAAACTATGATGGATTGGCCTAATCCTAAGAATGTCAAAGAAGTATGCAGATTTATGGGGTTGGTAGGCTATTATAGAAGATTTGTAGAAGGATTCTCACGAATATCAAGTCTTGTTACAAACCTCCAAAGGGAAGGGGTTAAGTTTGAATGGAAAAGTGAGCATGAGGGAGCATTCAATGAGCTAAAACAACGCTTAACAACTGCCCCAATATTAAAGATGCCCAACATGGACAAGGACTTTTGTGTATGCACAGATGCATTAGGAGAAGGATTAGGTGCAGTCTTGATGTAGGATGGAGGGGTTATTTCTTATGCTTCACGTAAAATCAAGACCCATGAAATCAATTATGACACACATGATTTGGAATTAGATGCAGTTGTAATGACCCTCAGACTATGGAGACATTATCTGATGGGGCACCAATTTGAATTAAGAACGGATCATAAAAGTCCTGAGCATATCTTCACCCAAAAGGAACTTAATGCTCGAAAACAACATTGGAGTGAGTTATTTAGTGAATATGATTTCAGGATATCCTACATCAAGGGGAAATAAAACAAGGTTGCATATTCTTTAAGCAGGAGACCTAAGAAGACGGATTCTAAACCACCTAATATGGGACTTGCAATACTAACAAATAAAACTTGCCTTACAAGAAGAAGTACCAATGACATCTAAGTGGGAATGACACACCTTAGATGATGATGGGTTGCTATGATATAAGGGTAAGATGTATGTACCAACTGACGATGAACTTCAGAAATTAATAATGAAAGAATCTCACCAAGCTCCATATGCTGCACATCTAGGAGTCCAGAAAATGTATGCAAATTTAAAAAAACTATTTTCCTTGACAAGAATGAAAAAGGATATAACACAGTTTGTGGTCCGATGTCTAGAATGTCAATAGGTTAAAGCTGAACATTGTCACCCTGCAGGTCTTTTATAGTCCCATGATATACCGGAAACTAAGTGGGAAGTTGTTTATATGGATTTTGTTGGGGGATTACCTATGAATTCCCAAAGACATGACTGCATTATGGTCGTTGTTGATAAATTAAATAAGAGTGCTCACTTAATTCTAGTTAAGAGAACCTTCGAGGCACCAACTATTGCTCAATTTTTCCTAAAAGAAATAATTCTCCTTCATGGAGTGCCCCAGAAAATAATATCCAACAGAGATGAATTCTTCACTTCAAGATTTTGGAAAAGTCTTTTACAATCTATGGGAACACAACTAAACTTTAGTATTTCATATCATCCACAGATAGATGGGAAAACAGAAAGAGTAAACCGAGTATTAGAGAACATGCTCATAATGTATGTCACAGATCAACAAAATCAGTGGGAAAAATACCTTACCTTAGTGGAATTTTCATACAACAATAGTTATCACAGTTTAATTCAGGCAGCTCCCTTTGAATTCTTATATGGAAGACCATGTCATACTCCATTGAGATGGGATCGATTAGAGGATCGAATCATGTTGGGACCTAAAATGCTCCAAGAAATGGAAGAACAAATGACAATAATTAAATAGAGGCTAAAAGAAGCCAGGGATCGCAAGAAAAGTTATGGCGATGCAAAGAGAATTGATAGAAGCTTTGAGGAAGGAAGACAAGTTTTTATTAGAGTCAAACCCTCTAATATTTCCTTCAGATTTGGCAAGGAAACAAATTTATCCCCTAGATTTTTTAGCCCATTTAAGATCCTAGAGAGGATCACACCAGTTTCTTATAAGCTTGAGCTGCCATTCCATCTAAGAAGAATACATAATGTGTTTCATGTTTCTATGCTTAGAAAATATGTACCTGACCCATCCCATGTGCTAACATTTGAGAAATTACAGGTTTCTGAGGAGGGAATCCTTAAGGTTGAACCATTCTGTATACTGGACCGTCAGGTTCGTCGGCTCAAGAATCGTGAGTTGGAGCAATTCAAGGTCAGTGGGACCAATATAGCCTAGGTTCAACTACCAGGGAAGATAAAGATGTTATTTTTAATGACTTTCCTTATCTATTTGATTAAATTATGCGGTGAACTAGATAGAAGCTCATAATTTAGCTAAGGTAGATACTTTTATGGACCCTCTAGATCATTTCTTATTGTTTAATTTTATTTATACATCTAAATAGTACACTATGATTTCAGTTATGGTTTTAATTAATTGTTATGAGATGATGGCAATGATGAAAATATGGTTCTTATTTATATAGTTATATGAAAATGATGTTGTATGCTCATGATGAATATGATATGCATAGGGATTATGATGTTATGATTTGAGGTTATATTGACACGTGGTTATTTATTATGTGATGTGTTAGCACCCAATCTGAACCTCAGGCTGAAAAAGGCAAATCAGGGTAACAACTAAACCACACTCAGCCTTGTAGCTAGCCCTACAAGGACAGGAGAGGGCTCTCTTTGTTGAATAGATATTCCATAAAATGGTCATGAACTGATTTTAGGCTAGATATATAAATGGGAAAAGGGATTTTAATAAATGACTGAATTTTCAGGGATGTATGGGACAAAAGGATAGCATGAGCTGCGGAATTAAATCGAGATACATGGTATTTCATGGGGCAAGATAGGCAGGAAATTTAGCAATCAAATTGAAATAAAATTGAGTGGAAAGACTGTTGAGAAAGGTGAAAAGGGCATAATAAATTAATCCTTTTCAGACAGAAGAAAATACACAGAGTGTGAATGATTTCCCAAGGCAGAGCATATAAGAATGGATTCTACCTTTCTTACTTGAAAACATTCAACTGGAAATGTTTATGAATGAATTGTGAAACATAAAAAAATACATATGAGACATAAATGAGAGACATATGCTAAAACTCATACCAAATGAATCCCATAAATCAGAGCTGCATCACTTTATTTAATTCCCTGCCAAATTGTCGATGGAGCACAGAGCTCACTGCCACACTATTCCCCTACTTCTGAGTTTTAAGACCTCAGACCTCCAGCCCTTGCAAATAATTAGAATTTACAATAAATATATAGATTTGCAGGAATACAAATCGATGGGAAGAGGAGAAATCACAACTGAAGATGGAAGGCCAAAAGCTAACAGTCTCTTCGTAAAGGAAGAGCTGCGTTACATTATCTCATTTGAAATTTTCAGATATCCAATGAAGAGGTGAAACCATGTAGCGTGGATCCTTTCGAATCATTACTGAAGATGTGACTGTTACATTTTGTTTCTCGGTCCCCTGACGTTTCGCTTTCCGTTAGCCCCTTTGAAGAAAACTGACTTTTTATTAATCTGCTGTTGAAATAAATTGAATTGAATTTATGCTTTCGTGAAGGGAAAAATTCATTTTAAATGGGAAAAGGGAAGGGAAATGAAGTTGGGACTCGCATAAATCGCAATCGGAGATCGGGAGCAGGGACAATCGCAATCGTAATCGCAATCGAGAACATGTGAGATGTGATCAATCGGAGGGGCAGTGCGATCGGAGGATTTGCGATGTGATCGGAGTTTTGTGCGATTGATCGCATCGCAAATATTTGCGATGTGCTTATCGGAGCATACAAATGAACTTTGCGATTTGCGATGGTGCGATCAAAGGAGGATTTGCGATGGCTCATCGGGGCATACAAATGAATTTTGTGATTTGCGATTTAATAAAGGGGAGGGGACTTTGGGTTATGCGGGTTATGATATAAAACTTCATAACACAGTTTTCAGGGATGGAAAGGGGAAGTGGTTTACGCAGCGGAGGTTATATATAATGGAAACTTTGATTTTATAATAAAGTTTCGAGGGTAATGGTGGGGAAGTGGTTAGAAATAAATCACATATTTGTATTAAATGGTTTATAATGCGATATCATAACCGGAAAGAGGGAAAGGGGTTTTTGTAAAGGGATATAAAATTTTAATAAAGCAAGGTTGAAGGGAAAAATGGGAAATAAGGGGTAAAGGGAATTTTACTTCACTTAAGCATGAATTTCAATCCAGAAGTCAGTTTTGAGAGTGTAGTATACCGCTAGAAAGCTCTTTCCGGGCTCTTTCTGATGGATTTGCTTTGAAGATGATCTGGTGCTGAATATGCTGTGGAAAACTTCTCTGAAGGCAGGGACATCATTTAGTGGAGATAATAGCTTCCGAATTGTGACTAAAAGGCAAAGCATTATGTTTTCACCTCAAAAGATGGTTTTGAGGTGAGGCTTGCATCAAACCGAACAAATGATATCTCTGATCTTCCTGGTGCTGTGACTTTGTATTTATTGACTTCCTCATGACCTCGCTGATCTTTATTTGACACTTTACTCAGTAATTTAACCATGGCGAGACCTTAGAGACTAATGAGACCCATCGTATGACCTACTGAAATGATTTTGAGAATGAAAGTGACTAATGACTGAAGACCATAGGGAGGAAAATCAGCAAGTACCTCATGAGGGAAAACTGATAAAAATTACTACCATCAATGAATCCTTGACCTAGCGGAATGGTGAAATTTATTCGGTATGAGACACCTAATATGCAGAATGCAAAAGAGCAGTTTTGATCACTGATGGCAGTATGACTAGATTGACACTAACATTGGCTCCAATAGGGATGGTAGCTCCTTGGAGGTGCCAAGAACACCGTAGACCAAGTAGCTTTATCCATTGGGCATGGAGTCAAAAATACCGAAAAACTGACACAATGCAGACTGATACTGACTCAAGACTAAGATTGAAAAACTGAAATAAACCCATACCATACACATATCATCCAAGCTTTATAGCCTTCACCTCGGGGCCCAAACTTCAATGATTGTGTACTCTGAACTCTGATAAACATGACATGTTATATACAATGACGATGACATAGATTTTGATCCTTTGTTTTCAACAATGGTAGTGCTTCAAAAGCCTACCATTTACTGCTCCTCCAGGGCAATCTTGGCCCTCCATTTCTGAAAGCAAGAAGGCATTCTATCCTCTGTATGCTGAGATCCTGTATGGTCCTTTCCACAGATTGTCGAACTTACCGTGCTTCATTTTGTCTTCATTTCTGGCATCCCATTTCAACACTATATCATCCAGCTGAAACTTTTCTTCTTTTGTCTTTCTGTCAAATATCTTTTTAATCTTCTGCTGCAACTGAATAACGTTTTGTGACACTTCCTCTCTTGTTTGCTGAAGGTGGATCATTTGATTGATCCTTCGCTGATTGTCATTGTCCTCGCTGCCAACTTCTTGCAATAATCTCATAACTGGGACTATAAGGGATGTATGAAAGACAACATCAATACCATAAACTAGCTCAAATGGTGACATACCTATTGATCTTTTACTACTAACTCTGTCTGCCCACAGTGCGTTGATGAGCTTTCGGTGCCAATTTATTTTGTTTGCCTCTAGCATTTTCTTAATTATATTTACCAGTGATTTGTTAGATGACTCTGCCAGGCCATTGCCTTGTGGATAATACGTTGTCGAATGGTTTAATGCGATGTTGTATTTGTCACAAAAATCGATCATCTTCTTGGATCAGAACGCTGCTGCATTGTCTGTTATGATTTTGCATGGGCAGTCGAAATGAGATAAAATATTCGATTCCAAGAATTGAATAATTACTGTGTCTGTTGCTTGTCTGGCTGGGACAACCTCGATCCATTTCGTAAAATAATCTGTTACTGTCAATATCCATCAGTGCTGTGCTGAGGATGCGGGATGAATTTCTCCAATGAAATCGAGCCCCCACTGCTGAAAGGGTGCGTTCACTGAGACTAGTTTCAAAGGGAGTGGAAGCAATTTCTTCTTCCCTTGGAAGATTTGGCATTCATGAAATTTCATCACTGTCTTATATAAATAAAAGAATAATGTGGGCCAATAATATCCTGCTCTCAATACCTTGTTAGCTGTAGTTTTCCAAAACAAGTGACCGCCACAGTCGCCTCTATGAAACTCGTGCATTACCTTCTGTGCTTCTTCTTCAACCAAAAAATTGAGCAGAACGCCTCCTGGATCTTTCCAATATAGAGCGCTGTCTAAAATGAAATATTTTGTAGATTTTAGCTTCAGAGATCCACCCTTACTCTTAGACATGCCGGTAGGAGGTGACAAATGCTGAAGGACATAGACAATGTCTGAATAACACGAGGACTGCAGAAAAATATTTAAAATTGGAACCAGCAAACCTTCATCTTCATCTTCTGCCACTGTTGTTATGAGGTTTATATCTAAGGCACGCAGATTTGATTGGGCCATCAATTTCGCCAAGCCTTGGCCTTTGATCAACTTCGTGGGCTTGATCTCTAGATCGTACTCCAACATAGCTGCTATCCACTTACCCCTTCGACCTTCTGGATCAGTTTGCATCAAAACATCCTTCACCGCAGCATTAGGGACATATGATATAATATGTGAATGTAGAATGTAGACCCTGAAATCCTTCAATTCCTTGATAAGAGCCAATGCCTATTTTTCAATAATATTATACCTCAAAACAACATCTCTAATAGTTCTACTAAAAAAGGTAATTGGCTTTTCGATCTCGTCTCTCTTTTGCATTAAAACAACATTGAAAGTATGCTCCGATGCAAACGAAAATATGATGAAGTCTTGAGTGTAGTCGGGACTGATCAAAACTGGGGCATTGGACAAAGCAAACTTTACCAGATTGAATGATTTGATAGCCTCCTCGCTCCATTTAACAGTGCTATCCTTTTTCAACATATTAGTCATTTCCCTCAAATGTTCAGCCAGATTGGGTATAAATCGACGCAAGAAGTTCATCTTACCATTGAATGCTTGGATCTCCTTCTTATTTCGTGGTAGGTCTATAAGCTGAATCACCTCCACTCTAGCTGGATCGATGCAAATACCATCTTTGGAGATGATATGCCCCAACAATTTGCCTTCGTCCATGGCAAAGAGACATTTCTTGGGATTGAGAGAAATTCCAAACTTTCTGCATCGCTGAAAAACAACTCTCAAATGGTGCAAATGCTCATCATATGATCTTGAAAACACTGTCAAATCATCCAAATAAATAAGCAGAAAAACATCTTTTTCATTTGCAAAAGCGATGTCCATTGCACGCTGGAAAGTAGCTCCTGCATTCTTCAGTCCAAAAGGCATTTTGGAATACTGGAAGGTTCCCCAGGGTGTTGTGAAGGCAGTTTTAGCTTGGTCCTTCTCATGCACCAAGATCTGGATGTAGCCTGAGTAGCCATCAAGTAGTGACATCCTGGATGCTCCAACTACTCTCTGCAGAATATGGTCCATTTTTGGAAGTGGATAATTATCCTTTAAGGAAGCCTTATTCAAGTTCCAAAAATATATACACAACCTTATTTCTCCAGTCTTCTTACGTACCGGGACCAAATTTGAAATCCAATCAGAAAATCTAATAGGAACTATGATACCTTCTTTGTACAATCTGTTTACCTCCTTTTCGATGGATGGTAGCAGCTTCAGATTGATTCTTCTCAGCTTCTGTCTGAATGGATTTTGATCTGGCTTGATAGGAATAGTATGCTGGATTATGTTCTTATCATACACCTTCAAGTCTGAATAATCCCATGCAAATACATCGAAAAATTTGGACAACAACTTCACATTCTTTTCCTTTGCTTCAGGGGACAATGTCTTTGACAATTTCACGAACTTGGGCTGATCAGGTGTTCCAAGATTCACATCTTCAACTCCTTTCTCTGTGGGCACCAAGCTTGGCTTCTTTGCAACATCATCCTGATCAAACAACTCCTCTAGAGGTATGAGACCTCTAGGAATTACATTATCTTTCAGCTGCAATATGTCCATCTTTTTCGTTTCCAATTCTTGATCATCAACCACATACTCACCTTCTATGGGAGTGTCCTTGAAATTGCCATCACCCTGCAAAAATGCATTTATCTCATTATCATCCCAAAATACTTGCCAATACCTTAAATTGTCCGGAACAACAAGCCTATTCTTGACATAGATTTCAAACTTATTGCTGGAGTTCATCAGAATCTTCAAGTTACTTGCAGTAGTGGCAAGAGAATTAGCAATAAGATTCTGCATCTTGGGCACTGCTGTCAAAGTGTACTCTGGGAATGTCTTCAAAATGTCCAGAACTGCATTTCTATATGCCCTCAGTCTTGGATGTTTAGCTTGGTATTCTCCTTTCACCTGCTTGATTATTAACTCAGAGTCACCATACACAGAAATCCTTTTTGCCTTCAACTTCTTCAAGATTTTGAGGCCTGCAATCAGAGCTTCATACTCTGCTTCATTGTTGGAGCAGTCAAAAGCCAACTTAGAAGCACATACTCTAACATTACTAGGGACTCTTTCAGGCTAGAAAACAGGGCTCTGAATCCATATTCCAATAACTGCTCCATCCTTACCAATAGCTCCATCAAAATCCATACCCATAGGCCTTCTTCTTCTTCTTGTAGATGCTGAAATTTAGTTTCTTCCTTCTTTTCACCTTGGCTGATTGCTGACTGTTCGCTGTCTTTTTGCTGCTGGCATGCAGGAGGCTCAGAAGTACTTGCTGCTTTGTCCTTTTCCTGTTTGAGGACCTCTCTGAAATTCTCTGAAATCTTAGGTATTTCATCTATTTGCACCAATTGGACATTATCATCATTTAAACCACCATCTGAATATAAGACAAAAAACTCTAAATATGTGTGGAATGCATTGATGGGATGGTTTACAGGCTTGTCTTTGCTAGTAATCATATATTTCATTTTCTTTTCCCTATATAACTTCCTCAACTGGCCGAATACAGGGATTGTGGCATAAGAGAAGTCAAGCTGTATGGTTCCCTTAAGTTTTGCACCCCAAGACCTAGATAGAAGCATTCCAAACCGTGGTGGGACATCAGCAACAACTACATCCATCAAGAAATTTTTGGCTGGGATTTGATCTAAAGACACTACTAAATCTTTGATGAGACCAATACAATGGACCCTACTTGAATCAAAAGAATACAAATCATGGTATTTTCTAGTAACATCAAGGCCTAACTTTTCCATGACAGCGTTGGGCATCAAATTATGCGAGGCCCCGGAGTCCAACATGGCGTTATGCAAGATAAACTCATGCAACCTAGGACTTAGGTAAAAGGGGGGAACTTCATTTTCTTCAAACTATTGTGTGGCTGGACCAAAAATAAGTTCAGGGTAGTCATCTTCCACATTAACCATATCAGAAAGAGGGTCAATTTTCAAGACTTTAGACCCCTGAATTTTATATACACTATTCTTCACCAACTCAGTCAGGGGCACAGACACTTTGAGTTTGGAAATTTCATTTTCTAAATTAAAGGAAGGAGCTTTTTCTACCTCTTTAATGGGAGGGTCTTTCTTCTCTGTTTGCTCCTTCGCTATGCTCTTTTGGCCCTTTTCATTTGCTGTGTTAGTAGCTGCGGGTGCTTTGCTGGATGAAGGATTGGCCGGCTCTTTTCCTTTCTTCTGTGCCTCGTCCTTCATTTGGAGTTCTTTTCTCTTTTGAATGGGACTGATTGCGACGTTTCTATTCCTCAGGGAATACTGCGTTTACTGGGCTGATAAAGCGTTCATATACCCTCTCTGGTAGTCGTCAAATTCTCCTTCTAACACTACGTCATTTTCCAAAATGAAATTTTCGTCCCCTTGAATGTCTGGAGTCGCCACTGTGTATTCTTCGTCTTCTGTGAGGAAAATGGGCTCACCATTAGTTGTGAAAAAATGATTGGTTTCAAACAGGGGACCATCGTCATCTGAGTCAGTCCCTTGCACGTAGTTCTGCAGTAACGACGTTTTAATTTGCTGCTGTGGTGCCGCTTGGTCTTACGCCCTCTGTTCTCTTTGTCTAATTCTGAATTGTGGCTGTTGCTGTCCTCTAAAATTTTGATTTCTTATTTGGGGTTCCGGTCTGTTAGAAATCATTAATCGATCAACCATCCTTTCCATTGTACGAATTAGTGTGTCCATTTTGCTGTCCGAAGGGGAGGCTTCCTCTCTCACCATGATTTTCTTTTCAGCTCTGGCTCGAGCTCTCCTAGCCAGCAAATTAGTTTCGACGCTTAGTGCTATCTTTTGCATCTCTTCAAGTGACGGTGGATCTCTTTCGCGCAACTAATATGCCATATCAGCATCAAAACCATTCGGAAACCTCAGCATAGCTGAATCCACAGGAGGTTTGAGGTTAGCCGGAATAGCATTGTATACAACATTGAATCTTAAACAATAGTCTTGCACAGTTTCACCCGCATTTCTTTTAATATTCTCATATTCAGACAGAATTTGGTGTGGATTCCTTTTCACCTCCCACCGGTCTAAGCACTGTGTGTGTAACTCCTGTAAAGTACGAATTGAGCCAGCTGGTAAAGCTCTGAACCACTTTCTAACTTCACCTCCGAAGCTTTGGACAAACATCCTGGTAGCTACATTCTCTTCTTCTACTTCATGCAAGTCAAAAAAGCCATTCATCTTATCAACATGTTGCTGTGTTGTAATGCCCTGAGTGGCATCAAAGATAGGAATTTTACTCTGATAGTCAGCAGGCATATCATTGAGAACCTAAGGTAAAACCAAGGGTGCATATTGGGCAGCCATGACTTTGGGTGGATTTACCACAGGATTTGCAGGATTTAGGGGAGGTGTTGTTGGAGGAGATGATAACTAGGAGTTGAATGAAGGGGATGCTGATGAATTAGGAGGAGGCAATGCTGCTCTTGATGATCCTGGAATTTCGGGAATATTAGTTACAGTGATGGACTGAGGAGAATCAAAATGTAGTCATCAATGGAAGAATTCGCTCTTTGAACTTCAATATACACAAGGAATTCTGAATCTAAAACTGTGTTTTCGAGTGCAGTTTCAGACTTACTTCTAAACAAAGAGAGCTCAAAACTCTCGTCAAAAGAAAGCTCTTCTACAAAAAACCACTCACTGGGCCAAGTATGGGACCTGGAAATAGGAGTAGGACTTAGAGATACCTCCTGTCTTTTGACTATTCTTGGGATAAGATTTGGATTTTCAAACACAAGGGGAGGGTTTGGATCAGGATTAGCCCTTGTATATCTTCTTGAAGCTAGTGTGGTCAACTTACTACTGTACAATATTTATATCAGCCTAAAAAACTCTGAAATATCATCATTGAGACTTTACAAGAAAAATATTACTGGGGTGATAAGTCTTCTATGCAAAAAGCTTGTAAATGTCCCCAGTGGAGTCGCCAGAGATGTTAGCACCCAATCTGAAGAAAATACTGAGAGTGTGAATGATTTCCCAAGGTAGAGCATATAAGAATGGATTCTACCTTTCTTACTTGAAAACATTCAAATGGAAATGTTTATGAATGAATTGTGAAACATAACAAAATACATATGAGACATAAAGGAGAGACATATGCTAAAAATCATACCACGTGAATCCCATAAATCAGAGCTGCATCACTTTATTTAATTCCCTGCCAAACTATCGATGGAGCGCAGAGCTCACTGCCACACTATTCCCCTACTTCTGAGTTTTTAGACCTCAGACCTCCAGCCCTTGAAAATAATTAGAATTTATAATAAATATACAGATTTGTAGGAATACAAATCGATGGGAAGAGGAGGAATCACAACTGAAGATGGAAGGCCAAAAGCTAACAGTCTCTTCGTAAAGGAAGAGCTGCATTACATTATCTCATTTGAAATTTCCGGATATCCAATGAAGAGGTGAAACCATGTAGCGTGGATCCTTTCGAATCATTACTGAAGATGTGACTGTTACATTTTGTTTCTCGGCCCCCTGATGTTTTGCTTTCCGTTAGCCCGTTTGAAGAAAACTGACTTTTTATTAATCTGCTGTTGAAATAAATTGAATTGAATTTATGCTTTCGTGAAGGGAAAAATGCATTTTAAATGGGAAAAGGGAAGGGAAATGGAGGTGGGACCTGCATAAATCACAATCGGAGATCGGGAGCAGGGATAATTGCAATCGCAATAAGGAACATGTGCATGTGATCAATCGGAGGGGCATTGCGATCGGAGGATTTGCGATGCGATCAGAGGATTTGCGATGCAATCGAAGTTTTGTGCGATTGATCGCATCGCAAATATTTGCGATGAGCTTATCGGAGCATACAAATGAACTTTGTGATTTGCGATGGTGCGATCAAAGGAGGACTTGCGATGGTGCGATCAGAGGATTTGCGATGCGATCAGAGGATTTGTGATGCGATCGCATCACAAATATTTGCGATGGGCTCATCAGGGCATACAAATGAATTTTGCAATTTGCGATTTAATAAAGGGGAGGGTACTTTGGGTTATGCGGGTTATGATATAAAACTTCATAACACAGTTTTCGGGGATGGAAAGGGGAAGTGGTTTACGTGGCGGGGGTTATATATAATGGAAACTTTGATTTTATAATAAAGTTTCGAGGGTAATGGTGGGGAAGTGGTTAGAAATAAATCACATATTTGTATTAAATGGTTTATAATGCGATATCATAATCGGAAAGAGGGAAAGGGGTTTTTGTAAAGGAATATAAAACTTTAATAAAGCAAGGTTGAAGGGAAAAATGGGAAATAAGGGGTAAAGGAAATTTTACTTCACTTAAGCATGAATTTCAATCCAGAAGTCAGTTTTGAGAGTGTAGTATACCATTGGAAAGCTCTTTCCGGGCTCTTTCTGATGGATCTGCTTTGAAGATGATCTGGCGCTGAATATGTTGTGGAGAAGTTCTCTGAAGGCAGGGACATCACTTAGTGGAGATAACAGCTTCCCAATTGTGACTGAAAGGCAAAGTATTATGTTTTCACCTCAAAACATGTTTTTAAGGTGAGGCTTGCATCAAACCGAACAAATGATATCTCTAATATTGCTGGTGCTGTGAATTTGTATTTATTGACTTCCTCATGACCTCGCTGATCTTTATTTGACCATGGCGAGACCTTAGAGACTAATGAGACCCATCGTATGACCTACTGATATGATTTTGAGAATGAAAGTGACTAATGACTGAAGACCATAGGGAGGAAAATCAGAAAGTACCTCATGAGGGAAAACTGATAAAAATTACTACCATCAATGAATCCATGACCTAGCGGAATGGTGAAATTTATTCGGTATGAGACACCTAATATGCAGAATGCAAAAGAGCAATTTTGATCACTGATGGCAGTATGACTAGACTGACACTAACATGATGTCATGATGTGTCTTTGATGTTGTTATGTTGATGTTATAACTTATGAGAATATTTTATGTGGTAATTGCATACAGATTTTTTGACATGCATTAGCATGCATTTATTTAGTATTCAAAATGTGGTGATTAACAATGATGACATGCAAGACTTGGAATGTGAATTATTTTCTATGGCGTTATGCTTATAACTAATGCATTGGATGCTTGTTGAGATGTGGTTATTGGCAGGAAATCCATAAATGGGCTGAGAGGGATGGTTTATTTAATGATCTCGTGGGAGAACATACCTCTGAGGGAGAATATGTAACACCATATGGGTTGGGGACAAACTTAATCAACAGTAGATATTCCAATGGTTCCTTTGTCTTGTATATCTCTTGATAGATATCTTTTGAGGGGCTGTGGGACCATCTTGAGGAGGCCAAGGGCCTGATATTGTAGGCCAAGTGTCTGGTATTAGATTGGGATGCTGAAGTCTAGAAGGGATGTAAGGACTTCGATGCCTGGGTTTTTGCACCTTAGTGAGGGTGGAGGGAGTGGGCCAGCCTTGCGAGATGCCTAGAGTCATTGAGTACTAGGATTGGATGCTTTCCTTGGGGCAGATGAGGTCTGAGCCGGGTGTGAGCCTTGGGGCTAGCCTTGTGCTATGGTACAGACCGATGAGGCTTATGCCTAGTTCCGAAAGTGGGAAAAAGGACAGATATTCCTTGAGATTTCTCGGGTGTAGGGGAAACTTTCGATACCTGCTAGTTATACTAGTTCACCACAAGGTGTTGGGAAAATGTGAAGTAATAAATAACTAAATATATAAAATGTTAAATGATTCAACTTAACTTCGGGACGAAATTCCTTAAAGAGGGGGAGTATGTAATGTCCTGAAATAATAATTAAAATAAAAATAACAAATAAATAATATAACATAATAGTAAAATAAATAGTAAATAAATAATACATAATAAATAATAAAGAGAGCAATAATAATATATAAATAAAATAGTAAATAATAAAGTGGAGTTCTAAATAAAAAATATACAAAATTAAACTATTAAATAAGTGAAGTTAAAAAAATTAAAAATGAATAAAATAAGAAAGAGTTAAACTAAGAGAACCATACAAATAGTAAAAATAAGTAAAGTTAACAACAATTAAAATAAAATAAAATAAGAAAGAGTTAAATTAAGAGAAACATTAAATTAAGTGAAACTTAAAATAAAGAAATAAAAGTTTCATGTTGACACATGGAATGTGTGCATGCAGTTCCTTTTCCATTGTTTGGTCTATTTAATAGGTGTTGAGGAAGATGAGATTCATCATTCCTTCATCCATTCTCTTGGGAGAATGGTATTGTGAGACAAAGGATTCTTTGGCAATAGTACGTTGACTGAGGGCTCGGGGGTGGCCAGTTGTAGAAATATTACATGTAGTCGAAACTATGGTTGGGCGGAGAGTCGTCCCCAATTTTTTTTTTTCAATTAACAGGATTCAAATAGCATCGTTCAACTTTGGAGTCTCAAGTAAGGAATATCGTCGTTACAGGTAAGTCGTCTTTGATCGTGTTTATGAAATTTCTATGCTAGCTTATTAATAGTTTATGTATTGATTATTAATTGCATATTTGATATAAATAGTTGCATGTTAAATTTTCGGGTTGTTACATGTCTGACTTGGCTTGAGGAATAATCTACAAAGGAATCCTTGATAACAATTGGTTTATGACATAGACTAACTTCTTTTATTTACACATTAGAGAATACATGCTCTTCTTAAACAATTATTTACCAATATTTGTCCTATTATTTTGTTTCTTTCCTAACTGATAACTTGCATACACGTGCCCATTTAAGCTTATTTGTTTAGTTCATAATACTTCTACAGTCCTTCCCGAGTCAGGTAGTTTGTATATAGATAAACATACAAGACTGTCCACAAAAAAATAATAACATTTACAACAGTGTTCACAACAGAACAATAGCATTTACAACATTGTTCACAACAAAACAATAACATTCTTTCTAACAAATCATAAAGCATCGTTTTCAGTAAATTTAAAACCGTAAATAAACATTTCATTCATTGTACAAATTTCTAATAACCTTTTTTCCTGGTATACTTTCAAGTATTTAAGTATAGAAGAATGTTTTCAAAAAAATTCTAAATCCATATCCTTAAAAAGAATATTCACTCTTATCTGGTGTTAAGTTGGCCTCAAATTTACAGAAGGAACCTCCATCCTTCCAACGAGAAACTAGCTATTACGTTCAGTCTTATCCTCCCGTGCTCCTTATTTTCCAGAGAAGTCACATAGTTAACCATTATTTTCAACTCATTCACTGGAATCAAGGCTTTTGACCCAACCTATAATAGTCATAGAGTATATCTAAGAGTTTTCTTAGGTTTCCATTGGTATTTTATTTTCAGCTCAAGAAACCTTCTCTTCATTTCTCCACCTTTCGAAAAAATCTTGTCTCTTTTATTTTCCCCAAAAGAAAAAGGTAGTGCAACTTCGTGATCTGAATATAGGAAAACTAGTTATCGCTATGTTAGCTCCCTCATCAATATTAAAAATGTGTGATTATGATCGTCTCATGTTAACCACTTGTTAAGGGGCTTATGTGTGTAGTTTCATGTGTTTTTGATGATCAAATTATGAGTTAATTAAATTTTAAAAACTCATATACAACAAATGAAATGCAAAAATATAAATCTCAACAATTACATAACAAAATGGATGATAATGGAGTTCACCCCTCTTGGGCTACATCTCCATGGACTTGTTTTAACTAGCTAGGCCCTCTTGGTATTAAGAGTCAAATGTCTATTTACAAGATGATGCTCCAATGGATTTGTTGACTACTCCAGTGGTTTCAGAACACTCAAAAACCCCTAAAATGACTATTCAATTTCTAAATTTGGTTTCCAGCTCCTATAGGCTTGACCTCCCATCTTGGTGGCCATAAGCTTGTTTAATATCCAACATGACAAAAGAACCTCCATATGTACTCCAACTCCTTTGAAAATTGTACCACTATGTTCAAAGAATCAGATACATCTAAAAATGACTTTTCATTCACTCCATTTTGACTTCAACTGATATGGGCATGGCCTTCGCTCCTAGTGGCCTTAGGCTTCAAAATTATTCAATTGACCAAAATTACCTGTATATTTTCTCCATTGCCTCTGAAATATGTTCCAATGGATTCAGAGCATGCGAATCTGCAATGAATGACTATTCCTGCGAAAATTGCTCAAGATAGGCTTCATTAAATTTTCCCCTAGATTCTGCCTCTAAATATGGAGAACTGCTAGTTAGCTCTCACAAATCTGGAAGTGGCACCTGATTTGGAGATTCTGCCAAAATTTCCACCATCTTAACTAAGGATTAATTAAATAATAAGCTACACTTAATGGTGTGTTAACTATGCACTAATCTGTGCTTAGTGGGAGCGATGGGTTGAGGTTATATGGAGCGGTCATGTGGAGGAGAGCAGGCCCCCTCCGTTCCTCCATTGGAGAAATGCATAACCTTCAAATAAAATTTCCTACACATCCTTTTCAAGTCTCAAGGGCATAGCCCATTGGTAAATGGTCGCAGTGTTTGGGGGGAGGTCACGGGGTCGAACCCAGACCTCCGCCCCTCCATACATATTTTTGCAACGTTAAAACATTGCCATCCAAACCATATCAAATGTGCCATAACTTTAATACACCCCGAACTTTGTAAAGGTTAGTGTCCAAAACTTAGCATAGCCAATGTTAATAATACACCTCCAACATTATTTAACCCAAGTTTTAATGCCATCGGATTATGGAATATTTAAAATACATGCATACACCATTAAAATTCGGTTAGTCCGAAACCTTTGGTCTTGTAAATATGCGCTCTGATCCATAATCAATCCACCATAGGCTAGAAATTTTGATATATGGTTTAATAATAAACATGCCAATGTTTAATATATATAACCATTTTGGATTTCAGAGATTAGGTTTATTAATAAAATGTGGAATTTATATAATATAAAGTTTATAAATTAATATTAATATATATAAATATATAAATATATTATATGATATTTAAAACCATATATATATATGATGATGATGATGATGGTTAATTTCCACTGAGACCAAACTATATATATATATATATATATATATATATATATATATATATCCAACCTTGATATAATAAAAAATAATTTCCAACACATGAATTTGTCATGAACCCACATTCAACCATGGGGGACATTAGGAAAATTTCACCTTCACAAACCAAACTGGTGAATCCCACAGTGACACTTGTCACAGTCCCATTGGAAAAAAACTAAAGAAGCTTCTCTGCATGCTGACTGGGCTTCCATGTCATCAGCCTATACCTGTTACGTATTTTTTTTAAAGATTTTTCTTGTTCTGAATGATAATCAAGAGACCATAAATTCTTCATCCGAACATGGTTTTCAATGAAATGAGTTGCGTTGGATTCCCGATGACGAGATGGTAATTGTCGTTCTTGTTTGGTGCAATTCTAAGCACTTTCATTTTTGAGCAAAATTTTCCCCATGTTCCAGATTTTGATCACTCCTTTCCACTGACATGATTTTTGACCCACAAAAGTTGGTTATCTCATGAGAGTTGAACACTCTTCTATTTCCTAGCTTCTATTATCTTGATTCTACTTGGAAAATTTGCCATGAAAATCAGTTCGGTTCACTAACATGCCTTTCCTTGCAAATAACTTGGCTCTTCAACCACTGTTCTCCTTTTGTTGCTGATCGAATCCAAGACTTGTTGGCTACTTGCCGACTGATATGGTAATTTGTTGTACCAAATAAATTCCTCAGTGCTTAGAAAACTCGCTGATTGCCTTTCCACTAAGAATCATGTTCCTCCTTTGCACAATCAGTGAACTACAACAATGAGTTCCAACATAAATAAAAATAAGAAAAGAAATGACCATTATTTTACCTCCATGGTTTCAAATTATACATCTGGAAGAATGCATTCACCATCTCCTTCTCTTCTTGGCGTCAACACATAAAATAGTATACAATGGTTGTAATTTTTTTTGGCTGAAAATTCTTTGACAACTTGTCACAAATACAACATATTCAAATTCAACCATCGATCTGAAAAACATATCATGTAAGAAACATAACTTAAAGACATATCTTCTTGCTCATTCAAAGAAACAAATTTTCACATGATGTGAACATCTCCATGTACCCTTACATCTTGGTGTCAAAACTTATCAACCAAACACAAGTCGACAAAATATGCCTCTTCAAACAACTGACTCTCAAGTCAAGCATAAGCATGTGTAACAATTTGATGATTCTTTTCCCAAAAGAAAAATAATTTCACATCATGAAACACTTTGTCAACATATTCTTTTCATCTTTGAAGACAAAATCAACTCTTCCAAGTCATGACATGCATGTTACACACAATCGATCAACACAAGTTGACACTCATGCATGTGCAAATGTTCAACACTCTTAACTTGAAAACATACATGTTAAACAAAGAAATTGACTAACACAATTCAGTTACTCATGCATGTTCAAGCACAATGAAATCATCAAAATTCCACTGTTAATACACACAAAATCTCATGCATGTAAAAATTTCTTCAACTCTCTCACAAGTACAATCTTAAGTACAAGAACCCCATTCATATGTACATGTATTTAAAGTTGAAATGAACAAATTTTGCTGCAATAAAGTGAGTCAACATACTCCACTTTCAATCACCTTCTTGGCGTAAACATGCAACATGCATTCAATTGGCAAAGAAATGCATCAACATCAATAGACATGAAAAGCCTTAAATAGATAAAAAATCTAACCATCCCTTACCAAGCCATTTCAATGATGCTTCTTTCAGCTGCACATCATCATCATGTGAATCATCTTGACCCACATCAATTATGGGATTTTCTTTTCCATTCTTGCCATTCTCTTTCTCCACATTTTTCAAATGTCGTGGATGACTTGTTGGATACAAAGTCGAACACTTGTTTACAAGATGACCTTGCTTATGGAAATGAGTGCAAAACAATTGTCTCTTCTTTTCAACATTGTTTGCTTTGTCTTTGGATTTCTGCTTCTTTTTCTTTGAACGTTCCCTTTGAATGTCTATCTTCTTCCAACATCTTGAAACATTATGGTTATTCAAACCACAAAAGGAACATGCAAACTTTCTCCAAATTTTATGTGAGAATTTTCCATGTTTATCATAATCAAAAGAAACTTGATTAAAAGTAGATTTATACCTTGAAAATTCACCTTTGTCACATTCTTGAGGAGGTTAATTTGATGAGGTAGTGGCTCTCTTCAGAATACCAACAATACATTCAATAACTTTAGAGCTTTCAACATCCTCTTGTTCGCCATTCTCATTAGCTGCATGCTTATGAGCACCTTCTTGCAAAGTGGATATAAAACTTTTGGATTCCTCATGAACACAATCTTCATAGGCTTGAGATAATGAACACGAAGTGAAAGTCCTTCTTGGAACATCTTCATGTGCCTCCTTGGCTTTAGAGCTTTCTCCATCATGTTGTTTGTTAGGGTCATATAATAATAACGTTCATAAAATTTTGAATTGACTTTGATAAGTCTTGTAAATATGTACATACCTTGCTTTCTGCAAGTTGTTTTCCCATATTTTGAAAAAATGAAAAATAATAAAAAATAAAAAAGAGGGTAAAAAGTCCTAAAAGAATGATCAAAGGACTTAGAAAAATATAAACCCCAAAATAAAAAAGAGAAATAAAACCTGAAAGTGAGCAAGATCAAATGCCACTACTTTTACTTTTACTGCAAAAATAATGATTATCTGTAGAGTGTCAATAAATGCCATAATCCATGATCAGTTAAATAGTTTAATCTTAACTGTTCATGTTTTAGATAGTGAATAAAGATCTGTCAAATATTTTAAACTTGACAAATCAGTAGATAGGCAGGGAATAATGAGGAGTTCAACAGTTTAATCTGAGCCCTCAGATGAAATAAGGTAGATTTAGATTAGTTTTATTCTTTGAAAGAAATTTTTTTAAGGTTTCAAGCCTAAATGCACCTGGAAAATGAAGAAAAAATGTTAGAAATACAAGATTGGGTAGGTAGAAAGAAGTGGAGGAATCATGTAAATAATACATCATCAGGAAAAATTACTAATTTCCCCTCCCCCATGAGTGTTCAGTATTCTAAGTTATCAGTCAAACATGTTCAGAGCATTTCTCTGACTTTTGTTGGGACCAGACCCAAGGCTCTATGACTGGTTAGTTGAGAATATTGAATTCTTATGTTAAATCCTCATTTATCATTATTTACCTTCATTCATATACTAAAACCCCTTTCTCCTAAGTAAAAACACACTCTTATTTAGTAAAATTGTAACCCTAGAATAATTAACTCCATCCCTTCATAAAAATTCATAAAAACCCACAAAGTCACATTTATCCTAAGTATTATTCAAAGAAATATAAAGATGTGCAAATTCTTGATTATTTTATATTTGGAGGTAATGTGTACTTTGTTTTATATTTCACTCCCCTCTCATATTAAATTTTAACATATTTTATTAAATCCCTAAGAGATACCCTTTCCTAGTTATTAATTCCATTATATCTAATAAACCAAAAAAAAACCCACTACTATAAGCTTTTGACCAAAGTATATTATCCCATGTGCATAAATGAAAAACCCAAAATAAAAAGCCCTTTGGTCTAAAATATTATCCATATTCAATTATCCCGCACTATAGTTTTTAAACTATAAAAAATGGTTGAAAACTATATAAATACAATGTATAAACCCCGTTCGCTTATTTTTTATTAAAAACATTTAAAAAAAATGCTTTAATAAAGACATTAACCCCGCCATATATATATATATATACCATGTCTAAAGCCCGCACCGTGTATATTTTATTAAATGTTATTATAATGTTTAAAACCATTCATCCTGCCACTGTATATAAACAAATCATTGCATACATTTTTTAAACATTTAAACCTTACCCATATTATAAAGTTTTCTAACCCTTTCGCTGCATTTTATTAAACCCAGTTCCACCTTTCTATTCCGATGCAGCTCTCAAACCGATCTCAGCCCTTCGCATTCATTTCTCAAATCCAACGGTTGAGGAGCGCTATCGCATAGATTACATGCCTGAATGCTCCATTGAAAAAACTATGCGAAATGGCCGGTTTCATGTTAAACCCTCCCCTCCATGTGGCCTCTTATGGTTGGATCGCGTGGGTTTTCACTAAAACCACTTACCACTAAAACTCTATGTGATAAACCGCCAGTTTTATGCACCTGTGTAAATTCAAAACTGCTTCCCACCCGATGCAACCTGTAATTAATGCAGAGGGTTAATACGATCAAATGTTTAATTAAACCTTTGTATATGCATTTTTCCATTCATATGTTGTGTTTAACCTTTGTTTTTCCCTCCCGACTGTATAAACCTACACAAAGCCTCCGATAGCCATTTTCTACCATCCTTACACCAAATGTTTGCAAACCATTGCCCAAGAAAACTGTAAGAGACTGCAGAGGAGCTATATCGCTCTAGTTCAACCTCTGAAGAAATCAATTCAACCAGAAGACTGAAGTATACCCTATTAAAACCTACACCTGCGTCAAAACAGGGATTTTTATAAGAATTTAACCTGCAAATCAATTCAAAAACCTTTTAAAAGAGAGAAAAGTGTCTTAAATTAATCAAATTGAATTGCCCAAAAGTCCCAGAAACAGGCGAAACCTTCGCAAAATTTTTCTAGGAAACCTAGAATTCATTGTGCACCATTTTCAAGGAAATTTGTTAATTACTTACAATTTTTGATCAATTTCAAGCTTTAAAAAGCCAGAAATCCTCTGCAGGTGCCCTATATCTTCTAAAAAACTTTTTTCATCAGATTTTTAGCCCAATCTGCGATCAAAAGACTCAGAAAACCCCTGTTTTCTGTTTAGACCAGTTTTTAGCATCAAAACTTCATTTGAGAGACCTAATTGAGCATAAAATCCAAAGAAGCATTATGTCTTTCTGAATTTGCCTAATCCAGCCTCCGTTAAAGTAAAATTTCCTCTGCAAACAGTTTAAACTTGCGGAAGCTAATAAAAATGCCTAAAAAACAGAGTGGAAGCAAATCTGAAGGTTCAAAAACTCCTAAAGCTACTCTTGCCATGACTCCAAACACTGCCATTGTAGTTAACCCATTGGAGCCCCCAGTTGTTGATATTGAGCATATTCCTTTAGCAGACATTGACTACAAAATAACTGATCCTATAGTTGAGTTCAATTTGTTAGATATACATAACTGGTGTTTTTAAAAGTCCTTAGATGATCAAGAAGATGTTCACATTTGGGAATCCAATTTGCCCAAATATGTAGTCCCCCTAACTCACCCCTGTCAAGAAATTATCAGACTGTGTCATCCGTATTACTTCCCTGAACAAAGAGCTATTGTCAATGCAAACAAATAAGTCCTATTTACCATTAAGATACACTGAAGCTGATGAGAATTTTAGGAAACTCAAGAATATTAGAATTCCTAAAAATGAGGAGTGGCAAGCATTGACTGATTTTTTATGAAGAAATAAAGGCAAACACATGAAGAAGAAAACATTTTTTTTCTGATTTTTACTATCAAAATAGATGTTTACAGCAAGAAGGAAATTTATTGAAGGTTAAAGAGTATCTGAAGGTTAAAGAGTATCAGTGAGAAAGAGTATAATCATTAAAGAGTATCAGTGAAGGCAACTAGATTCTAAAAAATATCTAAAAAGGCCAGCGGAGAGGACACATTATAAGCAGCCAACTGCTTCTTATCTTAAAACAATTTCTATTTATTTTGAATAGCATAGGACAACTTGCTAGTTTGTTGAGCAAGCTATCACTATTATTGTAGTAAGAGATTTAATTTTCCTAAGTTTATTCCTAGAAGTCATCTAGGATATTTTGTAAGACATTTTATATAAATACTTCACTCTTGGAAGTATTTTTGTGTGGAATAAAATTGCTAGAGATTACTATGGATATTTTCATTGACTTGAAGGCTTTGGATTTCGAATTTGAGTAGCAGACTGGATCACCTTTTTGTCATCATACTTCAGGATCCATGTGATAAGCTATCTGGAGTGAAGTACTCTCTTAAACTTGTCATTGTTATCTTCTTTTGTTTCATGCATACATCTATGTTTTAATTCTAAATCTAAATATATAACTAGGAGTATTACTAAAAGACATGTTAATAGCACCTTGTTTTTAACTAGTTATCATTTCTTTGTTTTCTTCTGATTTCTGGTGTAGGGAACCCTTAATTTCTCCCTCTCCCGTTTGACCTCTATCTACTACTGCCCTTTTCCGGATCAAAGGATCCTTAAGTGCCCTTTATCTCGATCATACCACCTCACAAAAAACATTTTTCCCAAGATCTCCAAGGGTTATCTACCTTGCCCTGTAGACATTTGACCTTTTAGGATTTGATCCCAGTTCTCTTAGCTTGACTTAGACTCCATAGCCCAATGGACAAGTAGATTTCCCTCTATCTACCCTCCAAGTAAAATTTTCCCACAAAATCCAACAAAACAAAACCAAATTGCACTTTAATAAGTAGCCTAATATTGAAAACCAAAACAAAGTTAAACTTGAAAGAGAGAGCCCTCTCTAAACCCTAGGAAGGCTAGATCCTAGAGTTTGAAGTAGGTTTGTGGTTACCTCTAGTATTCTTTGACTAAAAACTAAAATCACTGGCAACCACACTGGGGAAATAACCAGTCCGCGGTAATAAAATTAGTCTTAAAGGAATAATTTAATTTATACTTTTACTTTAAGATTGATTTTTTAGGTTGTGGGTATTGAAAAATTGTAATTATGGCTTCCAGGAAAGTCTATTATACCAGGTCTAACCCGGATCCTATGCCTGCTGTGATAGTAGATGACCCAAATCGAATTGCTAAAAAGAAAAAGCAAATAGAAAATTTAGAGGCTGAAATCTCATTGATAAGAGTCATTTCATTACCCAGTGAATTAGAAAGTCTGCAAGACATTGATTTTGATCAGAAATTTGAGCATTCATTATTTAAAAGTAAATCTGAAAATGATTTAAAAATTTTTGTTTTAGATCCTGCTTTTATTTCATTTTTGAATGCAAAATAGAAATCTATTTCAATAAATTATAGATTTAAGAAAGCTAAATATCAAACCAAAGTTGAGGAAATAAATGTTACTATTATAAAGGATATTGATGAAGATATTGAATTAGCTCATTTATTGACTTATGCAAACAAACCTTCAGCTTCCCAATTACATACCACAATAATTCCAGCTAGAGATTCATCTCTTTACGCTGTCACATCATTCATAAATTCTACTAATAGCTCATCTATAGATCCATTTATCCCTAAACTACCTCTACAACCCAGAGTATTATTTCCACCAATCACTTCATCCAATATATCCATTAGTTCACCTTTTGATTTCTTAAAAACATCATCCTCATTTCCCAACACTTCAAATACTATCTTTAGTTCATCTACTATCATTTCCAGCACAGCTCCAAGCAGTTCAACCTTACCTCCTAGTCAAGGTAAGCTCCAAGATATGGCTACTAGATATGACCCCCTTATCCTACTACAACAACGTCATGATATGCCACAAGAATATCAAAACAAATTATCATTGTTTGATGGCACTACTCAATATTCTGCTCAACAACACATTACTAAGATGTCAAACTTCTTTGAAATTTATGAAATTGATGATTAAGATGTTCAAATGAGATTGTTTACTCAAACTTTAATAGGAGAAATTAAGAACTGGTTTAAAGATTTAGCTGTTGGTAGTGTAACTGATTTCGCTATTTTTTTTACTTTATTTTTAAATAAATGGGAAAATAAAAAGAACCCCCTCCAAATTTTGTCTGAATTTGATAATTTAAAAAGAGCTCCAAATGAGTCAGTTCAAGATTACTGCACCGGGTATAATAGTGTCTATAATTCTATCCATGCAAATTTGAAACCTACTCCTTATTCCATTCTGCTCAAATTCTCTGATGGATTTGACACAAATATGGCTTACCAATTAAGGGAAAGAGATGCAGATACATTAGAAAAAATGAAAACTGATGCTGTAAGTGTAGAAGTAAACATCCTAGCTAGAAAAGCTAGACTTAGAAATGAAAGAAGAGTTACTATCAAAGAAGAAAATGAAAATTCAGACACAAAAATGGATGTTATAGCTAAAACTTTAGAAAGAGTGATCGATAGATTAGATAATATGGAGAGAAGACCTTAGTGGGATAACCAACAATAGATTAGAAATCCTAACTTTAGAAAAAAAATAAATTCTGGAAAAGGAAAAGAAACATCCCTGGACCAAACCATTAGGCCACCATTCCAAGAGAACTATGCTGAAAGGTCTCAGAATAATAATGATGACAAGGAGGATACTATTAATCTAATGGGAATAGATGAGAATAATACTATTTTCCTAACTCAAGAAGATCATGAATTGTTTGAACTTCAACAGCTTAAATTAGATTCTAGTGAATCCTTTGATTACAAGCAAGGTTATGAATATGCAATAAATTAAATACACAGCCAGTATAACCTTAGAAACAAGAAAAACAATGAGTCTTCTACTAAGAAAACTTCCCAAAATCAGAATCAGAAAACAGTAGAAGCCCCTAAAACAAAATTTCTACAAATTCTCCCAAGGGAAAATAAGCAAAACTCAAATTTCTCCCAAAACATTTCTAGTCCTAAGAAAGCATAAGGCCCTAAAATTGTTGACATTACCAATGAAGTTTCTCAAGTTGCAAAATATTCTAAAAAATCTGCTGCTACTAAAGCTTGTAATTCTGTAAAAACAACAAATTTAGATCCCAAAAAACCTTCTGCTGATCCTAAAACAGCAGACCCAAAAACTGTTGCTTCAAAAACATCTGCTGAAAATTCCAAGGCAGAAAGAACATCTACTGCTTCACAAACGAATCCCTGAAAAGAAAGTTAGAAGTATTAAAACACAAATAGAGAATCCTAAAACAATTGAAAATGAAAAAACAACTGTAGAAAAGCAAGACAAACCAACACAGACTACAGTTACCAAAGAAGAATTGATTCAGATCGGTAAATCTCAACCCACATTCAACGTACAATCAGAAATTGCAAAACTTAAAATATCAATTCCTTTGACTGAATTGGTAAAGAATGACTTTTAAAAATCAACCATAACTGAAACTTTAAATATGAATGATGGAGAAGACTCCATAAATCTAAATGATGATCAGTCAGAGTTGATTTTTGGCCCAGATGTAAATAGAAAACAAGCATATGGTGCAGTTCCTCCATTTTATATCAGTTTAACCATTCATGATCAAATTCTACATAACACAATGCTAGATTCAGGAGCTTCCCATAACTAAATTCCAAAAGCCATCATGGAAACTCTGAATCTAGAAATTACAAGGCCATACACATATTTGTTTTCTTTTGATTCCAGTAAGGTTAAATTCTTAGGTTTAATTAAGGATTTGTGTGTAACACTAGTTCAATACCCTGGTAAGAGTATATTAATGGACATTGTAATAGTTGATATCCCACCAAAATATGGTATGCTTCTTTCTCGCTCATGGGGAGCAAAGTTGCAGGGATATCTACAATGGGACATGTCTTATGCTACTATCTTGGTGTTTGACTAGCCTAAAAAGTTATATAGGGAAAAATTACTGAAGTACATGGTTAGTAGTGCTGAAAGATCTATAAACTACCCAATTTAATCTACACCAATTGACCTTGATTCTTTCATCCTATGTAACTCTGTAACAAAATAAATCCAAACTAAACTAGTAGATAAAAAGAGAGAACCAAACAATGATAACATTTTTCATTAATCTCAATGGCATTTAGACTTTGATGTTTCAGTGAATAAGTCAGGAGCAGGAGCATGAGTCTGGATAACAACTATGGAGGCCAATCATTCTGAAGGTCATGCTTTCAGGCTAAATTTCAAATGTACAAACAATATGGCTGAATATGAAGCCCTTATCCTAGGACTCAAAATCATTAGAAACTCAAGAGGAAAAATAATTTTAATCATGTGAGATTCAAATTTGATCATTAAGAAAGTAAATGGAGTTTATTATTTTTACAATCCTAGACTAAGTAGATACAGAGACACTGTCATAGATTTAACTGATGATTTATTGGAATGTAAGTTTGTTGTTATACCTAGAAAGCAGAATATACAAGCTCATTGTCTTGCAAATTTTTCTAGTACATGCAATTTACCATTTCAACCTAATCACATATATACTGCTGAAGTCAAACATAGGCCAATAATTCCATATGATATTAAGTATTGGCATATTTTTTCTTAAGATGAACAAATTTACAAGTTTATGAATAATGTAGGAGAATTTTAGAATTGTATTATAGATACAGATTGTACAAAAAATCATGATTTGGATTGTGAAATAGATTTAAATGACTTAGATGTAAATAAAATTAAGTTTGATAAACCCACTATATTTATTCGAGCTGACATAGATAGCTTAGAGAAAGTAGAGATTGAAGAAATTGTTGAAGATGAATCATATATAGTGAATCTTAAGGATAATTTTTTACCTAAAGGTTTAACCCCCTTAGAAGATCTTTTTGACTCTAATGGTGTAGCTAGAAAACAAAAAATGGAGCCAGTAAGATCTGACATAGAAGAATGTAACATTGGTACAGAATCAACACCAAAGATAATTAAATTGTCCAAAATCTTACCTCAACAAGAAAAGGGTAAATATATTGAGCTTTTAAAGGAATATCAAGATGTGTTTGCTTGGAGCTATGAAGATTTAAAATCTTATGATACAAACATAATCCAACACAAAATTCCAATAAAAGAAGATCAAAAGCCATTAAAAAAAAAGTTGAGAAGGATTAACCTGTGCTATTACCTTTGATTGAAAAAGAAGTTAAAAGAATGTATGATGCCCAGATCATTGCACCAATCAGATATTCTGATTGGGTTTCAAACCTAGTTCCTACAAGAAAGAAAATATGAGAAATTGTATTGTGTGTTGACTTTAGAAATCTTAACACAATATATTTAAAAGATAATTACTCTTTACCCAAAATGGACCACATATTACAAAGGGTAGTAAGTTCTTCAAGTATTTCACTGTTAGATGGTTTTTCAGGATATAACCAGATCCTAGTTCAAGAAGAAGACCAAGCTAAAACATCATTTAATACTCCTTGGGGCACTTTTATGTATGTAAAAATGCCCTTTGAACTAATGAATTCAGGAGAAACCTTTCAAAGGGCTATGGACATAGCCTTTGCAAAGGAAATACATGAGTTATTAGTTATTTACTTAGATGACATTACTGTGTTTTCCAAAACAGATAATGAATACTTGGATCATTTGAGACAAGTTTTTATTAAGTGTAGGAAATATGGCATCTCTTTAAATCCTAAGAAAAGTCTATTTGGACTAGAAGAAGGTAAGTTACTTGGACATATAATCTCAAAATAAGGAATTAGGATAGATCCTGCTAGGATAGAAGCAATTCTGAACATAAACCCACCGAGAAACATCAAAGAATTATAAGTTTTTTTAGGTAAGATAATTTTTTTAAGAAGATTCATATCTAATTTAGCTAAGATAATTAGAGAATTGAATAACATGCTCAAAAAAGATTCAGTTCTTAGATGGACTGTTGAGGCTAAATAATCATCTAACTCTATCAAACAAGCCTTAACCAAAACTCCAGTCCTAATAAGTCCTGATTTTAAGAAAGATTTCATGATTTTTTCATTTGCTTCAAAACACACCATTGCTGCAGTTTTACTACAGAAAAATGATCTAAGATTTGAACAACCCATAGATTTTTTTCAGTAAAGCCCTTATATATGCCCCTTTGAAGTACAACATTATGGAAAAACAAGCCTTGGCCTTGGTTAAGGCCATTAAAGACTTCAGAGTTTATATTCTCTACTCACACATTATTGCCTATGTCCCAAATTCTGTGGTTAAAGACATTCTTACTCAGGATGGTCCTAATGGAAGAAGAGGTAAGTGGATTGCCACTATCTTAGAATATGACATTGAGATAAAACCCACCAAGCTCATTAAAGGTCAAGGATTAGCCAGACTTATGGCTGAATCCAATTGTAATGCCCTAGATATAAATTTTATTGCTTAAGTAGATGATCAGGAAGAGATGGCGACTCCATTGATCAATGAAGCGTTTTCACACTCACCTTGGTATATAGATATCATATTTGTACTCCAAAACTTACAAGCTCCTCCTGGATTGTCAAGAACCAAAGCTATATTTTTAAAACTTAAAGCAATAAGATTTTGTATCTTAGATAATGTACTTTTTTTGGAGAGATCATAATGGGATTTTACTAAATTTTTTACTAAAGGAAGAAGCTGACAAAATACTTGAAGAATTTCATGTAGGTGACTGTGGAGGACATTTATACTGGAAAAATAATGCAGACAAGATTCTGAGAGCTGGTTTTTACTGGCCTACCTTGTTTGCCGATGTTAAAAAATATGTTACCTCATGTCATAAGTGCCAACTTTTTTAGGGTAAAAAGAAATTATTACCATTCCCTTTAAAGCCTATTTCAACTGAAGTGCCATTTCAACAATGGGGTTTATACTTCATTGGTGAAATTCACCCTCCCTCTTCAGGCCAACATAAGTGTATTTTGACAACCACTGATTATTTTACCAAGTGGATTGAAGCCATACCCTCTAGATAATCCACTGATACTGTCATTATTTCCTTCCTAGAAAACAACATCCTTTCAAGATTTAGGTGCCCTCAAAAGATAATCACAGATAATGCAGCAGCATTCAAATCCAAGAAAATGATTGAATTTTTCCACAAATACCATATTACCCTAGGCCACTCTACTGCATATTACCCCCAAGGTAATGGCCTAGCTGAATCCTCCAACAAAAGCCTAGTAAATATCATCAAAAAATTACTTGAAGACAATAAAAAGACTTGGCATAATAAGTTAGTTAATGCCTTATGGGTAGATATACTTAGTACTAAGAAATCCATTGGTACTTCACCTTACCAACTAGTTTATGGAATGGATGCTGATTTTCCTTCCTCCCTAGGTGTACCATTGATGAAAATGATCCAACAATTACAAGTTGAAACAAATGACATTCAAAGAAGGATAAATAAAACTATTCACTTGCAACAAACAAGGGAAGAAGTTTATATCAAATCTCAAGTCATTCAGGATAAGTTCAAGAAAATATATGATAAAAAGACTAAAGAGGGTGATTTTTACATAGGAGATAAAGTGTTAGAATGGGATTCCAGAAGAGAAGACAAATGAAAACATGGAAAATTTGATTTTATATGGAAAGGGCCTTATGTAATTTATGGATATAGAGGTAATAATGCTTTCTTTCTCAAAGAATCGGATGGAACAGATCTACAGGAAGGACCATTTAATGGCAGAATACTGAAGCACTACTACTTACCCGAGTTAACTAATAGTTAGTTCTCATTCACTTTGATCATTGTACATATACATTGCAAAGTTTAGATTGGATTGGATGTTTCCTTATCAAAGTTGAAGCCCGAAGAGAAGGCCCTAAGCTTTGAAAAGTAAATATCATAAATATGAATAAGTTGCAGATATAAGAAGACATTTACAGGGTCATCAAAGTCAAATTTCAAAGGCTACTAAGTCTTAGAGTTCTTGATATTTCACCAGGAAATGTCATCCCCATGTGGAGCCACTGTTAGGGTCCCATAATAATAGGGTTCATAAAATTTTGAATTGACTTTGATAAGTCTTGTAAATATGTACATACCTTGCTTTCTGCAAGTTGTTTTCCCATATTTTGAAAAAATGAAAAATAATAAAAAATCAAAAAGAGGGTAAAAAGTCCTAAAAGAATGATCAAAGGACTTAGAAAAATATAAACCCTAAAAGAAAAAAGAGAAATAAAACTTGAAAGTGAGAAAGATCAAATGCCACTAATTTTACTTTTAATGAAAAAATAATGATTATGTGCAGAGTGTCAATAAATGCCATAATCCATGATCAGTTAAATAGTTTAATCTTAACTGTTCATGATTCAATTTCATGTTTTATATAGTGAATAAGGATCTGTCAAACAATTTAAACTTGACAAATTAGTTGATAGGTAGAAAATAATGAGGAGATCAACAGTTTAATCTGAGCCCTCGGATGAAATAAGGTAGATTCAGATTAGTTTTATGCTTTGAAAGAAAATGTTTTAAGGTTGCAAGCCTAAATGCACCTGCAAAATGAAGAAAAAATGTTAGAAATACAAGATTGGCTAGGTAGAAAGAAGTGGAGAAATCATGTAAATAATACATCATCGGGAAAAATCACTAATTTCTCCTCCCCCATGAGTGTTCAATATTCTAAGCTATCATTCAAACAGGCTTAGAGCATTTCTCTGACTTTTGTTGGGACCGAACCCAAGGCTCTATGATTGGTTATTTTAAAATATTGAATTCTTATGTTAAATCCTAATTTATCATTATTTACCTTCATTCATATACTAAAACCCCTTTTTCCTAAGTGAAAACACACTCTTACTTAGTAAAATTGTAACCCTAGAATAATTAACTCCATCCCTTCATAAACATTCATAAAATCCCACAAAGTCACATTTATCCTAAGTATTATTCAAAGAAATGTAAAGATGAGCAAATTCTTGATTATTTTATATTTGGAGATAATGTGTACTTTGTTTTATATTTCACTCCCTCTCATATTAACTTTTAACACATTTTATTAAATCCCTAAGAGATACCCTTTCCTAGTTATTAATTCAATTATATCTAATAAACCCCAAAAAAACCCACTATTATAAGCTTTTGACCAAAGTTTATTATCCCATGTGCATAAATGAAAAATCCAAAATAAAAAGCTCTTTGGTCTAAAAGATTATCCATATTCAAATATCTTGCCCTATAGTTTTTAAACTATCAAAAATGGTTGAAAATTGTATAAATACAATGTATAAACCCTGCCTACTTATGTTTTATTAAAAGCATTTAAAACAAATATTTTAATAAAGACATTAACCCCGCCATATATATATATATATATATATATATATATATATATATACCATGCCTAAATCCCACACCTTGTATATTTTATTAAACATTATTATAATGTTTAAAACCATTTATCCCACCGCTGTATATAAACAAATCATTGCATACATTTTTTAAACATTTAAACCTTACCCATATTATAAAGTTTTCTAACCCTTCCGATGCATGTTATTAAACCCGGTCCCACCTTTCTATCCTGATGCAACTCTCAAACCGATATCAGCCCTTCGAATTCATTTCTCAAATCCAACGGTTGAGGAGCGATATCGCGTAGAGTACATGCGTGATCGCTCCATTGGAAAACCTATGCGAAATGGCCGGTTTCGCATTGAACCCTCCCCTATATGTGGCCTCTTATGGTTGGACTGCATGGGTTTTCACTAAAACCACTTACCACTAAAACTCTATGCGATAAACCGTCGGTTTTATGCGCCTGTGTAAATTCAAAACTGCTTCCCGCATGATGCGACTTGTAATTAATGCCAAGGGTTAATACGATCAAATGTTTAATTAAACCTTATATATGCATTTTTCCATTCATATGTCGTGTTTAACCTTTTTTTTTCCCTCCCGATTGTATAAACCTGCACAAAGCCTCCGATAGCCATTTTCTGCCTTCTTTACACGAAATGCCTGCAAACCTTTGCCTAAGAAAATTGTAAAAGACTACAGAGGAGCTATATTGCTCCAATTCAACCTCTGAGGAAATCAATTCAACCAGAAGACTGAAGTATAACCTATTAAAACCTATATCTACGTCAAAACATGTATTTTTCTAAGAATTTAACTTGCAACTCAATTTAAAAACCTTTTAAAAGAGAGAAAAGTGTCCTAAATTAATCAAATTGAATTGCCCAAAATTCCCAGAAACAAACAAAACCCTAGCAAAATTTTTCCAGGAAACCTAGAATCTGCTGCGCACCATTTTCAAGGAAATTTATCAATTACTTACAGTTTTTGATCAATTTCAAGCTTTAAAAGGCCATAAATCCTCTGTAAGTGCCCTATATCTTCTAAAACACCTTTTTCATCAGAGTTTTAGCCCAATTTGCAGTCAAAAGACTCAAAAAGCCCCTGTTTTATGTTTTAGACCAGTTTTTAGCATCAAAACTTCATTTGAGAGACCTAATTGAGCATAAAAGCCAAAGAAGCATTCTATCTTGCTGAACTTGCATAATCTAGCCTATGTTATAGTAAAATTGCCTCTGCAAATAGTTCAAACTTGCAGAAGCCAATAAAAATGCCTAAAAAACAGAGTGGAAACAAATCTGAAGGTTCAAAAACTCCTAAAGCTACTCCTGCCACGACTCCAAATACTTCCATTGTAGTCAATCCATTGTAGCCCTTAGTTGTTGATATTGAGCATATTCATTTAGTAGACATTGACTACAAAATAGCTGATCCTCTAGTTGAGTTCAATTTGTTAGATATACACAACTAGTGTTTTGAAAAATCCTTAGATGATCAAGAAGATGTTCACAGTTGGGAATCCAGTTTGCCCAAATATGTAGTCCCCCTAACTCATCCCTTTCAAGAAATTATCAGACTATGTCATCAATATTACATCCCTGAACAAAGAGTTATTGTCAATGCAAACAAAGAAGTCTTATTTACCATTAAGATACACTAAGGATGATGGGAATTTTAGGAAACTCAAGAATATTAGAATTCTTGAAAATGAGGAGTGGCAATAATTGACTGATTTGTTAGGAAGAAAGAAAGGCAAACACATGAAGAAGAAAACATATGTTTGCTGATTTTTATTGTCAAAACAGATTTTTACATCAAGAAGGAAGTTTACTGAAGGTTAAAGAGTATCCAAAGGTTAAATAGTATTAGTGAGAAAGAGTATCAACATTAAATATTATCAGTGAAGGCAACTAGATTATGAAAAATATCTAAAAAGACCAGCAAAGAGGACACATAAGCAGCCAACTGCTTCTTATCTTAAAATAATTTCTATTTATTTTGAATAAAATACGACAACTTTCTAGTTTGTTGAGCAAGCTGTCACTATTACCATTGTAAGAGAATTAATTTTCCTAAGTTTATTCCTAGAAGTCATCTAGGATATTTTGTAAGACATTTTATATAAATACTTCACTCTTGGAAGTATTTTTGTGTGGAATAAAATTGTTGGAGATTACTATAGATATTTTCGTTGACTTGAAGGCTTTGGATTTCTAATTTGAGTAGCAGACTGGATCACCTTTTTGGCATCATAATTTAGGATCCCTGTGATAAGCTATCTGGAGTGAAGTACTCTCTTAAACTTGTCATTGTTATCTTTTTTTTTTTCATGCATACATCTATGTTTTAATTCTAAATCTGAATGTATAACTAGGAGTATTACTACATGACATGTTAATAGCACCCTGTTTTTAACTAGTTATCATTTCTTTGTTTTCTTCTGATTTATAGTGTAGGGAACCCTTAATTTATCCCTCTCTCATTTGAACTATATCTACTACTTCCCTTTTCCGGATCAAAGGATCCTTAAGTGCCCTTTATCTCGATCATACCACCTCACAGAACCATTTTTCCCAAGATCTCCAAGGGTTATCTACCTTGTCCTACAAAAATTTGACCTTTTAGGCTTTGATCCCAGTTTTGTTAGCTTGAATTAGACTCCATAGCCCAATGGCCAAGTAGACTTCCCTCTATCTACCCTCCAAGTTAAATTTTCCCACCAAATCCAACAAAACAAAACCAAATTGCACTTTAATAAGTAGCCTAATATTGAAAACCAAAACAAAGTTAAACTTGAAAGAGAGAGCCCTCTCTGAACCCTAGGAAGGCTAGATCCTAGAGTTTGAAGTAGGTTTGTGGTTACCTCTAGTATTCTTTGAATAAAAACCAAAATCCCACAACTTAAGAATTCACTGGAGTGATAACATTGTCCATAACCAAGACCCAAATACTTAGGTCTTTCCTCAACAAAAGTTGGCTCAACTCTGCCTTGTGTATTTTTTCCCAATCCTTTACCTTCATAGCCCATATTAATCAATAATTTGGACCTTATTCCTCTAGTATGTCTTTCAAAAGCACCTACACATTCTTTTTGAGAGCAAATTGAATATAAACTTGATTTGCATACCTCTTTTTCAAGCACATGCTTGGCTAAGGCTTCCTTGGAATCATGGAGTTGAGTCTTGATCCGAATTTATGAAGGAACACAATAGAATACACATATAACCATAAACACAGAGCTGCAGTGGAAATAACACTTCATTTCATTAATATCAAATAATAGAAATATGCCTACAAACATAATGGAAATAAACTAGCTAGGGCATTGGTCGCTTATCTCTGAGAAGAGATGTGGCGGCTATAGGCCTCTAAACTATGTTAAAATGGGGCTCGAGGGCCTATTTATTATTTAGAAACAATGGAAAACTTTAAAATCCAAAAATCTAACCCTAGGAGATGAAGTGCCAAAACTATGGGACTCGTTTGGGTAAATTGGTGTTTCAATTTTCCGGGGACGTAACTTTGGCATACGATATTTGTTTTATGTGCACCATACCTCGTTAGAAAGATATATCAGAGGAGTAAAACTTTTTGAGTGAGAAACATCAGTCCAGGGACCCATGTTGCTCCCGAGTTTCCAAAAAAACGTTGTTTAAGGCCTCAAAATGGCTTAGGAAGTGTACAACTCGAAAAACTGCTAAAAATAGTAGGTTGTGCTGCAACTAAAAAACTAAAAGAAATAATGGTGGCATTCCTAATGGAATAGGTGGGTGGCCACCAATATCCACCTAGATAATTACGGCCTCAAAACGGCTCTGGAAGTTCAGGACGCAAAGACCTGCTAAAAATAATAAGTTGTGTTGAAAGTGAAAAAATGAAAGAATCGATGGTGGGGGTCCAAATGGAATAGGTGGGTGGCCACCAATATCCACTTGGATCATTCCTCCCCCCTTTAGGAAGTAATGGTTCCCATTTTGTCGAGATCCTCCATGAGATGAGTCAAATTCTGTTGAACTGGGTATTAAATTTTTCGAAGACGTCATGGACCTGCAGGTGGACATGCTGGATGCATTCAGTAAATTTGGTTTCTTTATCAGCCTCAGATAGTACATGTGTGGATTATTTTTGTGTAATCACATGAGGTATGGAAACATCAGGCGGTGGTGCGTTGGGGATCAGATAAATGGAGTGCTTGTCCTAAAAGTGTAGAGGAACCTTTGTGAGTGAGGAGAAAATTTCCTCGTATTCCTCCATGACTTTGTCCATCTGCTGCCGCTGTGCATGGGAGCCCTGTTTCGAGGTTGTGGCCACAATATTCTTCTTTCCCTATGAGCGAGTTGTAAGGAAAATAAATTTACTGGTTTGGGAAAGAATCTTAATGCATTGTTTTGCAGTAGTTAAAGAGATGACAGGAGGCGGTACTACCTCCGGTATCCTGTACAAGTTATTTCCCAAAGTAATAATAACAACACAAGGCCTAGAATCATACACAACATGTCGCCTCCACAAGTATGGTTGGCCCAATAATACATCAGACACATCAAGAGGAGCAACATCACACAGTACCTCATCCGTGAATGGCTTGATGCTGTATGGAAGGCGACACTGCTAGTGGACACAGAGACCTCTTCCTTCATGAAGCTACCCAATGGTATACTGCTATGGGTGTGCTATGGTCAGTAGTTTGATATGCTTCTCGACCTCTGCTAAAATGAGGTTCGTTTGGCTTATTCTATCGACAAGGAATTGTAGTGGAGAACCCTTCACCCACATCTACGAATGGAAGAGGCACTCCCCCTCCTCTGTATCCTCGAGATCATCCCTCTGGAGCTTGGTGGTGGAAACAATGGCATTGGGGTCCGCATCAATGATCTGCTTCCCTTTTTCATCTCCCTTGTCTGGTTTTGGCTCAAGATCAAAACATGCATTTGATTCGGGCGCCTTCAGTTTGAACACCAACGACTGTTTGTCCCAACACTCGTTTGTGTTGTGAGTGGAGCTATCATGAAATTCACACCACTTCGTTGTGTCCTTATTTGGATTTGTGGTGGTGTTATTATTTTCCCCACTTTGGCCTTGCCCCTTGTGCTGCGATTTAGGGGCGCCTTTCCCTTACTTCGGATTCGCGGCCCAAAGTCTCGCTTCTTCTGCTTACATTTCTACTCGATCTTGGTATCATAGTGATATGCCATGCCAAGAGAGGTAATGTTGAGGAAATCCATTTCCTCCTGAATGTATTTGTGCAAAAAACTGCGGTGCTTGAGCACCAAATGTCTCTCTGAATCTTTAATACCCAACTTTGTGCATAGGGTATGGAACATATTCATCAGTTTGTGCAAATCTTGATCCCTTCGCTACCGCAACACTCCCCACGGGATAATATTGTTCCTTGATGCCATCTCATAACGAATTAAAAGTGGGTGCGGCCGAGAAAAGAGAGGGTTCCCCCTCGTCCTTTTTCTCACAGTAGGTTTCCCACCAGTCCTTGACATGGGGGGTGGCTTTGAGGAGTGAAAAAATAATATTTTCTCGGTCGGAGAAATCATGGACTGAGAAATACCCTTCTAGCAAATCAACCATCCATCGACAACATCTGCATCTATCTGGCCTTCAAATATAGGGATGTTAAATTTTACCTGTACCTTGAAGGGAGTGGCGCCTCCAGAGTGCTTATTGGATGTAGATGCACCGTAGGTGGGTAACCGTTGAAGGATCTGAGCAAAGTTATCCATCATCGCATTCCTTTGTTTCTCGAGGGCCTCCTCGAGAAATATTTTGATAGGATATCCTTCTCCCTCGTATTTATTTTCTTCCACCATGGGAGGTCGTCGGGGTTTGCAAGGCTAATCTTGCAAGGGTTCAACTAGATCGAGCCCTAACTCCTTATACCCCGACCGCATTGGGGACATGCAAAGAAAAATAGAGAAAGAGCAGACCCCTCTAAAACCATTGATCTGGATTTATGCAAGAACGTAATGGAATACACATATAACCATAAACACAGAGGTGCAATGGAAATAACACTTTATTTCATCAATATCAAATAACATAAATATGCTTACATACATAATGGAGATAAACTAGCTACGGTGCTGATAGCTTATCTCTGAGAAGAGATGTGGCGGCTACAAGCCTCCGAATTGTGTTAGAATGAGGCTTGAGGGCCTATTTATTATTGATAAACAATGGAAAACTCTAAACATCCAAAAACCTAACCCTAGGAGATGAAGTGCTAAACCTATGGGCCCCGTTTGGGTAAATTGGTGTTTGAACTTCCCGGGGATGTAACTTTGGCATACGATCTCCATTTTACGTGCACCATACCTCGTTATAAATATCTATCTAAGGAGTAAAATATTTTGTGTGAACAACATCGGTCCATGGACCAATCAGTCCATGGACCCATGTTGCTCCCGGTTTTCCTAAAAAATGTCGTTTAGGGCCTCAAAACGGCTCTGGAAGTGTAGGACTCGAAAAAAATGCTAAAAATAGTAAGTTGTGCTGAAACTGAAAACTGAAAGAACTGATGGTGGTATTCCAAAAGGAATAGGTGGGTGGCCACCAATATCCACCTAGATCATTATGGCCCCAAAAAAGCTCCAGAAGTTTAAGACCCAAAAACCTGCTAAAAATAGTAAGTTGTGCTGAAAGTGAAAAAATGAAAGAACTGATGGTGGGGGTCCAAATGGAATAGGTGGGTGGCCACCAGTATCCACCTAGATAATTCCTCCCCCCTTAGGAAGCAATGTTTCCCATTGAGTTGATATCCTCCATGAGATGAGGCAAATTCTGTTGAACTGGGAATTCGATTTGTCGAAGATGTCATGGACCTGCAGGCAGACATGTTGGATGCATTTAGTAAATTTGGTTTCTTTATCAACCTTAGACAATACATGTGTGGATTTTGTCTGTGTAGTAGCATGAGGTATCACAACATCAGGCGGCGGTGCATCGGGGGTCAGATCAATGGAGTGCTTGTCTTTAAAGTGTAGAGGAACCATTGTGAGTGAGGAGAAAATTTCCTTGTATTCCTCCATGATTTTCTCCATCTGCTGCAGCCGTGCAGGGGAGCCCTGTTTTGAGGTTGTGGTAACAATATTCTTCTTTCCCTGTGAGAGATTTGTAAGGAAAATAAATTTCCCAGTTTGTGAAACAATCTTATTGCGTTGTTTTGCAATAGTCAAAGAGATGATAGGAGGTGGTACTTGTAATATTCCTAGTTAGCTTTTAGTTAGTTGGAATATTATATGTTGCTTCTATTCATAGCTTAGATGAATAAGTGGGGTAAAGAGACCCTTAAATATATTTAGTAGGAATAAAACCACCTCTAGTATGAATGTGGATCAATTTAGCTAGCTGAAATAAAGAAACCCTTGGTGTGAAAGGGGTCAATGCATATAGATTGGGTCAAGGTTAACCAAATCAACAACACTGCCATAGGAGAGAGTGGAGCTAGTGGGAACAACGCAATTTTGCAGGAGGAGTCTTTGCATGAAAGTAGCATCATAGATGAATGGGGCCAAGGGTGAGGAAGCTCATCAAGAATACAAGGAAGGGGATGGAAGCCATGAGGGGCATTCAAAATATTGTTTATGTTTGGGTCTTATGACTTCTTGCATACTTTAGCTATTTAGAGGAGTTTGTTGTATTGTTTAGTACAAGGGAATTTCCAGGAAAAAATCCCACGCTCTACCTCTAGGGACTTCGAGTGCCCACTCAGGAGAGCTATTCTGAGCTTCATTTCCACCATCCAATATTGGGCCAAGTAGCTACCTTCAGCCATAGCGCAGTCTCCTTGAGGAACTACATTATTTTGCAGGGTGTTGCAATGGAGGGTTGAGAAGCCTTGTTCACGAGCTAGCTTCCTAGTGAGGGGAGCAACCCTTCACCTGGAAAGCTAAATAGGAGAGTATACAACCATTTTCTTGTTATTTCAGCCATATTTCAGTAGAGCTCCAGTGATACAACGTGATTCAACCATAGAGTTGCAGTCTGCACTTTTTGCATCCTGTGTATTTCAAGAAATCCTTTCCGGGTTGTCTTAGGATTATGTTTGAGAGACTAGTTCTCCATTTTCAGCTCCTTTTGAGCATCATATCAATAGATCCACTTGTTTCCATCTCCCAGCTGTAGTAACCCTCACTGTTGCGCTGTCATGTACTCCGACATTTTTGTATAGCAACAACATTTGTGGTTTTAGTGTATTTGGGCATTGGAGGCTTGTTTGCTTAGTTTGAGTGATTTGTTCCTCAACACATTGTATATTTCACTGTTGTGATACATAACATAATGGATCTATGATTTTCTCATGTTTTTGTCTTAATTTTGTTGTACATTCCAGTTTGTGTTCAATATTAGTGCTTTTCCTAATTTGGAAAGAGATATCCCAAAACTTCTTCTTAAGACCATGCAGAACATTGCCATAGATATCAAGGAGATGATATTAGAAAGGCAGAGGGAATCCCCTAAAGGGTTTCATCATGGAGAAAGTTTTGGCACTTCACATTTATGGTGTGAGCAACCAACAGTAAAACCTTTCTCACAATACTCCACCATGCCCACATTCCTATCAACTATAAATGAGGTGGGAGGGCCACAAAGAGAAGAAACCCTTGGTGATTATTTCTTAGAATATGAATCTCAATCTCAGAGGTTCATGGAGCAGCTAAACTTCTAGGAGTTCTGTCGGATCAAGGATGGGAGTAGATCCCACAATCACCATAAAAGTGGAGGGTACATGCAGAACCAAGATCTACAGCGTACTATGGGAAGGTTCTTTTTTCCCTCTTATGATGGGTCACCCAAGTGCACAACCAAAGCTTGGGTAGAGAAGTTGGATGCTTATTTTCAACTGAACATATTTTGAGAGATGGAGGCCATCAAGCTAGTAGCGCTTCACCATGAAGGTGAAGCACATGAGTGGTGGATTCATGGCCTATCTACACTAGGGCATTATAATGTCACTTCTTGTGCAGACTTCACCCGGAGATTGGTGGAGAGATTTGAACCTAGGAATCCAGAAGCACATTTTGTTGAGCTAACCAAGCTCAAGAAAAAAGGAGATCTAGAGACTTACATCTCTGAATTTCTAAAGCTTTCAGTCATGGCTTCTGACCTATCTGTGGCTAGGAGGGTGTGCATGTTCATTGATGGGTTGGTTGAACCATTGCATGGGTTGGTGAAATCCATTAGATCAACTACGCTCCAAGAGGCTATGGAGAGAGCTAGAGATCTACAGCATGCTTTACCCAAAGGAAAAGCCCCTTTTCAACATAATTTCTCCTCTCAAGAAAAGGGTAAAGATGTGAAGTTTCTCCCCTCAAAGGAGAATCACGAGAAGAGATATCCTGATGATGATGTCTGGGGAGATCTAAGAAGGAGAAAAATTTGTTTCACTTGTCGAGAGCCATGGGTACTAGGACACCGATGTGTTGTAGGGAAGGAAAATTGTATTTATGTGTTATCTGATGAGGAAAAGGAGAAAGAATAAGGATTGGAGAAGGATACCAACATTGTAGCATCAAGAGAGGTTGCACCACCAACATGAGGTGTGGAGGGAGCATTTGCTCCAACTAGAGGGGCTCTTGCAGCTTTGCGGGGAGTTCCCAAGTATCTAACATTGAGAGTTAGAGGTAATATTCAGGGGCAGAGAGTATCGGTATTGATAGACAGTGGGGCCACCCATAATTTTATTGATACTCAGTTGGTACAAAGGAGGGGCATTCACATGGAGAACTTTGAGGGCTTCTCAATTTTGGTTGCAGGAGCTAGAACCATGTAGTGTGCCAAATATGTTCTAGCATTAACTATCACTATGGGAACCTATACATTGATATAACACTTCTTTTTGGTTGGTATTACAGACACCAATGTGATATTGGGTTTTTAGTGGTTAATCACATTAGGGAAGGTTACCACCTATTGTGAAACCTTGGAGATGGAATGGACAAAGAAGGGGAGTGGTAAGCATCAAAAAATCAAAGGAATACACACCTATCCACCCTAGATTGTCTGAAGACATAGGATGGAGGTTGATTTGCGCAGAGGGGACATATAATGGGTAGTAGAACTACGTATGTCAGAAGCAGGGGGCAAGGGTTCATCGGTACACCCATATGTATAGTCTATTCTGGACCACTATTCCACAGTATTTGGAGATATTCTACCAGGGAGGCCACCTGACCGAGGATTTGAGCATAATATTGAGTTGGAGTAGGGGATCCAAGCAGTGATCACCACACCTTATAGGCATCCCAAATCCTACAGGGATGTGATTGAAAAAGCCATTCAGGAGCTCTTCGCTTTAGGAAATATCTGACCTAACACCAGTCCTTTTGCTTCTTTAGTAGTTCTGGTGAAGAAAAATGATGCCACATTGAGGATGTGCATTGACTATAGGGCCTTGAACAAGAAGACAATGAAGAACCGGTATCCAATCCCCAGGATCGATGAGTTGATGGATGAGCTAAGGGGATCCAAGTAATTTTCAAATATTTATTTGAGGTCGAGGTACCATCAAATAAGAGTGAGGGACCAAGATATCCCCAAGACCGCATTAGATGCCACTATGGTTGATGCAGGAGCATCAAGCTTAATTTTCATTATTTAATGTGTGATTTAGGGGGTGAGGTTTTATTTATTTATTTTATAGATTATGTACATTTTTAAAATAATTTGAGAGAAAATCTAAGTGTGAGGATTATTGTAAATATTCTCTTAATTAATTGAGGATATGAGTGGAATTGGTTTGGGTAGATATTTTAGGGATTCAAAATTCCTTAAATGGAACTTAGTTGAATCAAAATAGGGATAAATCTATTTTAGAGTTTGGTTGAGATTTGTGTGGAGGAAATCATGGATTCACATTAATCCATAATCATGTATAAATATGAGCTTTGTGTGAGAGTGAGGAATACAATGAGAGATAGAGAGAGACAGAGTGAGAGTTCATGTGAAGGGCGAGAGCTGAAAGGCCAACCATTGTAATATTTGACCAAGGAAGAGTTTGTGTTTGTAAATTTCTGGTTGTATTTCATGTAATTATTTTGTTTACTGTTTGGCTCTCTCTTCATATGTAATTTAAATTGAGTCCAAGTAGACTTTATTGAAGATTAATTTGAGGATTTCATGTAAGAGGAAAACAAACTCTATTATTGTGCGCAAGGATCTGTTTTATAGTAGAATCCATGCATCATTTGGTATTAGAGCTGGAAAGATGTGTGTTCTATGTTTTGTTTTGACTCTGCATTACATCATACAGTTTGAACGTGAAAGCAAATGCTGAGATGGTAGACAGTGTAGATTGGCAATCAACTATTGTAGATTGGAATGCTAGTAGGAGTGCCGAGGTCGTGGATGTTGAACGCGGAGACTGAAGGAAAATAACGTGGACCTGCGTTGGAAACTCTGCAAGTGAAAATTCCATTTTGCATTCATGACTGTATTAACAGTGTTTGAAATTCCCGATTGGAGCAATGCAGAAGCGTCCAAAGCAATAATTTCTCATTCGTGTGGTAACGTTTTCCTTGAATTTGTATTTACGTTGCCAAGATTTTGAGGTTATGAGAGTATCACAGAAATTACAAACCGTTGTTTGTGTTAGTGCATGAGGAGCGACATCCATTTTCTTATGATGGTAGAGAGACGCAGATATGGACGAGTGCTAGAAATTGAGAAAGAATTGCAACGGAAATATTACATATTCTGTTGTGTGTAATCAGTGAATTTAATTTCGTAGTTTGAAGTTAATGCTATGTATAAATAGTGAAGTTATATTCGCAAGTTGATGTCACAAATGAGCTTGAGGTATCGATGGTTGCAGATACCATTTTGGACTTTATTGCAATTACAAATGGTGGACGATCAATTGCGGTGTGCTGTGTGTAGTGAAGTTGGGTGTAGAGTGATGTAGCTACTACAGTTACAGTGGTGGATTTGTGTTTAATTTTTTCCTATCGGTGTCTGACATAGTGCATGGATTGTCATTTCTGCGTAAGGAGGGCCGAGAGGTAGAGATCGGATTTTGGATTGAGGATTTAGTTGGTGATCCCATCCGCATAAGGAAGAGCAGCCTTCAGATCTGTGCTTTGGAAGGCATGAATAACAAAGTGCTGTGTGACCAGTGATATTCTCTGTAAGTGGGTGTTGTGTCTTTTTGTGTTGTGCTTCTTGGCTGGTGTTTCTGCGTGAGGAAGAACAACACCAAAATTTGGAGCTGCCGAAAGGGCATATTTGTTGCATTTTTTGCGTCATCGAAGTCAGTTTCTTGGCTAGCGTGTTGCACTTCTTGGCTGGAGGGCCAGAAATCTTGGATTGAAGCATGCTGCAACTAAGCCGGATGTGCTGCATTACCTGCAAAAATCTTGATGGGGTGACCAGAGATCGGATCATGGGTGATCATGCCTCAATTGATTTGTTGTGTCCTTTTTTAAGGCCCTAGAAGGAGCATTTGGTGATCGAGCCTCAACATTGTTGAAGGAGTCATTCAAAAAACAAAAATCCATTTGAATATGTTTTTTGGTGGCATTGTTGTTTTATTCCATTGGAAAGGCAACTATACTCTTTGATCTGGCACTTTCATCGCATGAAAACTTGATTTGGGAGAGTTAATTCATGATGCCTCTCCTGAATGACACTAGTCCCAACCAGTAGCGGAATGTTGTGAGCATGGACTGCGTTTAGTACTGTGGTGCCTTGCTACTGTGTTTGGACCTATATTTGGTGTGGTCTAACCTACTAATGCATTTGGTGCGGTGAAGGTGGGCACAAAATAGAAGTAGTTGACGCTGGAGGTGGCTTGATCCCTAGTTGATTGGCTCCAATCTAAGCTTGGCATCTCCACCACCGTTTTTTTATCCTGTTGCCGAAGAAACCCCTATAGTTGAACAAAAGATAGAATTTGACGTCGGTGGTGAATTATGAAAAGTGCAAAATTTCAGAAAAAACATTTTGAAGAGTGGAGTTGTTGTGTGGAACAGGATCAAATTGTGATTAGAGTGGCGCAACGAAAGCATGGTAAATGAAGCAATGTATGAGTATGTGTGTGTAATAATTCCATGAACAAGTATCCCCAAATCATTAATTGGTCCGCATTGGAAAGTTTCTCAAAGTAAAACTCGCCTTAAGCAAAGTTATATGAGTCTTGAGTGAAATTGTGATTGTGAAGGTATATGTACTTGATGTAAGCCTACGAGGCAAGAGGAAGTGTAACCTTTAAAGTTGCGGTAAGCTTGAAATCATTATGTAACAATCATGGTCTATAAAATTTTTTTTTTTGTAAAGGTTTTCATCATGTATTGAGGAAGTGATAGAAATGCAAACTATGGAGAGAGAGAGTTTGCAAAGAAGGAGCTGCATGGAAGTACAGGAAAATTGTCTGTGCTAAGAGGATGAGCGTGTTGAAGACGTTATGGTTTGAAGGGAATGCAATATTCATAGTGATAAAGACAACACGGAAGAATGAAATCTGGAGAATTGACATTGCAAAGAAAAGGTTTATTGAAGGGAGCATAAGGTATGAAAATTCATTTCAAAGAGGTATTTAAAATGTTGAAAATTAAATGGTTTATTTTATTTTCATCATAAAATAAATATTGGGAAATGTGGAGTGCATTTGAAGTGATAAAGGGAGATGATGTAATTAGTGACTTATGATATTATCATAAGAATGAGAATGAGTGAGAATTGGTAAGGTGAAGATTTTACATCATGAGAATGTATTAAGGGTGGATGTTCATTGGTATATTGTATAACTTGAATTAGAGTAAAAAATATCTACCATTGAAATTATTGGGTCAAGCTTTGAAGTCAAATAAGATGTTAAGGTTAAATGAAGAAATTTGGATAGCTTGAATCAAGTTAAACCATTGATTTATTATACAAGAGGGTGTATTTTTCGTCCAAGATGAAGAATTGATGTAAAGTCTGGAGTCAAAGAGTCGTAAGTCAACTCAAACATTTAAATGTAATTGGGTGCATGATCGGTGGAGCCGACACCAAAAGAGTTGGTCATTGTAACACAAGCATTACTGAAGTTGTTGTTTGCAGCAAAGAGAAGCAAGAGGGTTGCCTAGAAATGATTCCAAGATAGAGAACTAAAATAGGTCAAGCACAGGAAGAGAGATTGTATTTTTGAATGGAAAGTATAGAGACCTGCTGAAAAGAGGATTCGAATGAAATACACACATGAACAGATGAAGTTCACAAAGGAGGAGAAGATGACTGTTGATAGTCATTTCAGAGGTTCTGAGAAAGACCACAATAGAAGAAAGAAGAAGGAAAATGCCAAGGTAAATGGCATATGTGAGCAGTTTACTGATGAAGAGTATGAGCGGGAGAAAGTTGAGATAACAGTTCACCTTGAGTTATTGATGGAATTGTTGCAGAGAAACAAGAAAGACAAGAGACATGGTTGGACTATGAGGAAGAAAGTGAAGTGGCAGAGGATACACGTAAGGAGGGAAAAAAAGGTAAACATACAATTGTTAGAAGAGCTGAGGAAGCTCGAATAGATGATGAGTGTGCAAACAAGACGTGAAGAACTCAGAGAGGTTGAGTTGAAAATGGAAGTTTCCATTTGTGGCCCAGAACAGGGTGAAATTCTGGGTGGAGAGATCAATGAGAAAGATCTCATGAACTATTGGAATAGTTCAGAAGAATTGGAAGATATGTTGACAAGAGAAGTAGATGAGGCGATGAATCCTTGTATTTTTAAATCTCACAGTTTATGTATGTTTGCAGGATGTGCGGAAGATGGTGGACAGTCTGGTGTAACTATCACAGAGATGAATGAAACTCTTAAGGTGAAGTATGAAGGAGAATTCCTTTCAGAGGAGGAAGGTACTGATTTGTTGCAGCAGGAAGAAATCATAAATGAATTCTTTTTTGGTGTAAGACAGCCAGTTGAAGTTGTTATGGAGTAGAAGCATAATGAAAATGCCTAAGTGATTCCAAGGAGGTAAACAAATGAATTTGTTTGATAAAATTCCTGATAGAATTTTGCAATGTGATGATACAGAAACCATGATAACTCAGGAATATTGCCCGAAGAAGAATGAAACTGGGAATGAAGGTTGTGATGAAATGCTGGACAGATTTCACATGGAAATAGAGTTCTTGGAACGATGGCTTAAGGAACCCGAAGAGGGGATGAAACTTGCAGAACCTGATACAAAAGAGATTGCAGTTTCCATGCATGATAGGGATGAAATGTTTTTAACATTTATAGAGTTGAGTGAATGTTATAACTTTTAAAATAATAATGTGGCTATAGGTACAAAAGGAAACATAAATAAATATGATGTTGAAATAAGATAAAATGAACATAAAGTATTTGGAGATGAGATGAAAAATCAGGAGCAACAAGAAAGTTATGTCCATAGAGACATAAAGGAAACAAAAGTATTGAACCAGTAGGATAACTATGAAAGCAGGAAGAAATTCAAAAGAGAATTTACTGAAATCCAGAAGGTCTATGATGGGAGATTGGTGCTTGAAGCATCAAAAGAGGCTGAAATGTCTTATCTTTTTAAAACTAATAGCCTGTTGATGAATGCAGGTACAACACCGGATGAGAAATTTGTTACTATAGGAGCAATCAATGACTATAGTTACGATTAAGGAGAAATTCTTGATTATTCTTCATTTTAGGAAGTTGAGTGTTCAGCTCAATTAGAGACAAAAGCATCAGACAAAGAGGAATTGCTCCAAGGAATTGGCGAAAGAAATTGTTGGAGAGGCTAATGGAATGCGGTTGATAGAATGAGTGATGCTGATGTACAGCCAGTTCGAGATTATTTTAGATTTGGGAGACCAGAAGAATGGGTATCAGTGTTTCTACATGAGTACGTAATTTTTGAATTAAAGATGATGTGGTATGGAAAAGCGAGAGTCACATTCAATAGTATTCTGAAAATACTGTTCTGGAAAATCTGTGCAAATTCACAAAATGAAGTTGATACTTTAAAAGACCAGTGGCAAAACAGAGTTGGAATCTTGGAGGGAGCAAGTCATGGAGAATTGTGGTTGTCGCATTACTACAAAAAAATGATAGACATCATAGACAGGAGTCTATGGAAACTTGTCTACATGGGGAGTCTGATGCAGGAGCATCAAGCTTAATTTTCATTATTTAATATGTGATTTAGGGGGTGAGGTTTTATTTATTTATTTTATAAATTATGTACATTTTAAAAATAATTTGAGAGGAAAATCTGAGTGTGAGGATTATTGTAAATATTCTCTTAATTAATGGAGGATATGAGTGGAATTGGTTTGGGTAGATATTTTAGGGATTAGAAATTCCTTAAATGGAACTTAGTTGAATCAAAATAGGGATAAATCTATTTTAGAGTTTGGTTGAGATTTGTGTGGAGGAAATCATGGATTCACATTAATCCATAATCATGTATAAATATGAGCTTTGTGTGAGAATGAGGAATACAGTGAGAGATAAAGAGAGATGGAGTGAGAGTTCATGTGAAGGGCGAGAGCCAGGAGGCCAACCATTGTAATATTCGACCAAGGAAGAGTTTGCATTTGTAAATTTCTGGTTGTATTTTATGCAATTATTTTGTTTACTGTTTGGCTCTCTCTTAATATGTAATTTAAATTGAGTCCAAGTAGACTTTATTGAAGATTTCATGTAAGAGGAACACAAAATCTATTATTGTGCGCAAGAATCTATTTTATAGAAGAATCCCTGCATCAATGGCCATTTTGAGTTCTTGGTGATGCCTTTTGGGCTAACCAATGCTCTGGAAACCTTCCAGTCTTGCATGAACCACATTTTTTTTGGTCACTTGAGGAAGTTTGTACTGATATTCTTTGATGACATTCTTATTTATAGCCACACATGGGAGGAGCATCTACAACATATTGAGACAATATTACGCATTCTTGAGGAGGAGAAATTATATGCTAAGCTCTCCAAGTGTGAGTTTCGACTCACAGAGATGCTCTATTTGGGCCACATCATGGAGTATATGGAGTGAGAGTTCATGAAGAGAATATCCATGCTATTAGGGATTGGTCCAAGCCAAAGAATGTCACAGAACTTCGTGGGTTTGTAGGCATTTGTACCTACAACTGAAAGTTTGTTAAAGGGTTCTCTCAACTAGCAACCCCCCTTATAGATTTGACTAAGAAGGGAGCTTTCAGTTGGATAGCCACAGTGCAGAGAGCCTTTGATAGGCTCAAGGAGGTGATGAGTAGCTACCCGAATTTGGTTTTACCGGATTTCACCCAGCCCTTTGTGATGGAATATAATGATTTAGGGGAGGGCATTGAAGCAATGTTTGTTGCAAGGGGGACACCCCATAACTTTTGAGAGTCAAAAGTTTTTTCCACATAAGAGACTGTATCCTATATATGACAAGGAGATGTTGGCTATCATGCATGCCTTAGCAAAGTTCCAGCAATATTTTCTGGGTAACAGATTCCGAGTGAAGACAAATCACAATAGTCTTCGGTTCTTTCTTTGGCAGAAGAAATTGGAGGAGATGCAGAAGAAATGGGTGAGAAAGATCCAAGCATATGAATTTGACATTGAATATGTTAAGGGGAAGAGCAATGTAGTGGCAGATGCTCTATCTTGGAGGCCATCAGCGTTGTCCTTGACAAGTATGGATACAGATTGGAAGGCCCAGTTTCTAGTAGAGTATTCCAAAGACCGCTTTGCGTGTGAGATCATAGATGGTTAGGTGACAGATGAGAGGTATACAGTGATGGATGAGGTCATCTATTACTAAGGCCGAGTCTTCTTGGCTAGAGATTCTAGACTCAAGAACAAGATTTTGCAGGCATCACATGATTCACCACTTTCCAGACATCAAGGATTCACCAAGACATACCGGGCTATTCGAGAGAGATTCTCATGGAAGGGTCTTAAGGAGGATGTGCTCCAACACATCGAGGAGTTCATAGTTTTCCATCAGAAAAAAGGGGAGCACAACCATCCCGCAGGATTTTTGTAGCCACTCCCTAGTCTGGAAGGGAAATGGGAGAGTATTTCCATGGACTTCATCACCAATCTACCTACATTTCAGGGTAAGGATTGTATCTTTGTAGTTGTTGATTGAATAACAAAGTATTCACATTTATTTTCTATTTATACATGATACTGCTTGATAGGTAGCCAAGATCTTCTTTATAGATGTCTTTAGACTCCATGGTCTTCCAAAGACCATAGTCAGTGACCGTGATAGCCGCTTCATGGGTGGATTTTAGTAGGAGCTTTTTTCGGTTAGTGGGTACTAAGTTAACACCGAGTACCAGCTATCACCCACAAACCGATGGATAGACATAGATAGTAAACAAGTGGTTGGAAGGCTACTTTTGAAACTATGTTTTGGGGAAGCAAAGGGCATGGTTGTGCTGGCTCCATTTATGGGAGTGTTGCTACAACACAACTTTTCACATGTCCATCAGCATGAACCCATTTCAGGCTCTTTATGGGTATGATTATCTATCATTTTCTGATGTGATGTTTGGGGCAAGAAAGGCTCCAAGAGCAAAGGAGTGGAATCAGGAGAGTCAGGATATACTCCGGACCCTTAAGGACAACATTGCTACAACACAAAACCAACAAAAGTTATATGCAGACCGTGGTCGTATAGAGAGACAGTTTGAGGTTGATGATTTGGTCTATCTCCATCTTCAGCCATATAGACAGTCTACACTAAAGGAGAAGGGGGTTGAGAAGCTTAAGCCTCGGTTATATGGGTCATACAGGGTGATCCGTCATGTTGGGGAGGTAGCATATGAATTGGAGCTTCCCATTGGAAGTAAGATCCATAACATTTTTCATGTCTCATGCCTTAAGAAGGCAATTGGAAAACATGTTGTTGCCACCATCTATCTCCAACCTATTGATGAGGAGGGCCATATGGTTTTACAACTGGAAGTTATCTTGGATACCCAGGAGAGGTAGCTAAGAAAAAGGGTGATTAGAGAATATTTGATTCGATGGAGGAATCTACCTGATGAGGATGCCACTTGGGAAGTAGAGAAGATTTTGCAGCATCCTTCTTTACTATTTTCACAAAGAAAAAATTCGTAATTTTATTTATGAGAAAACAAAATTACATGTTGTATGAGCTGGTATATCCAAAGACATCCAAATGCTGCAAATAAAATGCAAAAGTGATACAATTAAGATTTTCTCCCCTTCTTCTTTTCAACCTTACGCCAAGCACCAAGTGTTGGCTCGGTCTCGATAAGGACAAGTTGATTTTCTTCTGTTGGTGCTCCATGATCCTTATCAGAGTCAGATGTGTCTGATGTATGTGTTCTTTTGTATCCCCCACTGTCTAGTGTTCCAGGTACCATATCCTGCTGAGTCTTTGTGATGGTGTCAAGAGGATCTTGCATTTCCTGTTCTTGTGTGCCCATGGAGGTATCTGTTTGTTGGTTCTCATGTGGTGTTGGTTCCACCTCTTCTTCATGTAGTTCTGGCTCTTCAGAGGGGAATTGCCAACCTTTTGCCGCTTTGCCTGTTTTCTTCTTTTTCCTGTTATCCCTTTTTGCAGCCGGGCATGAGTTTTGTAGGTGTCATGTGCACCTGCATATCCGGCATCTGAAGGCTGTGTTCTCATAGTCTAAATGCTGTGTCCATCTCTGTTGTTTGTTGTTCAACATAATGGACTCTGGGAGTCCCTTGCTCAAATCAACCTCCACACAGATTCGTGCGAAGGTGAATATGCGTTCTTCCAGGCGTTGGGTGTCTGTTTTAATGTATCTGCCAAGGGTGTTTCCAATGCAGCCAAGAACATTTTCATTCCAAAAATGTAGCGAGAGGTTGTAGAGTCTTACCCAGACCGGCATTTTAGTCACCTCCATGGTATTGGCATCAAAATTTGGGAACCATGGTGTAATGAAGAGTCCCGTGGAGCCCCAGAACCATGGTCCCTGACTGATAATAGCATCTCTGACCTCAGTGGATGAAAATTTGACAATGAAGAACCCCTTAGAACATAGGTGTATTTCACATTCCATGGTCCAGTTTGTAAAAATCCAATGGAACAGGTCCATTGGTTTGGGCCAGAAGCAGTTGAATCTGCCAATAATTGCTTGAGATTCGTAAACAGTTCTATGCATATCAATGTCTGGGCTGTCTATGTTTATTTCAGGCACGCTGTCCTGTAGTTCTACAATATATGGCTTGGGGGAACTTTCAGCAGGGGAGACAGGTGCTGTGGGAATGTTTTTGCCCCCCTGTAATATATTCCTGTAAGAACCTTTTGTGGGTACTGTTTTGGATGCACCAGCGCCTATGGAGGGTCCATGTGCCCTGTTTTGGCCCATCATTCCACCCCTCAGTCTGAGGTAGAGGCAGATGGAAGACTCAGTGATAATAGAGTAGTCATTAACAGAGCAGAGGTCAGCTAAAAATTCCCCCCCAAAAATCAGTGACTGTGCATGAACAGGGTAACCCGCCTTACTCTGGATTGCATGCTTCAGATGTAGTATTGAATCGATAGTTCGAATCCATATAATAAAGCTATTACCTACAGGAGGCTTAATGAACACTTGATATGGAGTCGAGCTTACCTGTGAAACTGTGTTGCAGAGATGCAGGCTGCGATTTTTGTTCTTAAGCACCTCATCGTGGGCCTGTTCCTGGCTCAGATGGTCTGAGTGCAGCCACAGAGTGCCTTTGAGAACTGAAATCCCAGAATCAGAAGTTATGGAGAAGCAATCAGGCCACTGCTGCCTCAGATTCGAAAGCAGCAGAGGAGGCCGCAAGGCATAAAAACCGGAAGCCCAATGTCCGCCCATCCTCGAGGCCCAGGGCGACGAAGTGAAGGCCTGCATGCCGAAGAGAAGGACATGCGGAATCCGCTCCCAATAACATAGAAACGCAGAAGACCCAAACTGAGCATCCGTCCAATAAAACAGAGTAAAGCGCTTTGTGGCACCATGAGAGGTGCAACAGAGCACATCTCGCGGCTCTGGTCCAAAGTCAAAGTCGTCAAAGATCAAATGGTGATCACAGGGACTTGTACCACGCCCTGCAAATACATTTGATGGATTGGTCAGGCACCCAAAACCCTTTCTGTTGGTTCTGCAGGGTAACCAAGACCCTGTCACAGCGGAAATGTGGAAGCTCACAGGCACAAATGGAAGCCCAGCCCGAACAAAATCACCTGGTGCAGTGATGGTAATGCAAAGGCGCCGCCAGTGCGAAGATCTCCAACCTGCGGCGGCAATGGATGACTGAAAACCTAGAACAAAAATATCTCCCGCGCTCGCCATGGTCTCAATTCCCTCGTGGACTGAGTATTCTGCCCAAGCGAGCAATTCCTTCTTTACTATTTCTTGAGGAAAAGTAACATTTGGGAGGGGAGGACTGTAATATTCCAAATTAGCTTTTAGCTAGTTGGAATATTATATGTTGCTTCTATTCATAGCTTAGATGAATAAGTGGGGTAAAGAGACCCTTAAATCTTTTTAGTAGGAATAAAACCACCTCTAGTGTGAATGTGAATTATTTTATCTAGCTGAAATAAAGCAAACCTTGGTGTGAAAGGGGTCAATGCATGTAGACTCGGTTAAGGTTGAACAAATCAATAACATTTCCATAGGAGAGAGTGGAGCTAGTGGGGACAATGCAGTTTTGGATGAGGAGTCTTTGCATGGAAGTAGCATCATAAATGAGTGGGGCCAAGGGTGAGGAAGCTCACCAAGCATGTAAGGAAGGGGATGATAGCCATGAGGGGCAATCAGAATTTTTTTCTTGGGTCTTATGACTTCTTGCATACTTTAGTTGTTTAGCGGAGTTTGTTGTACTGTTTAGTACAAGGGAATTTCCAGGCGGTAATCCCACACTTTACCTCGGGGGACTTCGAGTGCCCACTCAAGAGCGCTATTATGAGCTTCATTTCCACCATCCCGCATTGGGCCAAGCAAATGCCTTTAGCCACAACACAATATCCTTGAGGAACTACTTTATTTTGCAGAGTGTTGTAGTGGAAGGTTGAGAAACCCTATTCATGAGCTAGTTTCCTAGTAAGGGGAGCATCCCTTCACCTGTAAATATAGAGAGGAGAAGCTACAGCCATTTTCTTGTTATATAAGAAATATATCAGCAGATATCCAGTGATACAGCATGATTCAACCATCGATTTGCAGTCTGCACTTTTTGCATCTTGTGCATTTCAAGAAATCCTATCCAGGTTGTCTTGGGATTGTGTTTGAGAGACTAGTTCTCCATTTTCAGCTCCTTTTGAGCATCATATCAGTAGATCCACTTGTTTCCATTTCCTAGCTATAGTAACCCTCACTGGTACTACGCTGTCATGTACTCCTGCATTTCTGTATAGCAGCAACATTTGTGGTTTTAGTGTATTTGGACATTGGAGGCTTGTTTGCCTATTTTGAGTGATTTTTTCTGCAACACATTGTATATTTTGCTGTTGTGATACATAATATAATGGATCTACGATTTTATCATGTGTTTGTCTTAATATTTGTTGTACATTCTAGTTTATGTTCAATATTACTGCTTTTCCTAATTTGGAATATTATAGTACTACCTCCAATATCTTGTACAAGTTATTTCCCAAAGTAATAATAACAACACAAGGCCTAGACTCATACTGGGCATGTCGCCTCCACAAGTATGGTTGGCTCAATAATACATCAGACACATCAAGAGGAGCAACATTACACAATACCTCATCCGTGAATGGCTTGATGTTGTACAGAAGGTGACACTGCTAGTGAACACGAAGATCTATTCCTTCGTGAAGCAACCCAATGGTATATGGCTGTGGGTGTGCTATGGTTAGTAGGCCAAGCCACTTCAAAACCTCTACTAAAATGAGGTTATTTTGGCTTTTGCTATCAACAAGGAATTTTAGTGGAGAACCCTTCACCCACATTTGAAAATGGAAGAGGCACTACCCCTCCTCTGGATCCTCGAGATCCTCCCTCTAGAGCTTGGTGGTGGCAACAATGGCACTAGGGTCTGCATCAATGATCTACTTCCCTTTGTCATATCCCTTGTCTGGTTCTGTCTCAGGATTAGAACATGCATCTGATTCGGGTGCCTTTAGTTCGGCCACCGGCGACTGTTTGGCCCGACACTCATTTGTGCTGTGAGTGTGGATGTTATGAAATTCACACAACTTCCCTGTGTCCTTCTTTGGATTTGTGTTGGTGTTCTGATTCACCCCGCTTTGGCCTTTCCCCTTGTGTTGTGGTTAGGGGGCACCTTTCCCTAGCTTTAGATTCACGGATCGAAAGTATTGCTTCTTCTGCTTACATTTCTGCTCGATCTTCACAGCATAGCGATATGCCATGCCAAGCGAGGTAATGTTGAGAAACTCCATTTCCTCATGAATGTGTCTGTGAAAACAACTATGTTACTTGAGCACCAAATGTCTCTTTGAATATTTAATACCCAAATTTGTGCGCAGGGTATGGAACAAATTCGTTAGTTCGCGCACATCTTGATCCCTTTTTTCCATAGCTTGGTCCATTGGATGTACTTGTCCTCATGTCTCCCCGTGAGATAATATTGTTCCTTGATGCCATCTCAGAACAAATTCCAAGTGGGTGCAGCCGAGAACAGAGAGATTTCCCCCTCGTCCTTTTTCTCACAGTAGGTTTCCCACCAGTCCTTGACATGGGGAGCAACTTTGAGGAGTGTAAAAATAATCTTTTCTCGGTCGGAGAAATCATGGACTAAGAAATACCCTTCTAGAAAAATTCAACCATCTATCGATGATGTCTACGTCTATCTGGCCTTCAAATATAGGGATGTCAAAGTTTACCTATACCTTGAAGGGAGTAGCGCCTCCAGAGTGGTTGTTGGATGCAGATGCATTGTAGGTGGGAAGCTGTTGAAGAATTTGAGAAAAGTTATCCATTATCGTATTCCTTTATTTCTCAAGGGCTTCCTCGAGCAATATTTTGATAGGATCTCCTGCTCCCTCGTCTTTCTTTTCTTCCACCATGGAAGGTCGTCGGGGTTTGCGAGGATGATCTTGCAAGGGTTCAACCAGATCGAGCCCTAACTCCTTATACCCCGACCGTGTTGGGGACATGCAAAGAAAAACAGAGAAATAGCAGACCCCTCTGATACCACTGATTCAGATTTATGCAGGAACACAAAAGAATACAAATATAACCATAAGCACAGAGGTGCAATGGAAATATAATTTCATTTCATTAATATCAAATAACAAAAATATGCTTACAGACATAATGGAAATAAACCTAGCTAGGGCGTTGGTAGCTTATCTTTGAGAAGAAATGTGGCTACTACAGGCCTCTAAAATATATTAAAATGAGATTTGAGGGCCTTTTTATTATTGAGAAACAATGGAAAACTCTAAACATCCAAAAAAATAACCCTAGGAGATGAAGCGCCAAAACTATGGGCCCCATTTGGGTAAATTGATGTTTCAACTTCCCGGGGACGTAACTTTGGTATACGATCTCCATTTGATGCACACCATACCTCGTTAGAAAGATCTATTCGAGGGGTATAACTTTTTTTGTGAGAAACATCAATCCATTGACCCATATTTCTCTCGGTTTTCCCAAAAAACGTTGTTTAGGGCCTCAAAATGGCTTTGGAAGTGCAGGACCCGAAAAACTGCTAAAAATAGTAAGCTATGTTGAAACTGAAAAACTGAAAGAACTGATGGTGGCGTTCCAAATGGAATATGTGGGTGGCCACAAATATCCACCTAGATCATTATGGCCCCAAAACGGCTTTGGAAGTTCGAGACCCAAAAACTTGCTAAAAATAGTAAGTTGTGCTGAAAGTGCAAAACTGAAAGAACCGATGGTGAGGTTTCAAATGGAATAGGTGGGTGGCCACAAATATCCACTTGGATCAAGTATCCATCTCATGCATCCTTTCAAGAAGCTCTTGCTTCTCCTCCTTCATGGTAATCGAATGCTTTTGAAGTTTAATGCTTTCCTTCTTATCTTCATACTTCTCTTGCATCATATCAATCATGATGTAGAGTTTCTGCAACATCTCTTTATCAAAGAGTTTTTTTAAGGAAGATAGACTAGAAGCATCACTTAATGAATTTGCCATCACACCTTGGATAAAATGAGTTAAACTTTTGCTCTGATACCAAATTGATTTGAATATTGGAAAAATAGTTATTGCTATGCTAGCTCTCTCATCAGTATTAAAAATGTGTGATTATGATCATCTCATGCTAACCACCTGTGTAGGGGTTTATGTGTGTAGCTTCATGTGTTTTTTATGATCAAATTATGAGTTAATTAACTTTTAAAAGCTCATATATAACAAATGAAATGAAAAAATATACATTAGGGGAATTTTAAGGTCTAAAATGGGCCTCCTAAGGAAATTATAAAATAATAGTGGAAATAATAAAATAAATTACATTACATCAACACATTTTAGAGGGAAAAAATAAGAAACTATTTTTCAATTCGTATTTTCAAATTATATCCTTATGGGTTTACTCAAATTTCGAGCGGAAACAATTGCTGGATGCAAAATTTGATTCCTCATCCAAGGAGTACCCATGTTGTATACTTTCGATGGACCCTGTTATACGAAAAATAAGAAATATATGAAAAACATGATTTTAATCACATTTTTTCGTGTATTTATCATTTTTCATGTATCGAGGTCCATCAAAAGTATGCAACATGGGTACTCCTTGGATAAGGAATTAAATTTTGCATCCAATAAGTACTCCTACTTGAAATTTCAGTAAAACCTTAGGGAGATAAGTTGAAAATACTAGTTGAAAAAGGTAGTTATATTATTTTATTATTTTACTCCAAAAATGGTGAGTCATCCCCCATGGTTGACATCATCATCTTGCATCCTATTGGTTCTTATAAAGTTTATTTTGGTTGTACATTTTTCTTAGGAGACCCATTTTAGACCTTAAAACTCCCCTAATGACTCACATCAATCACATAACACAATGGATGATAATGGAGTTCACCCCTCCTGGGCTACATCTCCATGGACCTGCTTTAACTAGCTAGGCCCTCTTGGGATTAAGAGTCAAATGTATTTTTACAAGAACCTATGATGCTCCAATGGATTTGGTTACTTCTCCATTGACTTTAGAACACTCAAAAACCCATAAAATGACTATTCAATCATTGAATTTGGTTTCCAGCTCCTCTAGGCTTGACCTCCCATCTTGGTTGCCATGGGCTTGTTTAATCTCCAAACTGAGAAAAGTACCTTCATATATGCTCAAAATACTTTGAAAACTATAAAAATATGTTCAGAGCATCAAATACATCTAAAAATTATTGTTCATTCACTCCATTTGGCCTTCAGCTGATTTGGGCATGGCCTTCCCTCCTGGTGGCCCTAGGCTTCAAAATTCTTGAAGTAAACAAAAACACCTATATTTTTGCTCCATTGCCTCTAAAATCTATTCCAATGGATTCAGAGCATTCCAATATGATAGGAATGACTATTCCTGAGCCAAAATTGGTCAAAAATGGCTCAAGATAGGCCTCATTAAATTTTCCCATAGATTCTACCTCTAAATATGGAGATCTTGTAGTTAGCTCCAACAAATCTCGAAGTGGCACCATATTTGGAGATTTCGCCATATTAACTAAGGATTAATTAACTAATAAGTTGCACTTAATGGTGTGTTAACTGTGCACTAATCCACGCTTAGTGGTAGCGCTGGGTCGAGGTTATATGGAGTGGTCATGTGGAGGAGGGTTGCCCTGTGGGGCTGGTCCCATCCATTGCGCCATTGGAGAAATGCATAACCTTCAAACAAAACTTCATGCACATCCTTTCCAAGTCTCAAGGGCATAACCCATTGGTAAATGGCAGCAGTGTTTGGGGGGAGGTCACGGGGTTGAACCTCGACCTCCGCCCCTCCATACATATTTTTGCAACGTTAAAACATTGCCATCCAAACCATATCAAACACGCCATAATTCTAATACACCCCAAAATTTGTAACAGTTAATTTCCAAACCTTAGCACAGCCAACGTTAATAAGACACCTCCAACATTATTTAACCCAAGGTTTAATGCCATCGAACTATGTCTAATATTCCAAAAATTTAGCCTTTGGCTAAATGGAATACTATAGTTTGTTTTATCACTAGTTAGGTGAATAAGTGGGTTGGGAGACCCATAAATCAACTTAGAAGGAATAATAACACTCCTAATGTGAAAGAAAGAAGAATAAGCAGATAGATCAAGCACCTTTGGGTGTGAATTGGAGGGGATGCATGTTGAATAGGTCAAATTTGACCAAATCAATAGCGCTGTCGTGGAGGAGTGGCATTTATGATGAGGCAACACCGTTTTAGTGGAGGACAACTTGCATGAGCTTAGTGGCAGTTATGGATGGGACCCAATGTGAGAAGGCTCACACACTATATATGGAGGGGATGAAAACCATTGTTATTCATGTTTGAGATTATTATCTGATATTGGTCTGTTTAGACTTTGCATCCTTTAGCTGTTTAGCGGGGTTTTCTGTGTTGTTTAGCACAAGGGTGTTCCTAATCGGGAATCCCTACCTCATCCTCAGGGAAGGAGAGGTTCACTTGGCTAAATTTCCTCATTCCGACATTCTATCCAAGCTACCTCCTTCAGCCACAACGCAGTTTCTGTTTAGAGCTGGGTTGTGTTGCAGGGTGCAGCGAAGGAGGATCACATAGAGCCAATTTTGGGCTTGTTTTTTTAGTGGAGAGGTAGCCTATCCATTGGAGGATCAGTAAGGATGGATCCTAGGCATATTTATATAATTTTCGCATCATTCCAACCATCTACCATCCCTCACAATGCAGTTTTAGTCCATGTCTGCGTTATTTTTAGTGGCAGTTGTTGAGATGGTTCATTGAGCTCATCAGGAGGCTCTATTTCTGAATAGAGGGATCAAAATTCTATTGAGAAATACCATTGGAGGAGGAAATTATCATTTAAAATATGTCATAGCCTCATTCTATTCAGTTCCAGTTTGAAGTGACATATCAACCCTAGGGTTATTGTCACATTGTATATTTTTGTTGGTATTTTTAGCAATATTTTCTGGGCTGGAAATCATGTATTAGAGCCCATATCTTCCTTGCTGGGCATTTATTTTGTATCTATCATCCATATTACATCTATGTATGTTTATAGCAACAACTACATTGATATAGACAATGCTGTCACTGCTTTTCGACATTCTATACAGTAGCAACAACTCATGTGCTTATTGATATGATCATGGGAGACTTGTTCTTATTGTTTGAGTGGCTTGACCCTCAAGTTATTTTTGTATATTGTTGCTGATATGTGAATAAAATGATGGCTTCATATTGATCCCTCTTATGATATGTTCATAGTTACTATGTTTTACATTATTATGTCATGTATTGCTGCTATTTCCATTTTGGGATTACACTATGGCATATTTAAAATACATGCATACACCATTAATATTTGGTTAGTCCGAAACCTTTGGTCTTGTAAATATGTGCTTTGATCCATAATCAATCCATCATAGGTTAGAACTTTGGATATATGGTTTAATAATAAACATGCCAACGTTTAATATATATAACCATTTCAAATTTCAGACTTTAGGTTTATTAAGAAAATGTGGAATTTATATAATATAAAGTTTGCAAATTAATATTATTATATATAAATATAATAATATATTATATGATATTTAAAACCATATAATATATTATATATCTATATATATATTAATCCAACCTTAATATATTAAAAAATAATTTCCAACACATGAATTTATCATGAACCCACATTCAACCTTGGAGGACATTGGGCAAATTTCACCTTCACAAACCAAAATGGCGAATTTTGCAGTGACACTTGTCATAGTCCCATTGGAAAAAAACTGAAGAAGATTCTCTGCATGATGACTGGACTGCCATGTCATCAGCCTATACATGTTTTGCAATTTTTTTTATTTTAATATTTTGCCTATTCTGAACGATGATCAACATACCACAACTTCTGTATCCGAACTCAGTTTTTGACGAAACATTTTGCGTTGGATTCCTAGCAACAAGCCAGTCACTGTTGTTCTGGTTTGGTGCAATTCTGAGCACTCTAATTTTTGAGCAAATTTTTTCCCCCAATCTGGATTCCAATCACACCCTTAATTGTTAATTGTCAGGTAAAAAGAGAATTACCATGATCTCTTTTTTAATTTTAAGGACTCAAGTTAATTTCATAGGTAATCCGAAATTTATAATTTTTGACTAATTCAATTCCAAACATTTACTCTATTTAAAAAAGTATCGAATCACAATAGTAAAAAGTGAATAATAACATCTACGATCACTTGGGGGTGTCACATTTTCCTCCCCTTGAGAGAAACACCGTCCCCAGTGTTTTTTTTTTTAACTTCCCCCATAGAAAAACCTAGGATATGCCTCCTGCATGAATGTTTTCTCTTCCCACGTAGCTTCCTCCTGGCTAAAGTGCCTCCACTACACCTTAACTTGGATGATGGCTCACTATCGTACCATTATTTCTCTGTGGTCGAGTATACATATAGGCTCTACTAGGAACTTTCCATTTGGTTCGACCTTTCATCAATCATAACTTTAATCATTAATCTGATCGATTGATAATATTATTTATATTACTAATTTTGGAGCACATACATTTACCTTTACATCTTTCCAATTTATGATATGTTTAGGATCATATATATAGTTCTTTAAAAGTGAAACATGAAATACATTGTGTACTCGAATGTGATTCGGAAGTGAAAGTTGATATGCTACCATTCCTATCCTTTCCAAAATCTAGAAATGTCCACAGTACGGGGGTGCTAATTGTGCGCAACCCCCCCATATAAGAGTGATCCTTTTGGGTTTAACTTGTACATAGACATGATCACCCACCCGAAATTATTGGTAGGTCCTATTTTTATTAGCATAAGCCTTCTTCCTGTCCTGAGCATCTTTCAAGTTTTTCCAAACTCTTTTCACTGTATTGTCCATTTCCTCTAGCATATCAGGTCCTAAAATCATTTTTTCCTTTGGGCTGTTCCATTTCAAAGGTTTTCTACACCTCCTTCCATACAATACCTCAAAGGGGAATATTTTTAATGATTCATGATAAATTTTGTTATAATCAAATTCCACTAAATGAATATATTATTCCCACTAGGTTGTTGCATCACATACATGCACAACATATCCTCTAGTACTTGATTCACCTATTCGATTTTACCATATTTTTGGGGATGGTAACCAATGTTGAAATGGATTTGGGTACCCATGACAGTAAAAAGAGCCTTCCAAAATGCAAAGGTGAATTTTACATTTCAATACGAAATTATCACTTTTGGCATACTGTGCAATCTAAATATTTCTCTCATAAATATATCTACAATCTAAATAGTTTTATAGGTTTATTTGACAGGAATGAAATGATATACCTTAATTTATCCACCAATACCATGATAGATTTATTTTTCCTTTTATATCAGGGTAGTTCAGTAATAAACTCCAGAGTTATTATATCGCATTTCCATTCAGGGATGGATAATGGATGCAGTAAACCAGTAGGGTGTTGATGTTCAACTTCAACTTGCTGACATTCCAAGCATTTTGTTAACCATTCAACAATATATTTCCTCATTCCAGGCCAATAATAATTCTTATTAATTGCAAAAAATAGTTTTTGATACCTAGGATGAGCAGTGTAAGGACTTCGATGACATTCATCTAGCATAATTTTTTCAATTGACCTTTTATTAGGAACATATATTCTTCCTGTAAAAACTATTAAACCATATTTGTTAATAACATACTCAGTCGTTTCCCAGAGTCTTATGCAAGTTTAGCTTGATGCCATAAATACTCATACTCTAGATCTTTTAGGGAAGCCTCTTTAACTTGTTCATAAAAATTGAAATTTATTTGACTATAGGAAATTTCATACACATAATGTAGTCTTCTACTTAACTCATCGGCTACCCAGTTTTCCTTTCCTTTCAGGTGTTTGATCTCAAAGTAAAATTCACTTAAGAACGAGATCCACCTGGTCTAATGTGCATTTAAATTAGGTTGTGTAAAGAAGTTGGTCAAACTACTATGGTCCATCATTAGTAAAAATAATTTTCCCAACAAATAGTGTCGCCATACCTTCAAGGCATGAACTATCGTGGTAAGATCTAAATTGTAGGTAAAGTAACCTTTTTCATGATCCTTTAACTTTCATGATTCATAAGAAATCACCTTATCTTCCTGCATCAAGACTCCTCCTATGCCCTCCCGACTAACATCCGTGCAAACCATGAATTAATTTTTCAAGATCTGCAACTTTTAGTACAAGTGTTGTGGTAAGTAAGTGTTTCAAATTCTCAAATATTTATTGGCACTCCATTTTCCATTTAAAAATTTTTCCTTTCCTTTGCAGAGATATTTGGGATAATAAACCCTTGAGAACCCTTCTATGAAACGACGATAATATCCGGCTAGTCCCATAAATTAACGAATATCATCTACGTTTCTTGGGATAGGCCATTCCATGATGGTATTTATTTTCTCTGGATCCATTGCCATCCCTTCAGATGAAATGATATGCCCCAAATATTGAACTTGATCCTTGTAAAAGTCACATTTACCATACTTAGCATAAAGCTGGTTTTCCCTTAATGTTTGCAATATTATCTCAGGATGTTCCTTATACTCTTCTAAGTTCATGGAAAAAACAAGAATGTCGTAAATGAAAATTGAAACAAACTTGTCCAGGTAAATATGAAATATATGATTCATCAATCTCATGAATGTTTCAAGTTAATTAGTGAGTATGAATTGTAGGAATACAAATTCATAATTCCCATAACATGTTCTAAATGTTGTTTTATAGATATCTTCGTCTTTTATCCCTATCTGGTAATAACCTGAATGAAGGTCAATTTACAAAAATAAAGTGGCCCCTCTTACTTGATCAAATAGATCATCAATTATTGGTAGGGGTATTTTTTTTTAACTGTTAACTTATTCAATTGCCTATAGTCAATGCACATGCAAATAATTCCATCCTTTTTCCACACAAATAGGACCGGGCTCCCCAAGGAGATACACTAGGGTGGATGTATCCCTTGTCTAACATCTCTTGGAGCTGCATATTGAGCTCAGTCAACTCAGGTATACTCATTCTATAACGTTTTTTTGATATAGGAGTGGCTCCAGGAGTCAATTCTATAGTGAAATCAATATTCATTTTTGGAGGTAACCTCAAAATCTATTCCGGAAATATGTCCACAAATTGTTTTATTGCTGGAATATTTTCCAGGGAAACAACCTTATCCTTAGAGTTAGTATAAACCATCTGCACAACATATATTTGACAGCCCTTGTGGAGGCACTTACTCAGTTGATTGGTTGTGATCGGGTAAAGCTTCACATCTCTTCTAATACCCTGAATTTATTTCCTAATACCCTCACCTGTAAGGAAGTTAATATTTTTATCCTTAAAATTTACTAGCATCCAATGCTTTTTAACCAATCCATTCCTATAAAAACTTCATATGAACCTAATGGTAATATATTAAATTCAACTTTAACCTTCTATCTAGGTATTTTAATAGAACAATTTTCTACCTTCATTGTTACCCTCCTCTTAGCTCCTGTAGCTAATTTCACTAGCCACGAAATTTTAAATTTTACACTTTGCATATGAAATAAATCGATCATTTTGGGACTGATGTAACTCAGACTTTCTCCTAGGTCTATTACAATCTAAACAAGATGCTTAAATAATTTACCTTCAAACTCCACCATCGCGGATTGGTACTAAACCTAATGATCTTCTAGAGTTACATTGATCCTTGGTATACTCCTGGCCACATCGTCGACTGTAGATGCCTCTTGAATGTTGGAAATAGGCTATTTCCTAGTTCGATGAGGGAAATTTGTATAATAGTGGTGTTCCCCACAACCCCAACACTGCAAGGGAGGCTTTTGAATTTGACTAGATTCTGGTTTACTGGATGCTTTTGTCGGTCTGGCTTGATTTGGAAATATGAACATTTTCCAACTTTTGTTCGGATGTTTAATCCATGGTTTCCTGGGTGCATTCCAAGCTCCAATTTGTTTTTCATTTATGTTAGTTTTAGAATATTTCTTCACCTTCTTATTTATCCATCCCTTGGTGCCTTCCCCCCTATGTTTCATTTGCTGGTAACTAATTCTAGCTTTCCACATAGCTTCATCTATAGTCTTAGGATTATCAAATTCTAATTTTTCCTTCATAAAAACTGGTAGGCTACTAATAAATCTTTGTAAATTCTCCTTTTCTTCACGAATATAGGGAACTTACATTAATAGGGAGACAAATTTAGTTATGAATTTGTCCATGGATTGTTTTCCTCGTTTTAAATCATGGAATTATTTTTATTTTTCATCGTAAAAATGACCAATCAAGTACACGTATGTAAAATTCTTCTGAAACTGCTCCCATGTAACCTCCTAATCATCAGTCCCTCGTACTTTTTTAATCTCTTCCCACCATAGGGTGGACTTACCCTGCAATTGGTAAATTTCTAATCTTTCCTTTAAATTATCATCAAACACATATTTTTGGAAGTATTTATTCATGTTTATCAACCATGCCTCTTCTACCTCTTCCACTTCTGTATCGTAGGTAGGGGGTATTATTTTCTTAAATTCCCCTTGTAATTTTGTTTTCTTCCTTTTTTCCCCCTTCCCACTAGACACATTATCTGACTCTTCCTCATTACCAACTCTATCCCCATCATCTTTGATATTTTCCTCTCGATGTCGATGCATATACTCTCTACTCCCTTCCTCTTGACTGGGGTTGGGATTTATTTGATTTTTCATGTCGGAAAGACTTTTCATAATATTTTCATATTCCAAACACAACCTTTCATTATAAACTCTTAAATTTACCATTTTTTCACACACTTGTTATATAGTTTCCAACAACATCGTGTTGGTATTCTAGGTTTCTCCTCCTAGCTGAACCCACATTTATGGGTTGGTCTCAGCCAGGGGTACATGAATTTTCCCTCATGTTTTGATCCGAGTAAATTCCTGATACCCTTAACCAATACCTTTTACTTCGGATGATGTGTTAGAATTACATTTAATCAAAGTGTTAATAAAAATAAATGAACATATGCATGTTGTAAAGAAGAGGAACACAACAAGCATTAGCCACATATGATATTGATAACGGATTTCATCCAGTAAGGACTATGTCTCCAGGCCTCGGTGTAAATATGGTGTAGGTTGCTGCATTAAGTGCTGTAAATAGTGATGATGTACATGGATGATATTTTCTCTGTCATACAAGGAAAATTTCCTCACACAGGAGTGGCCGGATCTCTCCACGAGATGTTCTGCTAAAGGAACTCTCACTCTAAAAAAGGACTCTTATCAACATGACAATAATTCACACATAATGACTATGAGTATCCCGCCATCATGGCAAAAGAGGGATCTCAATCAAACATACATGTGACAATGAGCATCTCGCCAACATGGCAACAAAGGGATCTCAAACATAAAACAAATCCATGATTCCATGATAGAAATTACATCTCACATCAAGAACAAAACAAGATCCCACATCAAACATTAAATAGGGATCTATACAACACAATGCATCTCATAGAAAACAGACAAAGAAGTACATCATCACACTGCATATACCTCACATCCTAGAGCTATCTGAAGAAAAGGATGATAAACTACTAGATCTGGTTGTACCATCAATCTCGTGGCGTCGAATATCCTAAAAATGACTGCATATACATTGAATGCTGACACCTGCAACTTCACTTTGAAAAGTGGCTGAAAAACATAAGGCTCATATGGAAAATCTAACTACAACGTTGAATTCGTGTCATTGAGAGGTGTAGGATCGACTGTCAATTTGCTGAATTCTGACAAAGTGAAAATTTGGGCCTTAGGGAATCTTTTAGATTCCCCCTAGATTCCTCAAAGATGTTGCTCCATAGGGAATCTAGAAATCCAAAACTCAAAACAGGAATCTGATCTCACCATTGAGATCCTTGTGAAATTCTGAGAAGAATGAGTATAAGTTTGACCTCATTCTAACACCAACGAATTTCGTTCTCTAAGGAATCTGAAAGATTCCCTCAAAATTCTTGAAGATTCTCCTCCACTGGGAATCTGAAACACTGCTACTCGAATGGAAAACCTGGGCACACCATCATGCTCGCTCCAAAATTCTGGTTAAATGCATATAAAGTTTAATACATTATGAAAATTTTACCTCCTTGGGATCAAAATATTCCCTTAGCACCAAACCGAAATCTGTCTCGAAATTAGTGTCTGCTCCTGCATCGGCCTCTCCTCGAAATACATGTCCGGTATCCTCCGTTTTTCTGTGCGCATCTGTGAATTAAGTTCTTATACAAAATATTGGGCGGACTTTACCAAGTCCATTGTTTGGCACATTGGCTGAGACCCAAATTAGGAGGAGAGGGGTCAGGGGGTCAAATCCCACCCCTCTCATTTTGGTTGATTGTTTATATTAAAATAAAAAAAATTGGGTGCGTGGGTCCGCTCCAAGCTACCCGACCCAACCCACACCCTGCCTCCGTTTAGTGCTTATGGTTCCGCAAAAACAACTTTTTTTTGTTTTAATATAACATATGATAATACATACGCAGTGGTGCCATAACGTTTATGTTTATTTAGTGTGGGTTTGTTGCATGCATATATATATATATATATATATATATATATATATATATATATATATATATGGTATGGTGGTTGTTAACAAAACATATAATATATATATTCTCATACGTTATAACCAATATTTTTACCATATAACCATTTTTTTTTTATTTGATTTTTTAAATAGTTATTTAAATAACTATTTTAATATTTAAAATCATATGGTTATGTTTTGATGTTTGTTTTTATGTGGGTGATTTAATATTTTGTTTTGTCTTCTCTACAGGTTGAGGACCAATGGAGGAGCGCCATGTGTCAACATCTGAGGGGTTTCCATGTGGGTCCCATGTGCTCACTAGGGCACCATGTGGAACACTGTGGGCCCCACATTCCCTGCCTTAACAAAACTTCAAACTGCTCTAAATCCCTCATACGAGCTCAGATTGACGTGTTGTTCACACCATTGCGATCAGGGTGACGAGATCTTCAATCTAAAGCTGAGTTTGTCACATTCCCTGCCTTAACAACATATGATATTGATAACAAAGTTCGTTTGGGAGGGACTACGTCTCTGGGCCTTGGTGTCAAGATGGTGTATGCTGCTACATGAAGTGATGAAATACTGATGATGTATATGGATGGTATTTTCTATGTCATACAAGGAAAATTCCCTCACACAGGATGTGGCTCGATTTCTCCACGAGATGTTCGGCTATAGGAACTCTCACTCTCAAAAAGGACTCCTATCAGCACGACAATAATTCACACATAATGACTATGAGTATCCCACCAACATGGCAAAAAAGGGATCTCAAACATCAAAAAAATCCATGATAGAAATTACATCTCACATTAAGAACAAAACAAGATCCCACATCAAACATCAAAGAGGGATCGATACAACACAATGCATCTCATAGCATAGATACAAAGAAGTACATGATCACACTGCATATACCTCACATCTTGGAGCTATCTAAAGCAAAGGATGATAAATTTTTGGATTTGGCTATACCATCAATCTCGTGGCATCAAATATCATGAAAACGACTACCCACACATTGAATGCTGACACCTGCAACTCCACTTTGAAAAGTGGCCAAAAAACATAAGGCTCAGATGGAAAATCTGACTACACCTATGAACTCGTGTCGCTGAGAGGTGTAGGATTGACTGTCAATTTGCCAAATTTTGACAAAGTGAAAATATGGGCCATAGATAATATTTTAGATTCCCCCTAGATTCCTCAAAGATGCTGCTCCAGAGGGAATTTGGAAATCTGCAACTCAAAATAGGAATCTAATCTCACCATTTAGATCCTTGTGAAATGTGAGAAGAATGAGTATAAGGTTGACCTCATTCTGACACTGAAGAATTTCGTACTCCTAGGAATTTGAAAGATTCTCTCAAGATTATTGAAGATTCTCCTCCATAGGGAATCTGCAAAACAACTGCTCAAATCGAGAATCTGGGTGCACCATCGTGCTCCCTGCAAAATTATGGTTAAAATGCGTATAAATTTTAATATATTCTAAAAATTTTACCTCCTTGGGATCAAAAGATTCCCTTGGCACCAAACAGGTATCTGTCTCAAAATCTATGCCTGCTCCTGCGTTAGCCTCTCCTTGAACTACGTGTCAGGTCTCCTCTGTCTGCTGGGTGCTTCTGTGAATTGAGTTCTTATACAAAATTCTCAGTGGACTTTACCAAGTCCGTTGTTTGACACATTGGCTGAGAACCAAATTAGGAGGAGAGGGGTCGGGGGTCAAATCCTACCCCTCTCATTTGGGTTGATTGTTTGTATTAAATAAACAAAATAGGGTGGGTGGATCTGCTCCAATTGACCCGACCCAACTCGCACTCTGCCTCCGTTCAACGCTTATGGTTCCGCACACCAACCTTTTTTTTGTTTTAATTTAACATTAGTGTGGGTTTGTTGCATCATATATATATATATATATATATATATATATATATATATATATATATATATATATATATATATATATATATATATATATGGTATGGTGGCTGTTAACAAAACATATAATATATATATGCCCATACGTTATAACCAATTTTGTCACTATATAACAATTTTGTTTTGTTAAAATAAATTTGTTTTTATTTGATTTTTTAAATAGTTATTAAAATAACTATTTTAATATTTAAAATCATATGGTTATGTTTTAATGTTTGTTTTTATGTGGGTGATTTAATATTTTGTTTTATCTTCTCTGCAGGTTGACGACCAATGGAGGAGCACCATGTGTCAGCAGCTGAGGGGCTGCCATGTGGGTCCCACGTGCTCACTGGGATGCCATGTGGCACACAGTGGGCCCCACGTTCTCTGCCTTTACAAAACTTCAAACTTCTATAAATCCCTCATACGAGCTCAGATTGATGCATCGTTCACACAGTTGTGATCAGGGTGACCATCTCTTGAATTTGAAGCTGAGTTTGTCACCTTCATGACACTTTGAATTTCGAGCCTTTTTCCAAGCCACTGGTGTCTAAAGATTCACCTGGATCAATCCTCCCCCTTGAGGAGCTTTTGGTCCTCCAAAAGCATCAACTTCTATCCATCATTAACTGCGTGCAAATGTATTTGAAAGGCACATTCTCGCGTGACTCCTTTACCTGACGTACTTCGGAATCAGAACACAATGCCAACACCTACAACTCCTACAATAAAAATGTATGAAAAGGCACATCCCTTGAAAACTCATTTACCTCTGTCCTTCGGAATCAAAATGAAAATGCCAACACCTGCCTAAAGTTGCAACGAAAATTACATGCTCAATGTGACCAACTATGACCCAAACATTCCCATACTTGCCACGAGTTTACATACTCGGTGGTCAAGTTTACATCAAATGGAAATCACACCCCAACTATCCTTACAAGGAAAAAACATCATTGTTGCATTTCAAAAATATCATGGTTTCCTAACAAGCGATGGGAAACACATCATCACTTTTACAATTAAAAATGAAACATATGATTTACAACACGGTTATGACACACTACCACATCTAGAAAAACCATCTCTCACTTCTAAAAGTGAATGGATCATCTCCTTGCGGCGCACTTGCTGTCAAACAATCGTTTCAATTGGTTCATGCACTGACTCTTCATCCTTAAGGTGTTGCTATGGATAGAGCCTCGAACACGTGGCTCTTTTGTGGCCACTCTCATTGCAATGGTGTCAAAAGGTCTTCTTTCTCCAGACTTGTTTAACCCATTTCTTCCCCTGCTATGGGGAAGGCTTTCCATGCCTCATCCTTCTTTATGCTTTCATTCTTTTCCAACACTCAGAAATGACATGGTTATGTAAACCACAAAAATGACAAGTTTTCTTATGTTATGATCTACATTCATGATTAGCAACATGCTTATAATCAAAATGAACTTGTGAATATCGAGACATGTTATACCTTCCCTGGTGGTCTCTGGTGCGATCATGGTGATGAGAGCTTGCCTTAGCTCTTTCACAAGAACATGCACTTCCGTGAGATAATGGTGAAGTGTTCATATCAATCCTCTTCCTTTGTGAGTTCAACAATGTCTGTTTTCTTTTGTTGTCCTTCAAACGCCCTTTGATCTGGATTTTATGGTGGAAATCCAATGTATCGGCGTATATAACCATAGACAGCGTAGATGCAAATGTGGAAGGAATGCTTCATTTTATTAATTAAAGAACGACTGAAATAAGCTTACAAACATAATGGAAACAAGCTAGGGCATTGGTAGCATATCTCTGAGAAGAGATGTGGTGTACACAGGTCTCTGAACTGTGTTACATTGAGGCTCGTAGGCCTATTACAGACATAATGGAAATAGATGAGCTAGGGTACTGGTAGCATATTGCTGAGAAGAGATGTGGTGGCTACCAGCCCCTGAACTATGTTACAATGCAGACATGATGGAGATGTGGCGAGTTAGGGCACTGGTGGCGCTTATCTCTGAGAAGAGATGTATCGGCTCCCAGCCCCCTGAACTATCTTACAATGAGGCTCGAGGGCCTATTTATTGTTGAGAAACAATGTAGAATCCGAAACGTCCAAAACCCTAACCGTAGGAGATGAAGCACCAAACTGTGGGCCCCGTTTGGGTAAAATGGTGGTTCAACTTCCCGAGGACGTAACTTTGGCATCCGATCTCTGTTTGACGCGCTCAATAGCTCATTAGAAAGATCTGTCCGAGGATTACAAATTTCGAACAAGCAACATCGGTCCATGGACCCATATTGCTCTCCGTTTTCCCAAAAAACATCGTTTAGGGCCTCAAAACAGCTTCAGAAGTTTAAGACCCGAAAAACTGCTAAAAATTGTAAGTTGTGCCGAAACTTACAAACTGAAATAACTGATGGTGGGGGTTCAAATGGACTTGATGGGTGGCCACCAATATCCACCTGGATTATTAATGCCCCAAAACAACTCTGGGTGTGCAGGACCCGAAAACCTGCTATAAATAGTAAGCTGTGCCGAAGCTGAAAAACTGAAAGAATTGATGCTGCGGGTCCAAATGGAATAGGTGGGAGGCCACTGATATCCACCTGGATCATTCCTCCCTTCTTAGGAAGCAATGGTCTCCATTGCGTTAAGTTCCTCCATGGGGGGGGAATTTTGCTGAACTTGGTGTTGGATTTGTACAGGATGTTGTGGACCTGTTGGCAGACGTGCTGGATGTAGATGTGCCACCGGTGGGCAGCCATTGAAGGATCTGAAAAAAAAATTGTCCATCATCGCGTTCCTCTGTTTCTCGAGGGCATCCTTGAGCAAGATTTTGACAGGATCTCCTGCTCCCTCGTCTTTCTTTCCTTCCGCCATGGGGGGTCGTCGAGGTTGCGAGGTTGAACTCCTTATACCCTGGCCACGTTGGGGATATGAAAAGAAAAATAGAGAAAAAGCAGACCCCCTCTGATACCACTAATCCGAATTTATGCAGGAACGCAATAGAATACAGATATAACCATAAATACAGAGATGCATCGGAAATAATGCTTCATTTTATTAATAAAAGAATGACTGCAATAAGCTTACAAACATAATGGAAACAAGCTAGGGCACTGGTAGCGTATCTCTAAGAAGAGATGTAGCGTACGTAGGCCTTTGAACTGTGTTACATTGAGGCTCGCAGGCCTATTACAGACATAATGGAAATAGATGAGATAGGGTACTGGCATCGTATCCCTGAGAAGAGATGTGGCGGCTACCAGCCCCTGAACTGTGTTACAATGCAGACATGATGGAGATGTGGCGAGCTAGGGCACTGGTAGCACCTATCTCTGAGAAGAGATGTATCGGCTCCCAACCCCCTGAAATATCTTACAATGAGGCTCGAGGGCCTATTTATTGTTGAGAAACAATGTAGAATCCGAAACGTCCAAAACCCTAACCTTAAGAGATGAAGCGCCAAAACTGTGGGCCCCATTTGGGTAAATTGGTGGTTCAACTTCCCGAGGACGTAACTTTGGCATCCGATCTCTGTTTGACGCGCTCAATTGCTCGTTAGAAAGATCTGTCTGAGGAGTACAACTTTTGAATGAGAAACATGGTCCATGGACCCATGTTTCTCTCCGTTTTCCCAAAAAACATCGTTTAGGGCCTCAAAACGGCTCCAGAAATTTAAGACCCGAAAAACTGCTAAAAATAGTAAGTTGTGCCGAAACTTACAAACTGAAATAACTAATGGTGGGGGTTCAAATGGACTCGATCGGTGGCCACTGATATCCACCTGGATTATTAATGCCCCAAAACGGCTCCGGGTGTGTAGGACTCGAAAACCTGCTATAAATAGTAAGCTGTGCTGAAGCTGAAAAACTTAAAGAATTGATGCTGCGGGTCCAAATGGAATACGTGGGAGGCCACTGATATCCACCTGGATCATCCTTCTTCAGTGTATCCAAAACCTACGTAGTGAGGTCTCTGCATAACCTCCAATGGCTGATTTATGCCCTGGCCATGGATGCCAAGTCCTCCTCCTTTGTACCCCATCCTGGTAAGGAGTCTCATGCTAGTTCCTGTAATGGGGATCTCCACATTTCCAACAGAAATAATCACATGTGAATATGAAACTGAAGAAAAATCAACACCATTTACCTCAGGGGACAATTTTGAAACATGTGAAGAGGGCTTCTCTGAGCCTTTTTTGCGTTTTACTTCCTCCAAGGCCTCTGTCGCGGCTTGTAGCTAAAGCTACAATCACTGCTTCTCCTCCTTCTCTTCCTGTAGGAGTGTCTGCAATGCATCATGACTACTTGAAGACTTTTGTTGTTGCGCTTCAATTATTCCAACACCTCTATTGTGGATTGCAACTGAAGTTGCAATCGATGTTTGTCCTCCTTTTCCTCTTGTATAAGTGCTTTCAACTCAGCGTTGTTTGCTGATTGTTTCTCATAATCTTCATACAACATGTCTGCTTTCTCGGACACCTTGACCATGGTCTCGTACATGTCTTTGACATCCTCCATTGCTCAACTCGGCGAACGTTCAATGGTTACCGTCTGTAATCCAAATCAGCAAGAAGACCGCTCTGATACCACTTGATCCAGATAAATGCCTGATACCCTTAACCAAGACTTTTACTTCAACTGATGTGTTATAATTGCATTTAATCAAAGCATTAATGAACATAAATGAACATCTGAATGATGTAAATAAGAGGAACATAACAAGCATTAGCAACATACGATACTGATAACTGAGTTCGTCTAGGAGCGATACATCTCCTGGCCTCGGTGTCAAGATGGTGTAGGCTGCTGCATTAAGTGTTGTAAATAGTGATGATGTAAATGGATGGTATTTTCTTTTCCATACAAGGAAAATTCCCTCACAGAGGAGTGGTTGGATCTCTACACGAGATGTCCCACTATAGAAAGTCTCACTCTCAAATAGGACTCCTTTCAGCATGACAATAATTCACACATAATTACTATGAGTCCTGCTAGCATGGCAACAGAGGGATCACAATCAAACATACATGTGACAATTTTTGCCAACATGGCAGCAAAGGGATCTCAAACATAAAACAAATCCATGATATAAATTACATCTCACATCAAGAACAAAACAAGATACCACATCAAAAATTAAACATGGATCTATACAACACAATGTATCTCATGGAAAAGATACAAAGAATTACATGATCACATTGCATATACCTCACATCCTAGAGCTATCTGAAGCAAAGGATGATAAACTACTAGATCTGGCTATACCATCAATCTCATGGCATCGAATATCCTGAAAACAACTGCCCACACATTGAATGGTGACACCTGCAACTCGTGTCACTAAGAGGTGTAGGATCGACTGTAAATTTTCTGAATTCTGACAAAGTGAAAATCTGGGCCATAGGGAATATTTTAGATTCCCCCTAGATTCCTTCAAGATGCTGCTCCACAAGGAATTTGGAAATGTGCAACTCAAAATAGGAATCTGATCTCACCATTGATATCCTTGTGAAATTCTGAGAAGAATGAGTATAAGGTTGACCTCATTCTGACACCGATGAATTTCATCCTCCAAGGAATTTGAAAGATCCCCTCAAGGTTACTTAAGATTCTCCTCCACAGGGAATCTACAAAACTGCCACTCGAATGGAAAATTTGGGTGCACCATCATGCTCCCTGAGAAATTCTAGTTAAAATGCATATAAAGTTTAATACATTTTGAAAACTTTACTTCCTTGGGATCAAAAGATTCCCTTGGCACCAAACAAGAATTTGTCTTGAAATCCATGCCTGCTCCTGCGTCAACCTCTCCTCGAACTGCATTTTAGGTCTCCTTCTTCTGTTGGGCGCATCTCCGAATTGAGTTCTTATACAAAATGCTGGGCAGACTTTACCAAGTCCACTATTTGGCACATTGGCTGAGAATTGAATTAGGAGGAGAGGGGTTGGGGGTTCAAATCTCGCCCCTCTCATTTTGGTGGATTTTTTGTATTAAAATAGACAAAAATGGGTGGGTGGTTTTTCTCCAAGCAACCCAATCTGACCTGCACCCTACCTATATATATATATATATACATACATACATACATACATACATACATAGATATATATATATATATATATATATATATATATATATATATATATATATATATATATATATAGATATATATAGTATGGTGGATGTTAACAAAAAATATAATTAAGCTGAAGGATTTTCTATTATGAAGTTTATGTTCGTGACACTTGTTAGATTCGTCATTCCTGATAGAATTTAAACAATGAATGCAAAACAATAATAATAATACGACATTCAAACATTGATTGATGCAAGGTGGAAGGTAAAACTGAGCGCGGATTAATGTTTTAAAGATAAAGTCGACGCGTTAAGAAATGTGATGTCATTATGCTTCGGATACGCAAAGGCTCACTTTCAATTCATTTTTTAAGTTTTAATTTTTTTCTTTTGTTTTTTTTCAAAGTGTTTAATACAACATGAAATAAAGATTTTTTCAATTTAATTTAAATGAATACCCAAAACTCGTAGGGATCACTCATATTTGTTGACAGAGTAGATAATGAAATTAATTAGTTTTAATGGTTATCGATTTATTTTTTTATCTCACTTTTTTATTTTAGTTTAGCTGTTTTATTAGGTTGTTTTTTTCAATATAAAAGAGTTTTTTATTTTTATTTTTAATTTAATTAAGTCGAAGGCTTTTTTACTATGAGGTTTATCCTTATGACATTGTTTTACTATGAGGTTTATCCTTATGACATTGTTTTACTATGAGGTTTATCCTTATGACGCTGTTTAGATTCATTGTACATGACAGAATCTAAACAATGTCCTTTGAATGAAAAACGTAACTCTTACCTTAATCCCTTGCGCGTACGTAATATAATATAACCAAAGATGAGAGATCCAGATTCACGAGAGCCACGTTTCCTACGACACGTGTTGCAATCTCTTCCAACATGTATAAAGTTGCAATTGTTTCAATCGTTGAATCATTGAATTGAAACAATTATTGGTATAAAGTGGTGAAAATTATTTCATTCAATTTTTTTCTATAAATTTTTCAAAATTGATTTCTTCTAAAACATTAGATTTAAAATATATATTTTAACATACTATGTTGATATTATAGAAATTACCATAAATCACAAATCACTATATTTTGGCTATTTTTTTACCCACAAAACATACCAAAGAACTTAAAAAAAATAAACTAACCAATAGTCCATTTCTCGTTGGGGGCTTGGAGAACTAAAACCACTTGGAGGGGGCAATATGAGTTTGTGAATTTTTATTTTTTTCTTTCTACTTTGTTACTTGCACTGTTAAATTTATTGGCCTTGGAGTTAGGGCATGAAATTATACTTCGGATCGATTTGATATTCACTAAACTGAGAGCGAATTTGTTTGAAAACTTTCGAACTTTGGTGAATTTCAACTTTCAAATAGAAAATGCACCCATGCGATGACTTGTGTTATCTCATGTTACGAATTCTTACATTCATTCTTATGAGGTTACATTGTATTAAGACTTTTTCATATAGTATATTGCATATGAATGATGTGATTTATAGGAAAAAACTATATTTTAAATAAAAAATATATTTAGCATACAATTGTTGTTTTAAATAAAAAATATATTTACTTATCAAAGATGTTTATTGCATTATTTTATTCATTTCATTTTTTTTTTATTCATTTTTTTGGACATTAAGTTTTAAATATTGATTTTATTTCTTATTATTAAGTTGAAGGTTTTTGTATTGTGAGGTTTATCCTCATGACATTGTTGAGCTTTGTTGTCCCTATCCCTACCAGAATTTGAACAATGTCTCTCCCCTGCCCCACTCCCCTCCATTTTTATATAATATTTATTTCCTTCGGCGTATATTTGTACCTTTAGGGACAAATGCTACTATATATATGCTCACATGTTATAACAAATTTTGTTACCATATAAACATTTTGTTTTTACTTGATTTTTTAAATAATTATTAAAATAACTATTTTAATATTTAAAATCATATGGTTATGTTTTAATGTTTGTTTTTATGTGGGTGATTTGATATTTTGTTTTGTCTTCTCTGTAGGTTGAGGACCAATGGAGGAGTGCCATGTGTCAACAACTGAGGGGCTTCTGTGTGGGTCCCACGTGCTCACTAGGATGCCATGTGGCCAACCATGGGCCCCATGTTCCATGCCTTAACAAAACTTCAAATTGGTTTAACTTCCTCATACGAGCTCGGATTGACGCGCCATTTGCACTGTTGCGATCAGGCCGATGAGCTCTTCAATCTAAAGCTGAGTTTGTCACCTTCATGAAACTTTTAATTTCGAGCCTTTTTTCAAGCCACTGGTTTCTGAAGATCCACCTGGATCATGTTTCTATTCCAGATGGGGTGCCACCCTTTCCTCGTTGCATTCTAAATAAACTTCTCCTATGCTTTGCTCTTCTCTGTTATGTTATGCATCATAACCACATTTTTTATTTCATATAGCCCACACAGGTTGTCGTGTAGTAACTCTATGCTCTAATACCACTTGTACAACTATCCTAACATAAAATTACAAACCATATAATTTGTTTTTTAAATTATTTGGTTCTATATAGATTTTCCTTTGAATTTTCATATTCTTACCATAAGTTGACAGGAAAGAGAATTATTATGTTTATTAAGGTCTATGTCGCATCGATACTGTTAATGTAATTATGATAGTCTTTAATTACTATATACAAGTATTAGCTATATGATATGGTTGATATTTGGTATGGTTATTTAAATGTTTCTGATCGCGGTCTGCCAACCCAATTTGGAATTAAACTCTACATATGGTGGTTCACGTGACATACCACTTCACTTGTCACTTCACACCGGAATCGAGGGTTTGAGGTACCAAAAACTAGTTGTTGTCACTGTCATTAATATTCACTACCCTGATCAGATGGTTTGGGTGCTTGGAAGGGAATTTATGGTAACCCCCCCCCTTCCCAGCTATAAGTAGTCATTCGCTCCACCACCTCTCAAGAAAAGACGTTTTGCCACTAGCGTTTCCTCCAGATTTTTCTAGTTCTTGCAGAAAGGAGTTCATGCCAACTCCACTCAGGTGCATCTCCTCTTTTGGGTAATTTCCTCATAGTCATATGATGGAATCGTTTGGTTTTCTAGTTTAGTGGTTGTTCATTTGTTGTATTTCTTTGCATTTAACCTTGCCCTTTTCACCATCTATCTTAGGTTCAGTCATACGCCAAGCTGAGATGGAATGAAGGTTTGCAAAGGGTTTTTGGTTCGACTTTGACACCAAACGTGGCTTCGTTAGGTAAGTCATGATCAGCTATAGTATTTTTTTTTTCCCCAAGGTTTCCTATTTCACCAACATTCCTTTAAATGTGTTCTTACCTTATGGTATGCTTTGGTTTTATCTGTTATAGGACCTACAATGCTAGGTTTGGTTGGACCAAGGAATTCAGACTCTGACTCCATTGCTTTGGCCTCGTGTATTTATTTTTACTTGCCATGTCATGACATGCTTTAAAGGGAAAAACATCATTGTTGCATTTCGAAGTGATTTCAAACACATCATCACTTTTACATGAAAGAAATGCATCACAGGATTTACAAGAAAAGGCCAAAATATCATGGTTTCCTAACAAGTGATGAAAACACATCATCACTTTTACAGTTAAAAATGAAACATATGATTTACAACACGGTCATGACACACTACCACATCTGTGAAAACCACCTCTCACTTATCAAAGTGAATGGATCGTCTCCCCGTGGTACATTTTCTTATCGAGCATATGTTTTAACCGATTCATGCACCGACACTTCATCCTTAAGGTGTTGCTCTAGATGGAGCCTCGAACACGTGGCTCTTTGATGGCGACTTTGGTTGCAATGGTTGAAAATGGTTTTCTTCCTCCAGACTTTCTTAACAAGTTTCTTTTTCTGCTGCAGAGAAGAATTTTCATGCCTCATCCTCCTTTGTGCTGCCATTCTTTTACAACGCTCAGAAATGACATGGTTATGTAAACAACAAAAATGAATTTTTTTTTGATGCCATGATTTATGTCCATGATTGGCAACATTATTATAATCAAAATTAACTCTAGAATAGGGAGACTTGTTATACCTTCCCTGGTGGTCTCTGGTGTGATCGTGGTGATGAGAGCTTGCCTCAGCTCTTTCACTACAACATGCACTTCCGTGGGATGACAGTGAAGTGTTCCCATAAATCCTCTTCCTTGGTGAGTTCAACAATGTATGTTTGCTTTTGATTTCCTTCGAACATCATACTTCAGTGTATCCAAATCTTGCATATAATTTATTTAAAAATAATAATTATTATTATTTAGAAAAAAAAAAAAGGAAGGGGGAAAACTGGTAGAAAAATATTCACCATCGCTTACGCGTTCAATGTCGTCATCAATGTCGATGGCCGAATTCCAGAAGAAATTGGTGGATCTTGAGGAACAAATCAATAACAATTCCGAAGAGTTCGGAAAAAGATTAGTCGATCTTGAAGGTATAGTTGCAGGGCACTCCAACGACATCAAAAAGATTCATGATACGACAAATCGAATAGAAAGACAAATGTGGCTAAATCATCACGAGGCCACAGAAAAGCATAGTGAAGCAATGAACAAGATGACAGAGCATAGCGAAGCAATGAACAATATGACAGAACTCTTCAATAAGCTAAATGATAAGATAGATAAGTTAAGTTAGACACAATCCCCAATATTTCCTAACATGGAACAAAATCATCAAAACAATTCCGCAGATTCAGGAAACTCAGAAGAGCATCAAGAAAAGACCGATTCCCCACATCATCAAGAAGATAGTAATGCAGATTTTCAAAATAAGCAGCTCTGGAATGCATTTGCTAATCAATATCCCCTTCTTGTTCCACCAGTAGCATATCAACGAAGAGCCAAAATCGAGCTACCAATGGAGTGGAAAAACTCTGGTAAACTTGATAAATATATATATTATTGTTGATAAAAGATGAGATATGAGATATGATTACAATGGGGAATCACCGAGGCTTTAAATATAGCCTCATGGTGTCCCTTGGTGAAGAGGCATGATCTTTGATCATGCCCTTTCACTTAATAAAACCTAATATAACTATATCTACTAACAATTAATAAAATATACATAACAAGTTACTGATTAAGTTAGAGATAAATACGTTTCATCTGGCTATTACCTACATGTTGAAGAGGATGCACACTAAACATAGGGATTGGGTGCAACAATTAGGTAATTATAATATATTTCTGTATAATTTTAACTTTATATTGCACCTTTGAATTGTAACATATATATATATTTTATATTTTTAATTATGTTCGGGTTATTAGACACCTGAAACAATGATTTTTCAACTTTTTATAGGTACATTTATTCCCATCTATGTGCACATATAAACGTCACTTTCACGGGGAGGATGCTGATGATGGATGCATGACACACGATTGTTGGGTGGAAGTTGAGTTTGATTGATATAGTCGTGCTATCCACTGTGATAAAAACCTAATCCATGAGACATTAGGTTACATTGGAAAGTTACAAGAGATCATTGAAGTGGACTTCTCTTCATTCCAATGTGTTATTTTTAGGTGCAAGTGGTGGGACACCTTTGATCAGAATAATGTAAAGGAAGATCGTGATAGTGGGATGATATCTTATTACAAAATTCATAACATTTACATAGAATGGATAGGCTAAATAATGTCACTTATACTTACTTGAATTAGTTTTCAACCATTCAAGAAAACCCAACCCTGGAAAATACTGCTCCACCCTTCTACTAAGACTAGAAATTGCATCCATTGTCCCCCTTGAGCTTCTCACTTTCCGGATAGTTAGTTGACAACAATACTTTTCACATTAGTTCATAGGCATCAAGACCTCCTCAGAACAACCTAGAAATAGTAGACATTTGTCTATCTTGGAGATTTCCACTTGCTCGAGTCGAGGTCAAGAAACCATCCTTAAGGTAGAGCACCCTTTTTTGACAACAATTTTCTCTTCTCTCTTTCAAGGTGGTTGCACTTCCTTCCAATTTCTATCCCCTTATTTCACCCACTGAGATCTCTTTAAATCTAAGGAAAATATGAGAAATAACATCCACTAACTGTCATGAAGTTGAGATTTCATTTTTGGATCTTCCCACGAGTTTTGAAATTTCCACAAAATTCTTTATTAACCAAAATAATAACATAACCCTTTTTTTTATGTCTAAAGTTTCATTAAGTTTTTCCTCTAAGCCTATAACAAAGTAAATGATAGTAAACATAAATAATTACAATAGCCGAGGGTCTTACAAATTTATATGGAAAAAATTGACATATACATGTCTCAATTTCATGACTTACATATATTTCTAGTACTAAAGAAGTAAAAATCTATTTAAATTTTGTATCATTACAAATTTTTAATTTTTTTATGTAAATAGTTTTAATTATTTTTTAATGCAACATTATTGATTTGTAGAGTGTTTCTTAAAGAAAAAATAAATTTGGAAAATTTTGTTAGGAATATCCTCAAGCCTATTGAGATAAATTTAAATAGCCAAGGGTAACAAATAACTATTTATATGAGAATATATTATCAATTAACACATCTAAAATAAATTATAATTGGACCATGTTTTTGTCTTTTTTTCCTAGCAAAATTTAATTGAATTTTTCTTGAAATGTGATAAGATTTTATAGAATCTTATGAGTTTTAATTCACTTACACATTAAAAAAATTCATTTTAAAATCTAAGTATTCCTTAAAATTAAGAAAAGAGAAAAAATATCTATAATCTTAATTAATTTTTGAAAAATAATAATATACTTATAAGTAAAATAAACATAAACTGTTTAAAAATATTATTAATAAAAATGCCGTATTTCTGAACCTTATATTAAATAACAAAGTCAATATTAGAAATTTTGAGTTAATATTTTGAACATTGAAAAAAATATGTTTAAAACTGAAAAGAAAAATGAAATTGTTCTTTCAAATGGAAATGATATTGTAATAATAATGGTATATATATATATATATATATATATATATATATATATATATATATATATATATATATATATATATATATATATATATATATATATATATATATATATATATATATATATATATATTTTCCAATATAAATATATATTTTCTCTAAATTTATTATGAGTTAAAATGGATATGAAATTCTTGTAACTCTTCTAATATTTGTCAGTTCATGGTAAATAGGTAAATTTAGAGTTAATATAGATTTATGATGGTTGTGTCAATTCCGTTTTAAGAAAAATATAATTGATACGTCTCTATATGTTATGTAATATAGTATTAAAATGTTTTCACCAAACATGTATATTTATTAGAGGTGCAAAATTTTTCTGAAATTTAATATTTCTAAAGAAAGATATTGACATAAATTTACTATATTTCAAAATAACATATTTCACCTCCATGTTGAGCATGGAAGGAATCATAAATTTTCCAAATGACTAAATCCAATATATTCCTAACCACTTATATTTCAAAGGACTAAATCACATATCTTTTTTATTACATATCTAATAGATACTAAATTATATATTTCATTTATGATTATATTAAAAACAACCAGTATGTTAATTGCCAAATTTATACCAAAATATAGAAAGGATTGTATTTTCTCTAAGATTAGAAGACAAAAAAAATTAGTTATGAATGAAATCCAATTATTTTTCTTTCAATATTTTTGTTCTTTTCTTTTATATCAGATCACATTATTAAAAATAAGCATTAAAATATTTTATTTATAATTTTTTAAAAGAGTGGGAAAACTTCATATATGTGTTGTCAAACCAAATGCCATAGATTGCTACCTCTTAATGTAGGTCGATTCACCACTATTATCAAAGGAAAACTAAGTCACATATTATTTATTGTGATGGTAGTTAGTAATAATGCATACTTTCTTTATAATTATCATTAACAGTTTTTTGTTATATTTAATATTTCTCTAAATATTATATCTTAAATTTTAATTATATTCATATATATTCGAGTTACAAAAAATATTTTATATAACATAAAAATGCTAAATTTAATTTTATGTAAATTTTGTTTTTTACTTTTTTTAATTACGATTTTTTGCATATAAGGAAAACTAAGTAGCTTTTAATTCATAAAATTATTTTTTGTGTTTTTATTGTGTAGAAAAAAATGAAATTTCATAATTTCTATGAAATATAGTTTTTAAACTTTCAAGATTATCCCGTGACACTTTTAACATAAAAAAAATTATATTAAAATTTCTATTTTATTTAAAAAAATAAATATAAAAATAAATAACATATTATTTATATATATATATGTCTAGCCAAAATGTGAAATTGAACTGCAATGAATGAGATAAAATACCATCATAAAATTATATAAATCTTATTATTCAATTTTTTGGCAACTACATCTGAAATGTAAACAATATTCCCATATCATTTTAGTTTTTTCAAATTAAAAAGTTTTTTTTAACCTATAAATGGTTAATAAGTTTTCATGTTATCTTTTTTTTCTTTTCTTTCTATATTTTAAAATATATTTCAAATTTTAAAATCTTAGATATAGTGTTTTAAATTTTTTATGTAAGTTATAATAATAATAATAATAATAATAATAATAATAATAATTAAAAAACAAAAAGGCACAAAACATGCATAATATTGAAAAACAAAAAGCAACAAAAGCACAAAAATAAATAGCATGTTATATATATATATTGTTATATATATATATATATATATATATATATATATATAGAAATAACCAAAATGTGAAATTGAACTGAGATAAAATATTATCATAAAATTAAAAAAACCTTATTATTCAATTTTTCGGCAACTACATATAAAATGCAAACAATATTTCCATATAACTCTATTTTTTTTAATTTTTTTTTTTTTTTTTAACTTATAAATTGTTTATCAATTTTCATGTTATCTTGTTTTTTTATTTTAAAATTTTCTATATTTTAAAATATTTAGATACAATGTTTTAAACTTCTTACCTAATTTATAATAATAATAATAATTAAAAAACAAAAAACAACAAAAAGCACAAAAACTCCATAATATTTAAAAACAATATTGAAAAACAAAAACACAAAAACTCTAGAATAATGGAATTTCAAATGGGAAAGAAGATGACATTTACGTAATCTACTTCACTTAGAAAAAAGAAGACCGTTGGAAGAAGTGGGAAGTGGCCGAATTGCCTGAAATAGAAATAGAAATAAGATGAGTTGGCAATGGGACTGAAAGCGCTGCATAAGTGTATCCGTTGATCTCGAAAAATCTAAAGAAAATGGAAGTATCCGTTGATCGGGAAGAAAGCCAAAGAAAACTAAAGAGTTACAGAGAATCAGGAATATCATTTTTTTTTAAATTAAAGGAAAATGACGTGGAAACATCTATAAATTTCAAATTTCCACCCTCTTTCGTCCTCATGCTCTTGTGGTATGTTTTGTTGGAAGCTACTCCATTTTTGTTGGAAGAGTTTAATGTTCCAAATTCCACAGTGTGTGTAAAATTTAATGTCCAAAAATGGCAATTTTGATGAATTGTCTTTCCATTGATGAAAGTTGTCATGTTCCAATGAGCTCTTGTTGCTGGTGTTACCCAAATCCTTGTTGGGCTATTCTTTTTTACTCCAAATTTTTTCCAGGCATTCTATTTATTTCTGTTGTGGTTCTTTAAATTTAATGTAATTTAATGTTATTAACGAAAGCTTGTTGTTCTCATTTACTCTTTACATCATTTTATACTTCATTTTCTTTAATTAGTTTAACTACTCTCTATTTTATCTTCTTTAATTAGTTAGCCTCCCTCAAACCGGTCTTGTGGCCTTCTTGATTTTGATAATTAGGTTATCTGGTTTGATTTAGGTTTATTTCTGTGTTTATTTAAAAAAAATTGTTGGCTTTCAAATTTTTGTACTGAGTTCAACTTCCAGAACAAGAATAAACTCATTTTTTCATATACTCTAAAATCCATTATGTTCTTGATATCAATTTCAATCAGTCCACTTAGGATCGAAATATTGATTTTGAAGATCTCCCTTATAAGGTTCGCCTTCAAGAACAAGTATAAACTCTTTTTCACTGAGTTCTTGATACCAATTTGAATTAGTCAACCTAGGCTCGAAATATTAAGCCCGAGATCAGGAGACCATACTTGTTTTTGATGAAATAGAAGAGTTAGTCAATTACTTGAGAGGTTATCTAATACTATCCTTCATTGCCATTTTCATGTGCACACGAGAACGAAGCCTTTCTTCCAGGTGTGCAACCAAGGTAAAAAAGGAATGGTTGGAATGTTTAATGGATTTCATGTTCGTTGGTTATTCGATGTTGGAATCTCATTATATTGGAGTTGTTTGTTTACGGACGCAATAGAATGGCTAGCTTATAGCAGTTTTGATTTTTGGGAATTGAGTTAATTTTTTTTCAAAATATTAGATAATTTGAGTGTTTGAATTGAATTTTTTTTTATGGAAATAAATTCAACATCATCAAAAATTTTTAAGGCACCCAAATATTAAAACCTAAGTATATAGATAAATGAATAATGACTATGATTGTATCCAAATAATCTTATTTTTAAAACAGTGTCATTGGCTGAAATGAAATAACAAATTTTGTTACATATTATATATCAAGCTAATATTCATTATCGCAAACTTCTCTCGGTCATCATCTCTTCGAAATTCTTCAGTTGTTTCGCTGAGGTTAATCAATTTGTACATAAACCAAAGCCCTCAAGGAATTGGTCACGACTCGACTCGAATTGATTTCGTCACTCGAGCCTCCCAATATCTTCCTTCCACATCTCTCTATTTTGGAAGATATCTCGGTTTAACACCATTTTACCAGTTTCCAAAGCATATATTATTATAGCTTTGAAGTAAATTTAATGTGACTCTTTTCCACTCCTTTAATAAGATTTTTATATATTTTAGCTAAAGATTTTAGAAATTTGTAATGTTTCCCCCCGGATTGGGGTGCTCATTAGACATAGAAGTCGGCCTTCTATCAGCCAAGTGGCATTCTTTACTCCTGCGTATTAATGAATTGTCAGTACGAGCCGCCCAACGTCATTTCATGGTAGCAAGTGACGGTTAAAGGAAAGTCGGCAAGGTGGGTGAGACAGCCTGGCAGATCAGCTTTGGAAGAGGGAAACAACAGTCCCGCTAATTTGATTAAGACTGGTAGAAGGCATATCAGAGGGAACAAATCTTTGGTTGCAGGAAACGCACAGACTCGCCGCGCACCATAGGTAGTTGCCCTCATCAACACCAGGCTTTTTGTTCTTCTGGGGTATGTACATTTTCTGCCTCATACCCTTAATACTACAAACCAGGCGATGTCTCTGCTTAGGACGAGCTCAGGGGGTCCTTGCTTTCAATGTCCTGTTTGGTTTATATTATTCCAGTTAAATTTGGTTGAACCTTGTTTTCATGGTCCCTGCTCTATGCAGCTCAAAAATTACCCTTTCTATGTCAACACGCGTTATACCAGTTTTACATTTACCATCGGCGGACTGAATGACTTCTCTCAGATATATAGTGTTGATAGAAATGCAGACTGTATTCAGGGATATAGTTATAAGCTCATCTTATTTTATCCGAACTTCTGTTTTAAAACCTGTATCAAAGTTACGGTTTTCGTTTTCTTGTTCATCTCTATAAGCGTAGGCTAGGATGTGCTTGTGGGATTATTCTTATGGGATCTCGAGTCTGTTTTTATCATGCTCTGTGTTCTACACTGTCTTATCTTCATACCTCTCCAAACCTACTCTGTCATGAAGTAATTGTTGACTGTCACTCATGTTTTTACTGGGTTCAACTGCTCTGTCATGGCTTAATTGGTGGAAATTGCTTGATTGTTCACTGGGTTCTTTACCTTATTTGGGTTCAGCGGATTCTTACCGATACTACCATCCTTCATACTCACGATGAAGCGCTTCACAATCATCCAAATCATGTTAGGGGCAAAAAAATACAAAGATTAACTACTGTTTTCTTTTCGTATTTGATTGTTCTTATTCCAGAGTATAGGCTACTTAGACAGTTCATAATGTCGAAGAGGCAAACATGAAACTCAGTCTGTACTACTGCCAAAGGGAAACAGAAGGTGGAACAACCACTAGAGAAGAACAGGAAAAGAGGAAGGAAGACAAACGAAGAAGTGTTATTGAATCTCTCATCCATCTACTCACTTGGCAACTCCTCACAGGCCAGACAGGCAATACAGGGTTGGGAAAGAGAAATTCAGCAGTCTGTGGAAGATAATGCTGCAGAGGCAGAGATACTGGACTTTGTGACTGATCTTGGAAATACTAGGGGCCGGCTGTCACTTTTCAATCAAACAGTTCATACATACTGGATTGTTAAATGTCTATTAGCAAAGGCAATGCAGAGTTTCCATCCTAACACCGAAAAGCCAGAACCGAAGCTCATGGATCTTCTGCAAGATATTGATATTCAGCTGAAACACATTAAGGTTACCCAATACCAAGCTGCTGACCACATGGCTAGAATGGATGATTGTCTTGGAAGACTGGAGGAATAGATTCAAGTACTGCAACAAGTTGATATGCTAGGATCCACTGCAAAGGATCCTACCCCAATTGATTCCTTAGATGAATAATATGTTCTTCACTTTAGCATGTTTTTTGGCTTTACATACAGGACTATAAGTCCAAACAGTTACTTTGATAATAGACTTAACAGGCAGATATCACATGAAACAAGGAGCAGAATGAGACTTTTTCAATTTTGGTTTGCTTTTAAAGCGTTAAGGTGGCCAATAGACCTGGTTTCCTACGGGCAAGTTGAGGCCACAAACTTTCTATCTCTGTAACCTGCTTTTATATATAAATAGAAAATAGCAAGGCACTACTAAATTCACAAAAAAAAAAAATCTATTTTATGTTTCATCGTGAAATTAAAAATAATTTATGAATTTTATATTAAATTATAGTAAAATTTACATTAATTTTAACTAAACCAATTAAAATAATTGATGCACAAATGATTAGAAATGTGTAGAACATCTTTTAGTTAACAATCTTAATGTGTTTTAATTAAGATCTTTAATGTGTTATAGTGAATTTCTTTGAAGTTAGGTTTATTTTATGAAATAGTACTCTACAAACATATGGTGAGGTTAAGTCAATTGTAAGTTTATTATGATATATATAACCTGTCTAATGTTTCCTTGAAAAATTTGTATAAATTATATATATGATTAAGGTGTGTTGTTTTCACATTAGCAATTAAGAGAGAGAAAGAGAGGGGAGGGGGAGAGACAGAGACATGGAGAGGGAGAGAGAGGGGGAGCGAGAGAGAGAGAGAGGAAGGGAGGGGGTGGAGAGAGAGAGGGGGGGGGGGGGCGAGAGAGAGAAATAGAGAAAGTGCGAGAGAGAGAGGGGGAGGGAGGGAGAGGGAGAGAGGGTGGAGGGGGTAGCGGGAAGAGAGAGACAGAGAGAGAGGTGGGTGGAGGGAGAGGGAGGTAAGAGGGAGATGTACAAAGGAGAGAGAGGGAGAGAGAGAGGTGGGTGGAGGGAGCGAGAGGGAAGGGTAGAGAGAGACAACAGAGAGAGAGTTAGTGAGAGAGAGAGAGAGGGAGGGAGAGAGAGGAAGGGAGGGAGGGAGGTGTTAGCTCCCTGTAATTTTCAAGATTGGCAAATACAAACTGTAGAGAGAACACTTGAACCACTTTGGGATTCTAGGATCTAACCCTCCTGAATCTAGAGAGGGATCTCTCTAATAAGTGCAAAGATTGATTTATCTTTAAGGCTTTTGGGTATGATGTTAGGCTAGTTATTAAGAACAAGGTTTTTTGTTTGTTTTGGATGGTTGAATATGATTTTCAGTTGAGTGGAAAGTCCTAAAATGAAAGAGTTTCAAAGGTGTGAATTTGCAAGCAATCAGAACAAGCTTTGGCCGATAGGATAGATATGACGCTGGTTTTTAGTCCATTGGGTTATGGAGTCATAAAAGGGTTTAATTGTGCAACAATTTCAAGAGTGGTCCAAGGGGCAAGTCATCTATATCACAAGATATTTTGGATTAAATGATGGAATGGAACAATAAAAGTGTTGAAGGGGTGGAAACAGACAATAATTTCAACTAGGATTTATCAATCTATCCAAACAAGAAAAGCCTTTTAAGTAACTGTTTAAAACTGACCAAAGGACAGGGCTCACCATAGACTTCTTTGGACAAGTTCGTATTAAAGCTAACTTAACAGACAAACAATCCAGTAATCCGCATAATTACTTTCAGAAGGGATGAAAACATATAAGGGAAACAAAGGGCAGTCTAAGATCAGATAAGATACTTTTAAATCTAAACTGCTTTCAGCATACTCTTAGGGAAATTTTCAGAATTACCTTTGGAGAAAGAAGCTAGAAAATAGGGCAAACCATCACTTTTCTAGTCTAAATTTACTGAGTACGTAATGAAAATAACATTCAAGAACAATGTTTAGTTTAGGTAGTAGGAAAAGGGAACGCCAACATTCCTAACTGCTTGGACTGTATTGAATCATTCTTAAATACACAATTTGGAGGAAAACATTGAGATAAAGCTTATCAGTCAGAGAAGGGTACTGTAAATAGTAAATCCTAACTCTATGCTTGTTGTTCTTTATCAGAGAATAATGGACAAAATGGCATACATGAAAGGAGAAAACAATAACACAGAAAGAAGCACTTCACTAGTGATATAGACCAGGATCCCAAGAATCAGCTTGTATATTGATGTCAATCCAGTTACATTCTTCAAGACCAATGTTTCAGTTCAGCAATCATCTTTTCTTCTCAGCCTAACTTATTTGATCACAAACAGAGCTTCAAGAGCCTTTGAACACTATTTACACGTAGAAAATTTTGAGCACAAGTATATTTCAAAGTTCTTCAACTAACCCTTTACAATGAGCTCTTCAAAAATATTTTATGGAAGAATGAGGAGGTGGAATGAATTTCTAAGGTTCGTGTATCAATAATTTTATTGTTAATGCAATTCTATGCCTTGAAAACCATGCAAGGCATAAGGCAGGAATTCATTTGATCTATATCTCTGTTTCATAACTCTGTTTGGCTTTTGAGGCTTAGTGGATTAAAAGATTTGACTTTTAAGGCCATTTCTTATCTTTGTAATAACTTCTCTGACAGTTTAAATTATTTTCTTCGATTTAGAATAACTGTTCAACTATATTGGGCAAATATCTTCTGTTTTGATTATAACTCGGCCTCTTTTGAATGCTTTGAGGCCGCAGGTGGCATTGGGTAGCTGAGAGGATTTAATTAGCCTCTGATGTGGTGGTGGAGGCTTTCTCGGATTGATAGATCTAATTGTCTTTCTTTAAACACTGTTAATTTGCTTTAATTCTATGTGCTAGGCATAATCAGGCCTAAATTTTGTCTTCTATTCTTCAAACTGTGTTTAATTGAGTGGATTAGGCTCTTAATTGTCGATTTGGGCCATAATCCCTCAATACCATGTAAACAGTCTTCAATTCTTCATTTCTGCTGTGACTGAATCTTTAACACTGATACTCTCTATTTATTTAAGCTTTACTGTGTCTTGTTGATGTGCAGGTGCCACAGGGGCTTTATAGTGGTGTCAATGCTCATGAGGCACCGATAAAACGTGATATGGAACTCTGGGGAATAATTTTATTTGATGAATAAAGGCCTGGGGGATCGTCATCCTCGAACCTTTAATCTTCCTTTAAAATAATTGGAAAACTATTAAAACCTGCACCAACAAGAAAAAGTTATAAAATCCTGCGTATTTTGGTTTAACTGCTTTGGAGGCTTAGGTTTAGAGCGCAGCCGTTGGATGAAAGCATCCAACAATGGAGACTGATCGTGGGGGTTCAAATGGAGGCGGTTGGAACAAACGGTGGGAGATTAAGTCAGATTCGTCGATCTTGCAGAGATCAACGGTTGAGAGCAACCGGGGAAATATAATGTAGAAGGGCCGCTTTATCGTGAAATGGAAGAAAATGCAAAGAAAGTAAGTGAAAAACCTTTGGCGGAGTAAAAAAACGTTAAAAGGAAATTTGGGGTTTTCGAAATAACCTGGGCCGTTGGATGAGATCGGCCAAGGAGATCGACGGTGCAGAATGATCTATGAAGTCCCTTAGAGGATGGTGGAGGGCGATTAAGAAAAGCAAGATTGAGTGCAGGTCGTTGATCTGTAGAGATCAACGGTGGGGAATAAACGCGAGAAAACACAGTGTAAATGGGAAAAGCGGTTTCAGACAACAAAACCACGGGTTTCGCGTAGAAAAAAGGCAGATAGGTGGTTTTAGATTTTTGAACTTGATATGCGTTAAAGGTCGACACGTGGCCTTTCAAAACCGCCTATATCGCGTGAATACAAATCATTAACCTTCGGGCATAATTTTACGCGAAAATGCGCGACAGCCATCAAATCAGGGGTCTTAAATTAGATGGTTGGGGAAAGAGCGCGATGGAGGATAGATGCGCAGACGGAAAAAGGTGGGGTGGTTTTAATCTGGACCGTCCGATCAGGGGATGGACGACGGAGATCCGATCTGGAGGAAGGCAGGACCCAAAAGAGTTGGGCCTGTCGGGATGAATCTGGGCCGTTGGATCTTTAATATGGATGGCCCAGATCCAATCTGGGGGCTAGTGAAATAATATATGAGGCAGGAGGAAGGGTTAGTGTGGGCCGTTGATATGCAGAGATCAACGGTGGAGATTTCCCCAAAAAACATTATAAAGCGGGGTTTCATAAACTTAACAAAGGTTGCGGGCTTCCATTTGGACCGTCGGATGGTATGCAATGGACGGCCCAGATGTAATCAGAGGATTCGCGATCAGAGGAGGAGAGAGGAAAGGTACAAATGGAAATCTACGATGCGATTGAACGTAGACCGTCAATCTGTGGATCAGATCGACGGAAGAGAATGAATCAGAGGAGGTAACAAGCGGGGAAATGGGCATTTGGATGGAGCGATGTGGGTCGTCGGAACTGGGCCTGGCAGAATAGATCAACGGCTGAGAAACCATCGGGAGATCACCAATCAAGAAGGGGCAATAAAACATTTAAATGCGCCCGATGGAAATCTTCGATGCGAGATTGTGCAGGCTGTTGATTGGTTTTAAATCAACGGTCAGGAACGGTTTATACTATGAACTAGCGGAACTCTTTTTAAAACATAAAAATCAGATTTTTCGTGAAATACAAAGGAATATAGCATTGGGGAAGGGTTTTATTTTATTCTTAGCACCTGATTTCAGGGCCGCTTGTTTTACCAAGGGAACAAGGGATCGAGAGTTATAAAAGAGGGGTCAATCGAATCAGGGGTTTTCGCTTAAACAAAGAAATGCGCCCATCGAAAGTTCTGATGCGATAAGTGCCTTCAGGCTTTAACGCTCGGTTCCAGGGCGTGGGTATATGGTGGGGAAGTGGTTTAGGGCTTAGCCCAAAGGGGCTTAGGCCTGTAATGAAAATATGGATTTTTTATGAATTTTCCAGGATTTTTCAAAGGATTTGGGGGTTTCGGTAAGGTTTAAAAAAGGAGTTTTAAACCTTATAAAGGGGTTTTTATGAAGGGAAGAAGGGGAATGAGGTAAAATAGAGGAATTTTATGGGGAAAAAGGGAATAAAAATGAAGGTTAATTTTGAGTGGAAGAAGGGGTAAAATGAGGGGAAAAATGGAATTTTCACCAGTCTTTTTCTTCAGGGAAAACAACAGATTTTCAGAATTAAGAGGGAAATAGCAGTGAATATTAATCAAGGAATACGATTTCTTCATAAGACTTCAAGAACTAACAATTTTGCAATAAAAATTATTTCTTGAAGGCTTAAAAAATGATTTAGCCACCATTTGATATGACAAATTTTATAGGTGGCTAACAGTAGCTCCACATGGGGATGGTGCCTTCTTGAAGGCATCAAGAACTTCATACTTGTATTCTTTGGGGGGATTATTAGTGCCTCATCCATTGGGCTGCAAATTTCTTAACTTGGATGATCTTCTTTTGCTCTAAAAATGTTAGAAGCCATGACAGACAATGGAATACTATCAAACCAAGCTTTCTACCTACCCAATCCTACTGATCTAACATTTTTTCTTCTTTTAGAGTGCATTTGGATTGGAAACTCTTTTACAAACATTTTATTATTTTGAAAGAAAACCACTAATCTAAATCTACTTCTTATTTCTCCATGAACTCAGATTAAACAGTTGAGTTCATATGCTTCTCTACCTAATCTACTATCTGTTAGGATTAAACTGTCTAACAGATTTTTATTCACTAATTTCTAAAACAGAAATTTAAAAGCATACAAGTCAGGATTGAACAGTCTAACTTGTTGTTGATCTATGGCATAAAAAACAAGCTGCACATAGATAATTATTTGCAGAAAATTAAATCAAAACGTTGAAGGCTTAAGATCTGAAAGTTCTAAGCACGACCTTCTCTGTTCTTCAGCTCTATTTTTGAGTTTATTTGAGCTGTTTTTGTTTGTTCTTTGGTTCAAATTTTGAGCCTATCAGAACCAGTTTACTTATGTCTTTTGAATCATGGTTTAAACAGATTGGAGTCATTCTTCTTTTGGAATCTTAGGTTCACATTTTGAGCTTGTTTGCACCTTTATTTTTCTATCCTAATCTACCTAACTGATAAGCCACGATTAAGTTGTTTGGAAAATCGACTTCACTAACCTATCAGCAGTAAATTTAAAACTAATTAGTCATTTTTAGGCTGTATGACTAACTAGGAGTGTGTTTCTGAGGAGTGGCATTTGAGCTTGCACACTTTCAGATTTTGTCTCTCTTTTTGGTATGGGGCTGTACCTTTCTTGTTTTTACAATCCGCCCTCTTTTCTCTTTTCATTGTTTTTGTATTTTTTGATTTTTCTAACTTTGAATGCAATGATGGATGAAATATTTATAATGAGAAAAAAGATAAAAGGGATTTCAAACATGATAGGATCAAGAGAAGTAATGTTTGAGCATCTTGCCATTAACAGGACCTCCAAACAGTTCAGCTCCATTCAACTCCTGCAAGAAATAAACATTGTTACCAGCAGCAGAATGAATGAGATAAGGGCCAAGCCATAAGTTATCAAATTTCCCATGCTTGCCCTTGTCTTCTCTCTTTGAGTCCCACTTTAATACTTTGTCACCAACATTGAAATTATTGGCCTTTATCCTTCTATCAAAAAGCTTCTTGATGTTCTCTTGCTTTTGTAATGCTCTGTTGTAAACCTCCTCTCTGGTTTGTTGAAGATGTATAGTCTGATTAATCTTTCTGATCATGTCATTGTCTTCAGACTGCACTTCTTGAATCAACTTCATAACTGGCACACCAAGGCTGGTTGGAAAAATTGCATCTATTCCATACACAAGATGGTAGGGTGACATCCCAATAGATTTCTTAAGTGTTAATATGTCAACCCATAGTGCATGTACTAGTTTTGTGTGCCAAGACTTATTGTTGTCCTCCAGCACCTTCTTGATTATGTTCACCAAACTCTTGTTTGAGGATTCTGCTAGCCCATTACCTTGAGGGTAATATGCAGTAGAATGACCCAATGTAATTTGATATTTGTGATAGAATTCAACCATCTTCTTGGATCGAAATGCTACAGCATTATCAGTGATGATATTCCTAGGACAACCAAATCTAGAGAGGATATGAGTCTCAATGAATTTTATGATGAAAGAGTCATTGGCTTGCCTAGAAGGGATAACTTCTATCCATTTGTTAAAGTAGTCTGTTGCAGTGAAAATCCATCTATGCTGGGCAGATGATGGTGGATGGATTTCTCCTATGAAGTCAAGTCCCCACTATTGAAAAGGAGCTTCAACAGTGATTGGATGCAGAGGTAAGGGCAACAATTTTCTTTTGCCTTCAAAAAGTTGGCATTTATGATAGGCAATTATCATCTTGTGTATATCTAGAAAGAGGGTGGGCTAATAGTAACTAGCTCTAAGGATTTTGTTGGCTGTTGTCTTCCAGTAGAGGTGGCCTCCACATTCTCCTTCATGGAACTCATGCTTCACCTTCTCTGCATCATTCTCAGGCAAAAATTTAAGCTATATACCACTTGCATTTTTCCAATAAAGACATTTATCTATAATGCAGTAGTTTACAACTTTTAACTTTAAAAACCTTGCCTTTGTTTTTGTTAAACCAGGAGGTGTATTCAAATTTAGCAAAACATATATAATATCAGCATACCAAGAGGAACTCATAAAATGGTCTTCAACAATGGGAGTTGACAATTCCTCTTGTTCATCTAAAGCATTTATCATATTTATATCAGGAACTTCAAAATTTGATTCAGCCATTAATCTAGCTACACCTTGGCCTTTAATGAGTTTAGTGGGCTTGATTTCTAAATCATATTCAAGTATCACAACTATCCACTTACCTCTCTTTCCATCTGGGTCCTGTGTTAGAATGTCTTTCACAACTGAATTTGGGACGAAGGCAATGATGTGGGAGTGCAAGATGTATACTCTGAAGTCCTTTAAAGCTTTGACCAAAGCAAAAGCTTGCTTCTCCATAATGTTGTACTTCAGAGGAGCATCTATGAATGCCTTGATAAAGAATGTAATAGGCTGCTCTTGTCCTTGTGGATTTTTCTGCAATAGGACAGCAACAATTATATGTTCTGATGCAAATGAAAAATATAAAAATATTTTGAAAAATCAAGACTTATTAGAACTGGTGTTTTGGTTAATGCTTGTTTCACTAGTTCAAAGGAATTTTTTGCTTCCAGGGTCCACTTAACTCCTTGTTCCTTTTTCAACATGTTTGTGATGTTTCTAAGGAGTTCAACCAAGCTGGGTATGAACCTTCTCAAGAAATTAATCTTTTGTTAGGTCCCTATATTACTAGTATAGTCCCTTATTGTTGTTAGTGTAACCCCCTTATTGTTATTATTGTACCCTTGTAACCCCCATTTTGTTATTATTGTGCCCTTAAATTATTATTGTTAGGTCGGCTAGGATTACATCGTGGCCCACTAGGATTACATTATGGCCCCATGGACTCCTATATATAGAAAGGAGGTTTTGTGAATTGTATCATCCAAGAATTGTTCATTTATGTAATGTATTGGAGGTTTCCCCCTCGAAGTGGCTCATTTCTAAGGCGTTAATATCTCTTTTCTTCTCTTTTTGGAGCTGGTTACACAACATTTGGTATCAGAGGTTTGGATTCTAGGGTTTCGCTGCTCCAAACAGGTCATCGTGGAATTTTCGCTATAAATTTTTTTCTACGAAGTTTCAGAAGCTTAAATTTGTAGGGTGCGAAGCCGAAATCCCGAGGAAGCTTGTCTAAAAATTTCAGAGCTTGGTTCGCAATATTTTCGGAGATATGATCTGTGGAAGTTATGTCTTTTTTCAGGCTCCTAAACAGGTCAGCGTGGCATTTGCGCTATAAATTTTTTTCTACAAAGGTTCAGAATCTGAAATTCATATGGTGCGAAGCAGAAATCCTGAGGAAAATTTTCAAAAAATTTTAGTGCTTGGTTCACAAAATTTTTGGAGATATGATCTGTGGAAGGTAGTGCTTTTTCAGGCTCCTGAATTTCATCTCAAAAAGGTGATCGTGGGAAAAGTTCAACAACTCTCTCTTTGGGCATCGGATTGGAGTGTCGTAAAAAGTGGTCGCAAGTACACGGACTTTAGTTTCTTGGATATCAATTTCAGAAACAAAGGACGAAACAGGGACATGTGGAAAATCGTACAAGTTCACTCTACTGAACCAGTCCATAATTATGTCATTGTGGGATATTGGATACAACTTTGTCTTGGAGAATCCAAATCAGGTCAAACTTGTGGCATTCGAAAGATAGTTTAGAGGGCTACGTTGGTACCAAAATTCAAATATTGAAGTTCTACAATCACAGAGATAATCCAATTTCAATATCGAGCTCCTCAAAAGCAAGAAAAAGGTGTGTATTTTCTTTCCGAATTGCATAAGTCTTGTTTGAAGAATCAATTTGAATTGATTCCAAGGGAATATTGTAGAATAGATATCAGTATTGGGTTCTAAAATATGCCTCGTAAAAATAATTCAACACCCATTAAGCCTTCAGAAGGGTCTACTATGACTCATGAAGATGAAGAATTGCAACATGATCTATCAAAATTACAAGAGTAAGTGCAACAAATTTCACTCTCGCAAAGAGCAACAAAAAATGAAATGGAAGTTTTGAAGAAAGGAATGGAAGAGAAGATGGATGGTTTGAAGAAAGGCGTGGAATCTAAGATGGATGGTGTGGAAGCTAAGATGGATGGCATGGAAGCTGGCATGGAAGCTAAGATGGAAAACATGAAGAATGATCTAAAAACATACATCGAAGGTTTGACAAAGTTGATACAAGAAATGTTTCCTAATGATGAAAAGATAGTAGAAGAACCTCATGATGAGAACAAAATCAATGTTAATTGTGATTTGATAAACTCTAATGTTGGCGGGAAGAACCACCATATTCCAAAAATGGATATGAGTAAGTTTGATGGAAAGGATCCTGTAACATGGATACTACAGATGGAGCAATATTTTGATCTCCATAATGTGCAAAACACACAAAAGGTACGCATTGCAACTTTACATTTAGAACAAAACACATTTGTATGGTATCGATGGCTTTGCTCCCGTAAAAAAATTGTCACTTGGTCAATTTTTACAGAAGAAATGATAACACATTATTAGGATACAAAGAGCAACACCTTCTTTAGCCAATTGATAAATCTCAAACAAAAGGGTTTAGTGGGGCAGCACATTGAGGACTTCCAAAAATTGAATATAAGGGTAAATGATATTCCAGAGGAACACAGGATTGATCTCTTCATAGGCACTTTAAGGATAACATCCAACATGAAGTTCGCGTTTTGGAACCTGATTCATTGGAGAAGGCATTCATGTTGGCAAGAAAAGTTGAATGTAAAATTATGGCGACAAGGAAGCCTACCACTCAATTCTATAAAGAAGGAAGTGTTGCTACGCCTAGATTTCCACAACCTACAAGGTTGACACCACAACAATTGGAAGAAGAAAGAGCAAAAGGGCTTTGCTATAGTTGTGATAGCAAATACACTAAAGGTCATAAGTGTGCTGAGAAGAAATTATTTTACATAGATTGTGAAGAGGAAGAAGAAAATGAACAAGAAGAGGATATACACCAAGAACCAGCCCTAGAAGAGGAAGAAATGAGTCCGACCATATCGTGTAATGCATTGGTAGGAATTACCACTCTCAAACTCTCAAGATAGAAGGACATATCAAGAAGAAAAAGGTAATAGTGTTGATTGATTCAGGTAGCACCCATAATTTTATTCATTGTAAGGTAGCCAAGGAATTGAATTGTTTCCTATACCCAACACCATAATGTCAAGTGATGGTTGCAAATGGAGGAACTATAAATTGCTCTGGAAAATGCCATAATATCAAGCTAACCATGGGGGAATATGTGTTGACTAGTCTAATGCTTTCCATTCCTATGGGAGGTGCTGATGTTGTACTAGGAGTACAATGGTTACAATCTTTGGGGACGGTAGTTTTTAATTTTCAAGAACTTTTCTTGAAATTTTTTTCAGAAGGAAAGGAAGTCGAATTACGGGGTATTGAAGGGAAGCCAGAAAGGATAATAAGCTCTAATGTCATGACAAAGCTTCTAAAGAAAGAACAACAAGGCGTAATTGCACAATTATGCTCACTAGAAGTTCCGACATCAAAATCATCTATTTCCGCAGATCTCCAACAAGTCTTGGACAATCATTCCAAGGTGTTTGAAACTCCCAAAGGACTCCCACCTATTCGTGATCATGATCATGCTATTCATTTGATTCCAGGAAGTGTTCCTCCAAACATCAGGCCTTATAGATATCCTTACGTCCAAAAGAGCGAAATTGAACGTATGATTTCAGAAATGTTAGAGGCGGGTATAATTCAACCTAGTCAAAGTTCTTTCTCTGCTCCCGTAGTATTGGTACACAAGAAGGATGGATCATGGTGAATGTGTCCGGATTATAGGGAGCTCAATAAGCTCACCATTAAAGATAAATTTCCCATTCCTGTGATTGATGAATTATTGGATGAATTACACGGAGCAATTTATTTTACCAAGTTGGATCTTCGTTCAGGATATCATCAAATTAGAATGAAGACTGAAGATATTCCAAAAACAGCATTTCGAACTCATGAGGGTCATTAAGAATTTTTGGTCATGCCTTTTGGCCTTACCAATGCACCTTCTACATTTCAAGGGTTGATGAATTCCATTTTCAAACCCTTCCTTAGAAAATTTGTACTAGTATTTTTTGATGATATACTAATCTATAGCAGGTCTTGGAAGGATCATGTTGAACATGTTGACAGGGTGCTCAAACTATTGCAGGAGAAACAATTATATGCAAAAACATCCAAATGTTTCTTTGGAGTACAAGAGGTGGAATATCTAGGTCATATTGTATCTCACGAGGGTATTAAAGTAGACCCTAACAAAATTAAAGCCATTAAGGAATGGAAAGTCCCCACAACCATAAAGCAGTTGCGAGGATTTCTCGGGTTAACAGGGTATTATCGCAAGTTTGTTAAGAATTATGGGAGAATAGGAGCACCTCTAACAACATTATTGAAGAAAGATGCATTTTCATGGACTCTTGAAGCAACTAAGGCCTTTGAACATCTTAAAGAGGCAATGTGCCTAGCACCGGTCTTAGCTACGCCAGACTTCACAAAAACCTTTATTGTGGAATGTGATGCCTCAAGAAATGGAATTGGTGCGGTTTTAATGCAGGAAGGAAGACCCATTGCTTTTGAAAGTCGTCCAATCAAAGGAAAGTATTTACAGAAACCTATTTATGAGAAGGAAATGTTAGCAATACCGCATGCACTAAAGAAATGGTGAACTTACCTAATGGGAAGACACTTCAAGGTAAAAACTGATCATGATAGTCTTAAACACTTTTTGGAACAAAGACTATCTTCAGAAGAGCAGCAAAAATGGGTCACAAAGATGTTGGCTTATGACTTTGAAATAATCTACAAAAAAGGAAAGCTTAATGTTGTTGCAGATGCACTCTCAAGAAAGAATGAAGAGGTGGAAGCATTGCTTTGTGCTATTTCTATTATCCAACCAGATTGGATAACCGAAGCAAGAGATGAATGAAAGAAGGACAAAGATGTATGGACACTCATTCAAAAGTTGCAGCAAGATCCTAGTACATCTGATACATTTAGTTGGAAAAATGATTCCTTATGGTACAAAAATCGCTTATATCTTTGTAAGAATTCCCAACTAAAACAAAAGATTCTTCTGGAATTGCACACTTCTCCTTTAGGAGGACACTCAGGATTTTAAAAACTTACCACAGGGTGAAGAAAGAATTTTTTTGGGATGGCCTTAAATCTAATATTCAAAATTTTGTGGCGGAATGTTTGGTTTGCCAGCAGAATAAAGTGGAGACAATTAAGACCCCGGGACTTCTACAACCTTTATCCATTCCAAGTCAACGTTGGGAGGAGATTTCAATGGATTTTATCACATGTTTACCTAAGTCCGAAGGAAAGAATGTCATCATGGTGGTAGTTGATAGACTTACCAAGTATGCACACTTTTGTGCATTATCTCATCTATTTAAAGCAAGTACAGTTGCTACTACATTTATGGACAGAATTCAAAAGCTACATGGAATCCCAAGGGTCATTGTGAGCGACAGAGATCCTATTTTTACTGGAAATTTTTGGACGGAGTTATTTTCTTGTTTGGGTACTCAATTAGCTCATAGCTCATCTTATCATCCTCAATTTGATGGTCAAACAGAGATAGTAAATAAATGTTTGGAAGGATATCTTCGTTGTTTTGTATCCGATAAACAAACACAATGGGTCAAGTGGTTACCTCTCGCTGAATGGTGGTATAACACTTCCTTCCATACTGCAGCAAAAATGACCCCATTTATGGCACTTTATGGATATCATCCACCATCCATCACATCATCTTTAAGGGAAATTTTGAAGGTTCAAGCAGTGGAAGATCACATCGAGCATCAGCAAGAAGTTCTCCAACTCTTAAAGGATAACCTGAATTTGGCACAAAATCGAATGAAACAACAGGCAGATCAACATCGTAGCGAGAGAAGTTTTAATGTAGGAGATTGGGTATTTTTACGGCTACAACCATACAAACAAATGTCCCTCAAGCAAGCTAAGAAGGATAATAAATTATCGCCAAAGTACTATGGTCCTTACAATGTGTTGCAAAATATTGGTACTATGGCATACAAATTGGAGCTTCCTGCTTCTTCGCGAGTGCATCCAGTTTTCCATGTTTCATGCTTAAAGAAGGTTATAGGTGAAAATCTTCCAGTTCAAACAATATTGCCAGAACTTGATGAGGAAGGAAAAATCATATTGGAAACTGAAGCGGTCATGGAAACAAGAGCTCGACAGCTACGGAATCGATCAATTTCAGAGTATCTCATCAAGTGGAAGAACTTACCCACTGAAGATTCTACATGGGAGGATGAGAATTTTATACAGAAGCACCCATAGCTACTCAAGCGTTGAGGACAACACTTTTTTGAAGGAGAGGGGCATGTTAGGTCCCTATATTACTATTATAGTCCCTTATTGTTGTTAGTGTAACCCCCTTATTGTTATTATTGTACCCTTGTAACCCCCATTTTGTTATTATTGTGCCCTTCAATTATTATTGTTAGGCCGGCTAGGATTACATTGTGGCCCACTAGGATTACATTATGGCCCCATGGACTCCTATATATAGAAAGGAGGTTTCGTAAATTGTATCATCCAAGAATTGTTCATTTATGTAATGTATTGGAGGTTGCCCCCTCGAAGTGGCTCATTTCTAAGGCGTTGATATCTCTTTTCTTCTCTTTTTGGAGCTGGTTACACAACATATTTCCAATGAAAGATTGTAGTTCCTTGATGTTTCGATGATGAGAGATTTGCAATATAGCCTCAATCCTTTTTGGGTCTATCTTAATTCCCTCTTCTGAAATGATGTGCCCAAGAAGTTTACGTTCTTGGAGACCAAACAATGTTTTCTTTGGATTTAAAGATATACCAAACTTTCTGCATTTCTCGAATACTTTTCTCAAATGTTCTAAGTGCTCTTCATCTTTCTTGGAAAATACAGTGACATCATCAAGGTAAATAATGATGAAGTAGCCCAATTCTTTCGAGAATGCAATGTCCATGGCTCTCTGAAAAGTAGCTCCAGCATTCATTAGACCAAAGGGAATTTTCACATACATGAAAGTGCCCCAAGGTGTAGTAAAGGTTGTCTTTAATTGATCATCAGGATGAACTAAAATTTGATTGTATCCTGATTAGCCATCTAGCAAAGAAATTCTTTTAGAACCAACTACCCTTTGTAAAATATGGTCCATCTTGGGTAAATGGTAGTTGTCTTTCAATGAGGCTTTGTTTAAGTCTCTAAAGTCTATACAAAGCCTAATCTCTCCTATTTTCTTCCTAACTGACACCAGATTAGACACCCATTCAGAATATCTAATAGGGACAATAATACCAGCTTCATACATTTTCTTGATTTCCCTCTCAACCAAAGGTAACTGAACAGGGTTTATTTTACACAGTTTTTGTTTAAATGGCTTTTGGTTTTCCTTGAGAGGTATCTTGTGCTGAATTATTTCAGTGTCATAGGATTTCAGATCCTCATAACTCCACGCAAAAACATCGGAAAATTATTTAAACAACTCTATGTATTTGAGTTTGATGTGAGCTAGTAAAGTCTTAGACAGTTTGATCATCATTGGTTTTAGTTCACTGCCTATATTACACTCTTCAACTTCAGTCTCGACAGGTTCCAGTTTTGGTTTCTTGGCTACATCGTTGAAATCAAACAACTCTTCTAAAGGGGCTAGACCTTTTGGAAAACTTTGATTTTTAGACTGCAAAGTTTCTAATTCTTCTGTTTCTAACTCTGCAACAGTTTCTGTTGTGTTTTAAAGTTTGTTAGATAGTAGATTTAGATCAGCCGTATCTGGAGACTCTCTTCTTCATCAAGTATATTTTCTTCATCAAGTATATTTTCTTCGCTAAGACAGTCCGTTTCATAGTCTGAATCCGAACTTGGGAGTTCAAATTCATTTTTGGACTGCAGGAAGTCTTCTATTTGTTTGTCTCCATCAAACACTTGCCAATATTTCTCGTTATCAGGGACGGTTTATCTGAATTTAATTTGAGTTGTACATTGTTTGGTTTCATAAGGCGTTAAGCATGTTCTAGCAGCAAAAGCTAAACTGTGGGCCATGATATTCTTTTGTCCTGGTACAAAAATAATTTGGGATTCCTCAAAAGTTTTCAATAAATCCATAACGTCGTTCCTGTAGGCTCTAAGTCTGGGGTGTTTGGCGTTGTATTCCCCATTCACTTGCCTAATGTTTAACTCTGAATCCCCATAAACTTTTATTCTTTGGGCTCCTAATTTCTTCAACAGGTGTAAGCCTAAAAGAAGGGATTCGTATTCCGCTATGTTATTAGAACACTGAAAACTTAATATGTAGGAATGGCCTTTTGTGTGGTTGTTCTTAGTGTTGCGTATCCAAACGCTTGCACCAGCATTTCTCCTAGTGCAAGACCCGTCGAAGTTCATACTCCAAAGAGGACTAGTCTCAGGTTCAGTTTGGTTACTATCCTCTTCAACTAGCGTGCTTTCAAATTTTTCTTGAAGTTCAACACTTCGTTGAAATTGTTTTAATTCCTCAGGTTTTTCGTTGAGTCGAGGACTAATTTCTTGACTCTCAAGGTTTAAAAGCAAAGGACGCATGATTTATAGCTCTAGACCTGTGTTTGGTTTGCTGTAGTTTTCTAGTTTAGAAAACTGTTTCGACACTTCTGTGTCATCTTCCCCCTCCTCTCTATCTGCCATTAATTCCGTTAAGGTCACTTGTTCACTGAATGTTTCATCATTGAAAAGAATAAATGAGTCAAGGCCCGTATTTACAGAATAAAGGGGAGATTTTTTCGGTCTGTCTTGGCTAGTAACCATGTACTGCATATGGGACTCCCTGTAAAGTCTTCTCGTTTGATTAAAAACAGGGATAGTCGCATATGTCATGTCCATCTGCATAGTTCCTTGTAACTTAGCTCCCCAAGATCTTGATAACAACATACCATATTTTGGGGGTACATCAGCCACGAAAATATCCATGACTAAACATTTGGCTGGAATTTGTGCTAAGTTAACACAGAGGTCTTTGATTAATCCTAAACATTTCACTCTGCTTAAGTCAAAGGAGTAAAGATATTTGTAAGGTTTGGTGATTTCAAGGCCTAGGCTCTCCATTACATCTTTGGGCATTAAATTATGAGAGGCCCCTGAATCATGCATAGCATTGTGCAAAAATTTTTCATGAACATTTAAACTAACGTAAAAAGGAGGAACTGGTCCCTCTTGATATCTACCCTCAATCTTAGGACCAAAAATGAGCTCTGGTTGGTCATCATTCAGATTGACAGTGTCATTATTCTCTTCTATGTTAAAAGCCTTCAAAATTTGAGATCTATATACATTCTAGGCAGCTAATTCAGTAAGGGGAACAGAGATTTTGATTCTGGAAATTTCTTGCTCCAAACTAAAAGGAATCTGATTCTTGGAAGTGCTTGTTTCAACCTTATTGACTGCCACTTTATCAACAAAATTAGTTTGCTGATTTCCTCTATTTACATTTGTCAAAATTGTTTTAACAAGAGTACTAGCTGAGGTACTAGTACTGCTGAGATCTACACTCTATTTTTGATTTTTTTGAGTGCCTTTCTCTTTATTTTTATCAGAATTTATAGCCACTATTTTTTCTTTCTTCTTTGTAACTTTGGGTTTATTTAAAGTGCTGTTTTGTGAAGAATTGTCAGAGGTTTTGTTGTTGGGAATTTCCAGATTATTTTTACTCCTAAGGTCATATTCCTTTGTGGTTTCTATGATGAAATTTTCCATTTCCTGATAGTAATATTCGTCCTCTGGTCTTTTGTCATCATAAGGTGTGTATAGACCTTGTTTCCTATTGTAATGAACTTCAAAGTCATCATTATCTACTCCCAACATGTTTATATCATCCTCCTCTGTTTGTTCTAATGTTTCTTCAACCTCACCTACATAGTTTTGATGAAAAGGAGGGGTGATCTGTTGACCATCCTCCCTTGGTCTATTTTGAGGTTGGCTTCTCCTAAAATTCTGATTTTGGTTTTGATTTCTATTTTGAGGAGCTGTTTGGTTTTGACTTTCTTGTGCTCTCTCAAGTATGCTCATCTTTTTCATCATCTCCTCCATCATTCTCTCCATCTTAGAGCTAGATGTGGAAGGTGTGGATTCCTCTCTGAAGGACACTTTCTTTTCATTCTTCATTCTTTCTCTTTTCTCCATTAGACTAACTTTCACAGCAAGAGCTCATTTTTGCATATCTTCAAGAGTTAAAGGATCTCTCTCTCTCAGCTGATAGGCCATTTCAGGATCAAATCCTTCAGGAAATTTGTTTAAAGATGAGCATTGTGGAGGTTTTAAGTCTGGGGGAAGGGCATTGTACACACTATTAAATCTAGTGCAGTAAGCTTGTACATTTTCCCCAGCGTTTCTTTGGAGATTTTATAATCAGAAAGTATTTGGAGAGGGTTTTTCCTCACTTCCCATTTGTTTAAGAATAACTGATGGAAAGCTTGGAGATCATTAATACTGTGAGGGGTTAAGCCTTTGAACCATTTTCTTACTTCTCCCCCTAAAATCTGAGCAAATAATCTAAGTTTGACAGATTCATCATCAATCTCATTTTTGTCAAAGTAGTCATTCATCTTATCCACATGTTTTGAAGCAGTAGTAGCATTACTGGCATCATACAATGGTATCTTGGACTGATAGTCATGTGGAATATTGACTAGAGGTAAAGGAAGGACCAACGAGGCATACCATGCTGCCATGATAAGGGGTGGAGGTGGATTAAAAAGAGGGAGAGTGGGCTGAAGTGGAGTGGTTTGGGCCGTGGATGTATGAAGAACAGAGGTGGATGGACCAACAATAGATTGCTGAGCTGACCTTGGATGAGAGACACCTAAATTGTGAAGAAAATGTAAATCAGGTGGTGTGTTTTCTTTGCTACCAGGATGTTCACTTCTTTCAGGGGATGAAAGTGAAGTCTCTGAATCTAGCTGATCTAAATCATCAAGTGACCGAGTTCTAAATGGATTTCTTAAGTCAACTTGTGATTGTTGTAGAGCTGCAAGGTTTTTAGGAACATAATTAGCTCTAAAGGGTGATCTGAAAACAGTTGAAGATTTAACCTCAGAAGACTTCCTAAGGATTCTTTTAGGGTTATCCACTATCTTAGGAGGGTTTGGGTCAGGGTAGGCTCTAGTATGAATCTTTCTTGGAGAAACTATGCTGTGTTTTTCAGACCCAATTAAAATAAAAGTTTAACCAAATATGAAAATATTTAAGAGGCTAACTGATCTTTAAACAAGAAAAATTTAATCCTAAATTCCTCTAACTAAGTCTATATGATGTTACGATGATAATGGGTCTTCCCAGTGGAGCCTTAAGGTATGTTTAGGATTGTGGAGTCACCAGGTGGAAATTTTTAGCTCTTTTTGAGGTAAAAGATTTTATGGTCCACCACCATGTTTATTGAATATCAATCTGAGATATTTTTGGGTTTTCTGAGTTATTTCAGTCCTATGGGTTCTAAGAGTTTCCTAAATATGTTTCAAAACTTAGCTACGGTGATGAGACAAAGAGAGTTTACTCTTATGGCTAAGCTAGCTGATCCTTCAAGGTTTGATAAGCTCTTATGAGAATCCTAAGGTTTCCTTAGTTTTTCACTGATTCAAATAAGTTTTTATCATGATTACCATCTGCTTGGTAGTGCTTGAAAAGGGCTACTTGTACTCAAGGGGTTTTCTAGATTGAATATTGACTCAGATCCCCAGTGGAGTCGCTAGAAATGTTAGCTCCCTGTAATTTGCAAGATTGGAAAATACAAACTGCAGAGAGAACACTTGAACCACTTTGGGATTCTAGGATCTAGCCCTCCTGAATCCAGAGAGGGATCTCTCTAATAATTGCAAAGATTGATTTATCTTTAAGGCTTTTGGGTATGATGTTAGGCTAGTTATTAAGAACAAGGTTTTTTGTTTGTTTTGGATGGTTGAGTATGATTTTCAGTTGAGTGGAAAGTCCTAAAATGAAAGAGTTTCAAAGGTGTGAAGTTGCAAGAAATCAGAACAAGCTTTGGTTGATAGGATAGATATGACGCTAGTTTTTAGTCCATTGGGCTATGGAGTCATAAAAGGGTTTAATTGTGCAAAAAATTTAAGAGTGGTCCAAGGGGAAAGATATATATATCACAAGATATTTTGGATTAAATGATGGAATGGAACAATAAAAGTGTTGAAGGGGTGGAAACAGACAATAATTTCAACTAGGATTTATCAATCTGTCCAAACAAGAAAATCCTTTTAAGTAACTATTTAAAACTGACCAAAGGACAGGGCTCACTATAGACTTCTTTGGACAAGTTCGTATTAAAGCTAACTTAATAGACAAACAATCCATTAATCCGCATAATTACTTTCAGAAGGGATGGAAACATATAAGGGAAACAAAGTGTAGCCTAAGATTAGATAAGACACTTTTAAATCTAAACTGCTTTCAGCATACTCTTAGGGAAATTTTCAGAATTACCTTTGGAGAAAGAAGCTAGAAAACAGGGCAAACCATCACTTTTCTAGTCTAACTTTACTGAGTACGTAATGAAAATAGCATTCAAGAACAATGTTTAGTTCAGGCAGTAGGACGAGGGAACGCTAGCATTCCTAACTGCTTGGACTGTATTGAATCATTCTTAAATACACAATTTGGAGGAAAAAAATGAGATAAAGCTTATTAGTCAGAGAAGGGTACTGTAAACAGTAAATCCTAACTCTATGCTTGCTGTTCTTTATCAAAGAATAATGGGAAAAATGGCATACATGAAAGGAGAAAACAATAACACAGAAAGAAGCACTTCACCAGAGATATAGACTAGGATCCCAAGAATCATCTTGTATATTGATGTCAATCCAGTTACATTCTTCAAGACCAATGTTTCAGTTCAGCAATCATATTTTCTTCTCAACCTAACTTATTTGATCACAAACAGAGCTTCAAGAGCCTTTAAACACTATTTACACGTAGAAAATTTCGATTACAAGTATATTTCAAAGTTCTGCACCCAAACCTTTACAATGAGCTCCTCAAAAAGATTTTATAGAAGAATGAGGAGGTGGAATGAGTTTCTAAGGTTTGAGTATCATTAATTTTACAGTTAATGCAATTCTTTGCCTTGAAAACCATGCAAGGCATAAGGCGGGAATTCATTTGATCTATATCTCTGTTTCATAACTCTGTTTGGCTTTCGAGGCTTAGTGGATTAAAAGATTTGACTTTTAAGGCCATCTCTTATCTTTGTAATAACTTCTCTGACAGTTTAAATTAGTTTCTTCGATTTGGAATAACTGTTCAGCTGTATTGGGAAAATATATTTTGTTCTGATCATAACTCGGCCTCTTTTGAATGCTTTGAGGCCGCAGGTGGAATCGGGTAGCTGAGAGGATTTAATTAGCCTCTGATGTGGCAGTGGAGGCTTTCTCGGATTGGTAGATCTGATTGTCTTTCTTTTAACACTGTTAATTTTCTTTAATTCTGTGTGTTAGGCATAATCAGGCCTAAATTCTGTCTTATGTTCTTCAAAATTATTTTAATTGAGTGGATTAGGCTCTTAATTGTCGATTTGGGCCATAATCCCTCAATACCGTGTAAACAGTCTTCAATTCTTCATTTCTGTTGTGACTGAATCTTTAACATTGATACTCTCTATTTATTTAAGCTTTGCTATTTCTTGTTGATGTGCAGGTGCTACAGGGGCTTTATAGTGGCGTCAGTGCTCATGAGGCACCGATAAAACGTGATATGGAACCCTGGGGAATAATTTTCTTTGATGAATAAAGGCCTGGGGGATCATCATCCCCGGCCTTTAATCTTTCTTTAAAATAATTGGAAAACTATTAAAACCTGCACAAACAAGAAAAATTTATAAAATCGTGCATATTTTGGTTTAACTGCTTTGGAGGCTTAGGTTTAGAGCGCAGCCGTTGGATGAAAGAATCCAACGGTGGAGATTGATCGCGGGGGTTCAAATGGAGGCGGTTGGAACACACGATGGGAGATTAAGTCAGATCCGTTGATCTTGCAGAGATCAACGATCAAGAGCAACGGGGGAAATATAATGTAGAAGGGCCTCTTTATCATGAAATGGAAGAAAAGGCAAAGAAAATAAGCGAAAAACCTTTGGCGAAGGAAAAAAAAGTTAAAAGGAAATTCGGGGTTTTTGAAATAACCTGGGCCGTCGGATGAGATTGGCCAAGGAGATCAATAGTGGAGAATGATCTAGGAAGTCCCTTGGAGGATGATGGAGGGTGATTAAGAAAAGTGAGATTGAATGCGGGCCGTTGATCTGAAGAGATCAACGGTGGGGAATAAATGCGAGAAAACGCAATGTAAATGGGAAAAGTGGTTTTGGACAAAAAAACCACGGGTTTCGCGCAGCAAAAAGGAAGATAAGTGGTTTTAGCTTTTTGAACGCTATATGTGTTAGAGGCCGACACATGGCCTTTCAAAATTTCCTATATTGCATGAATTCAAATCATTAACCTTCAGGCATAATTTTACACGAAAATGTGCAACAGCCGTCAGATCAAGGGTCTTAAATCGGACGGTCGGGGAAAGAGGGCGATGGAGGATAGATGCGTGGATGGAAAAAGGTGGGGCGATTTTAATCTGGACTGTCTGATAAGGGGATGGACGATGGAGATCCGATCTGGAGGAAGGCAGGACCCAAAGGAGTTGGGCCTGTCAGGATGAATCTGGGCCATTGGATCTTTAATATGGACGGCCCGAATCCAATCTGGGGGCTAGAGAAATAATATATGAGGCAGGAGGAAGGGTCAGTGTGGGCCGTTGATCTGCAGAGATCAACAGTGGAGATTTCCCCAAAAAACATTATAAAGCGGGGTTTCATAAACTTAACAAAGGTTGCAGGCTTCAATCTAGATCGTCGAATGGTATGCAATGGATGGCCCAGATGTAATCGGAGGATCCGCGATCGGAGGAGGAGAGAGGAAAGGTGAAAATGGAAATATCTGATGCGATTGAACGTAGATCGTCGATCTGTGGATTAGATTGACGGTGGAGAATGAATCGGAGGAGGTCACAAGCGAGGAAATGGGCTTTTGGATGGAGCGATGTGGGCCGTCGGATTTGGGCCTGGCAGAATAGATCGACGACTGAGAAAGCATCGGGAGATTGCCAATCGGGAAGGGGAAATAAAACATTTAAACGCGCCTGATGGAAATCTCTGATGCGAGATTGCGCAGGCCGTTGATTGGTTTTAAATCAATGGTCGAGAACGGTTTATACTATGAACTGGCGGAACTCTTTTTAAAACACAAAAATCAGATTTTTTGTGAAATACACAGGAATATAGCATCGAGGAAGGGTTTTATTTTATTCTTAGCACTCGATTGTGGGGTCGTTGGTTTTACCGAGGGAACAAGGGATTGGGAGTTATAAAAGAGGGGCCAATTGCATTGTGGGTTTTCGCTTAAACAAAGAAATGCGCCCATCGAAAGTTCCGATGCGATAAGCACCTTCGGGCTTTAACGCTTGGTTCCAAGGCGTGGGTATATGGTGGGGAAGTGGTTTAGGGTTTAGCCCAAAGGGGCTTAGGCCTGTAATGAAAATATGGATTTTTTATGAATTTTCAAGAATTTTTCAAACGATTTGGGGGTTTCGGTAAGGTTTAAAAAAGGAGTTTTAAACCTTATAAAGGGGTTTTTATGAAGGGAAGAAGGGGAATTAGGTAAAATAGAGGAATTTTATGGGGAAAAGGGGAATAAAAATGAAGGTTAATTTTGAGTGGAAGAAGGGGTAAAATGAGGGGAAAAATGGAATTTTCACCAATCTTTTTCTTCAAGGAAAACAACAGATTTTCAGAATTAAGAGGGAAACAACAATGAAGATTAATCAAGGAATAAGATGTCTTCATAAGACTTTAAGAACTAACAATTTTGCAATAAAACTTGTTTCTTGAAGGTTTCAAAAATGATTTTGCCACCATTTGATATGACAAATTTTATAGGTGGCTAACAGGAGGGAGAGAAGGAGGGAGGGAGGGAGAGGGAGAGAGAGAGGGAGGAAGAGAGGGAGGAAGAGAGAGGGAGAGAGATAGGGGGGGAGATAGAGAGAGGGAGCAGGGGAGAGAGAGAAAGAGGGGGACCGATAGAGAAAGATGAAGGGAGGGAGAGAGAGAGGGAGGAAGAGAGGGAGGAAGAGAGAGGGAGAGAGATAGGGGGGGGGATAGAGAGAGGGAGTAGGGGAGAGAGAGAAAGAGGGGGACCGATAGAGAAAGATGAAGGGAGGGAGAGAGAGAGACAGATGAGAGAGAAAGAGATAGAGGCAGGAGATAGAGAGAGAGAGAGGTGGGGGGGGGGAGAGACATTGGGGGATGGAGAGGAAGAGAGAGGGGGGAGGGGCAGGTGAGAGAGAGAGAGAGAGAGAGAGAGAGAGAGAGAGATAAAATGAGAGGGCGAGAGGGAGGGAGAGGAAGAGGAGGAGAGAGAGAGATGGAGGGAGAGGGAGAGGGGCATGGGGAGAGGGAGAGAGAGAGAGAGAGAGAGAGAGAATGAAGGAGGGAGGGAGAGAGACAAGGAGAGAGAGAGAGAGAGAGAGTGAGAGGGGGGGTGAGAGTGAGAGTGAGTGAGAGAGAGAGGGAGGGAGATAAATGGGGGGGATAGAGAGAGGGTGAGAGGGCGAGTGGGGCACAGAGGGGCAAAGGGGGAGAGAGAGCGAGGGGGAGGGAGAGAGACAAACACACAAGGGAGAGAGAGAGAGAGAGAGAGAGAGAGAATAGGGGGTGGTGGAGAGGAAGGAGAGAGAGAGCAGGGGGGAAAGGGATAAGGGAGGAGATAGAGAGAGAGAGAGGGAGGGATAGAGAGAGGGGGAGGGACAAAGAGAGGGGGTAGGGAGAGAGAAATATCAAGGGAGGGAGAGAGGTAAAGAGAGATATGAGGGGGAGAGAGAGGGGGGGGGGAGATAGATAGAGATAGAGTGAGAGTGAGAGAAATATAGTAGGGAGAGAGAGAGAGAGAGAGAGAGAGAGAGAGAGAGAGGGTGATAAGGAGGAACATGGAGCACCAGAGAGAGAGAGAGAGAGAGAGAGAGAGAGGGTGATAAGGAGGAACATGGAGCACCAGAGAGAGAGAGAGAGAGAGAGAGAGAGAGAGAGAGGGTGATAAGGAGGCACATGGAGCACCAGAGAGAGAGAGAGAGAGAGAGAGAGATTAGGGGGTGAGAGAGAGAGAGATGGGGAGAGAGGAAGGGAAGGGGGAGGAGTGGGGGGGGAGAAACGGGAGAGAGATAAAGATCGGGGGGAGGAGAGAGGGGAGGGGATATATATATATATATATATATATATATATATATATATATATATATATATATGGGGGGGGGGGAAGAGAGATGGGGGAGAAGGGATATATATATATATATATATATATATATATATATATATAGAGAGAGAGAGAGAGAGAGAGAGAGAGAGAGAGAGAGGGGGAGGGGGGATATATATATATATATATATATATATGGGGGGGGGGGAAGAGAGATGGGGGAGAAGGGATATATATATATATATATATATATATATATATATAGAGAGAGAGAGAGAGAGAGAGAGAGAGAGAGAGAGAGAGAGCAGGAGAGAGAGCAAGATGGGGCAGAGAGGTGAAGGGAGACAAGGAGAGAGAGAGAGAGAAGGGGGGAGGGCGAGAGAGAGAGAGGGCGGGGGAGGAAGATGGAGAGATAGAGAGAGGGAGAAGGAGAGAGAAAGTGTGGAGAGAGAGAGATAGAGATTAGGGGGAGAGAGATAGAGGAGGAGAGAGAGAGGGGGGGAGAGGGAGAGGGGAGGGGGAGAGAGAGAGAAACATTTAGAGAGAAATATAGGGGGCGGAGACAATGAGAGAGAGAGAGAGAGAGAGAGAGAGAGAGAGAGAGATAGGGGGAGGGAGATCGATGGATAGAGAGGGGGGAGGGAGAGAGAGAGAGTGCCGGTGGAGAGGGAAAGAGAGAGGGGGGGATGGAGAGAAAGAGTGGGGAGGGAGAGAAGAGAGAGAGGAGGGAGAAAGAGATAGAAAGAGAGGGTGAGAGGGAGAGACAAAGGGAGAGTGATAGGGAGATAGAGAGAGAGAGATGGAGAGAGAGAGTGAAAGGGAAGAGAGAAGGGGGGGAGTGAGAGAGAGAGGGGAGGATGGATATAGATAGAGGGGGGAGGGGGAGTAAGAGGGAGATACAAATAAGGTGAGAGGGTGAGAGTGGGAGAGAGATGGGGGGGGGGGGGGAATGGGGAGATAAATAGGGGGAGAGAGAGAGAGAGAGAGAGAGAGAGAGAGAGAGAGCGGGAGATAATGAGTGAGAGAGAGAGAGAGGGAGAGAAGGGTGCAGGGAGACAAATATGGGGGAGGTACAAAAGATAATGAGGGAGGGAGGGAGGGAAGGAGGGAGAGAGAGTGGAGGGGGGAGAGAGAAGGGGGAGGAAGAGAAAGAGAGAGAGAGAGAGAAGGGGGAGGGAGAGAGAGAGAGAGAGATAGAGAGATAGAGAGAGAGGGAGAGAGAAGGGAAGGGAGAAAGAAAGAGTGGGGAGGGAGAGAGGTGGAATGAGGGAGAGAGAGAGAGAGAGAGAGAAAGAGAGAGGTGGGAGAGGGAGAGATAGTTAGAGAGAAAGAGAGGGGCCATAAACGTCAAGAGAGAGAGAGAGGGAGAATGAGAGAGAGAGAGAGAGAGAGAGAGAGAGAGTGAGTGAGGGGGAGGGAGAGAAAGAGAGAGAGAGGGAGAGGATGAGAGAGAGAGATAGGGAGAGGATGAGAGAGAGAGAGCGGGAGAGAGAGCGAGATGGGGGGGAGAGAGAGAGAGAGAGAGAGAGAGAGAGAGAGAGAGAGTGGGGGGGGGAGTAATAGATATATCATGGGGAGAGAGAGAGAGAGGGGGGGGGGTGAGGAGAGAGAGAGAGAGAGAGGTGGGGAGAGAGAAGAGGAAGGGGGGAGAGTGGGATATATATAGACAAAGAGAAGACGGGAGGGAGTGAGAGAGGCAGAGCGATAGGGATAAAGAGAGAGAGATATGGAGAGAGACAGATAGAGGGGATAGAAAGAGGGGGAGGGAGAGAGCAGGATGGGGGGAGTGATAGAGAGAGATCAGGGAGGCAGACACTGAGGGAGAGAGAGAGATGGGAAAGGGTGAGAGGGGGAGAGGGGGAGAGAGAGATAGGGAGAGGGGGATAGAAAGAGGGGGAGGAGGGGAGAGAGAGAGAGAGAGAATAATAGATGTAGAGAGAGAGGGGGAAGGTAAGGAGAGAGAGAGAGAGAGAGAGAGAGAGAGAGAGAGAGAGAGAGTGGAAGGGGTGGAATGGAGGGAGAGAGAGAGAAGGGGGTAGAGATAGAGAAAGTTATAGAGAGAGAGATATAGAGAGAGAAGGGGGAGGGGGAGAGAGAGAGGGGGGGGGAGGGAGATGGAGAGATAGAGAGAGAGAGAGGGAGAGAGAGGGGTAGGGAGAGATAAAGTGTGGGGAGGGAGAGATAGAGATTAGGGGGAGAGAGATAGAGGAGGGGAGAGAGAGAGAGAGAGGGGGAGAGAGGGGAGGGAGAGAGAGAGAGAAACATTTAGAGAGAAAGACAGGGGGTGGAGAAAATGAGAGAGAGAGAGGGAGGGAGATAGGGAAGGATAGGGAGAGGGCTAGAGAGAGAGGGTGGGAGGGGGAGAGAGAGAGAGAGAGAGGGAGAGGGAGAGGGAGAGAGGGAGGTACATAGAGAGAGAGAGAGCATGAGCAAGGGCGGGGGGGGGAGAGAGAGAGAGAGAGAGAGTTGAAGAGATAGAGATAGCATGGTGGGGATATATATATATATATATATAGGGGCGAGAGAGAAAGAGAAGGGGGGGGGGAGAGAGAGAGAGAGAGAGGGGAGAGAGAGAGAGAGAAAGAGAGGGGGAGATATGTGGGAGAGATAGAGAGAGAGAGAGAGATGGTGGGAGGGAGAGAGGGGAATGAAGACATAGAGAGGAAGGGGGGGAGAGGGAGAGAGAGATGTCGGGAGGGAGAGAGGGCAATGGAGAGAGAGAGAGAGGAAGTGGGGGAGGGGGAGAGAGATAGCGATAGAGAGAGAGAGCGATTAAGAGAGAGAGGTGAGAGAGAGAGAGATGGGGTAAGGGATAGAGAGATGGGGGAGAGCGAGAGAGAGGGAGAGAGAGGGAGGGAGACATAGATAGGGAGAGAGAAAGGGAGAGGGAGAGAGACAGAAGGGAGAGAGAGAGAGGGAATGGGAGAGAGAGAGGGTAGGGAGAGATAGAGAGGAGGAGAGCCTAGAGAGAGAGAGTGTGGGGGGAGAGAGAGAGAGAGATTGCGTGAGGGAGAGAGAGGTAGAGGGGGAGAGAGAGAGGTTGGGAGAGAGAGAGAGAGAGATAGGTTGGGAGAGAGAGAGAGAGAGAGAGAGAGAGAGAGAGAGGTGGTGTGAGAGATGGGGAGAGAGAGAGGTAGACAGGGAGAGAGAGATAATGAGAGAGGGAGATGGATGTGGAGAGAGAGAGGGAGAGAGAGAGAGAGAGGGTGGGAAATAAAAGGGAAGGGTGGAGGGGGAGAGAGATAGGGGTAGTCAGATGGATGATGGGAGGGGAAGGGAGTGTGGAGTGGGAGAGAGATAGGGGTGGATGGATGGATGATGGGAGGGGAAGGAAGAGTTGAGGGGGAGAGAGATAGGGGTATATAGATTGATTTAGGGAGGGGAAGGTTGAGAGGTCTCATGGGGGAGAGGGTGTGGGATAGAGGGAGCGAAGGAGGGAGAGTTTAAGTATGAAGGGGGGGAGAGAGTGAGAGAATGTGTGAGACAAGATATTAGGAAAATATAGAGGGGGAGACACAAGGGAGAGGGAGGGAGTAGGAAGGAATAAACAAAACGAACAAATGGAGGGGGGTGGTGGGAGAGGAAGTGGTAGTGAGGGAGATGTAGAGAAGAAATGGTGGGAGAAGGGGGGAGAGAGAGAGTGAGTGAGAGAGAGAGGAGGGGGAATGGGGAGGGAGCGAGTGATAAAATTAGTGGGGTGGTGGAAGAGGGCATGAGAGAGGCGAAGGGGAGTGTGCATGTGAGAAAGGGAGAGATAGATATATATAGAGTTGGGTTGAATACGAATACAATAGGTCAATACCATGGGTCATAAAATACCATGAATATCCACATTTCAACTTTTTCCTACCCACTAATATAAATTGATTTTATATATTTTTTTAATTTTACCCCCATTCACTTAATAACTCCCTTTAATTTAATTATTCATTATCACAGACAAATATTACTCTTTTCACTTGAATGGTAGAGAAATAATTGATTTAATTGATCCCCATTTCCTTATCCAGCCTATGGGAATCAAATAGGCCATTGAGTTAGTGACCATTCATAAAAGTGAAAATGACATGGTCAAACCTTTGAAGGTTGAAAAATGATTAACACTCCTAGTCATCTTTACAGTTTTCATGCTAAAGTTAACTTCTTACATCAATTCATTGCCAGCTATGCTTACATCACAAGTTGTTTCATGTGCCTTCCTAGAAAGACACTACTGTGGATTTTGTAATTCAAGTGCACTACTGTGGAGGCCATCATTTGAGTGGCATCCCTATGATATACCATACATAACACATTCCATTATTCCCTCTATTTCTGTTTGGTTATTTAGCAAGGTGGTAATTGGTAATGGCAACTATCACTCTCTCATCATCATCATTTGAATTATTTTGAAAACATTCCCTATAGTTTTAAGCCACAAAAATAATGATAAAGTAAAATAAATGCATAATAATATTTAAAGAAAATATAAAAATAGAAGATATGGTTGGGAAAATAATTAGCGCATGGGGAAAAACCTATTATGATCTCGATCCACCTCATTAGCGATCACGTGGTTGTTAGGGAACTTGATGCCACCAAAATAAAATGGAACCCTTGTATTTTCCCAATGTTGATGAGAAATAAATCACCTCTTCTTAAGGTGTACTAGAGTGGTAGAAACAGTATGCCAATAAAATGGGTAATTTTTGCCTCCATGATCGATCCCTGCTTACATATATGCACTCTCGATGTTGGACATCAATTATTTGGTCATTTTGTTATGTCACCTGACCCTTACATCTTTCCCAATGCATTACCACCATCTACAGTTGTTCCCATGGACTAACTGATTGACCTAGGAATTGTAACTTCCCCCTAGGGGTTTGAAACACATAGTAAGGTAATCCAACTATCCATCACAAATATAAGAGAGGGATGTTCTATATGGGACTTGTTGTAGTGAGATACATGATGGTGATCATTGTGAGAAGTATTAGTTATTTCACTAACTTTAAGTATGGCCCTGTGTGATGCCTCTGTGGTTTTATATACCTAATGATCAATTTACTTACACTTGATTATAAGGGGATTTTGTGAGACTTTTGACATCATAGTAGCATAGGATGCTATAGCTGATTACCTCGCCTCCTTAGTGGTGGAGTATAAGTTTTAGTATCCAAAGTAGAGAGAGAGGTAGATTTATTTTAATGACGTAGTGTTTACTACCTATGATATAGAATATGGCTAATTGAGGAATTTATATAATGATTTACACCTAGAGGAATCCCTAAATGTTAGAAAATGAATTTGATCATACTTAACATTGGATATATTGATTGTGTGTTGAGTGAATCTAGGATTACCCTAGTATTGCATTGACATTATTTGATTATAAGGGGATTTTGTGAGATTTTTTACATCATAGTAGCATAGGATGCTATAGCTAATTACCTCGCCTCCTTAGTGGTGGAGTATAAGTTTTAGTATCCAAAGTAGAGAGAGAGGTATATTTACTTTGATGATGTAGTGTTTACTACCAATGATATAGAATTTGGCTAATTGAGGGATTTATATAATTATTTACACCTAGAGGAATCCCTAAATCTTAGAAAATGAATTTGATCATACTTAACATTGGATATATTGATTGTGTGTTGAGTGAATCTAGGATTACCCTAGTACTGCATTGACATTATTTGATGTGAATCACTTGATCCACAACCTAGATGATGATGGTCATCCTTGAGGTGACAAGGGATGACTTTTATATTACCTTGGAGAGCCAACACTTAGCTAGTTAATGCCACATCACCTAGTTTCCTCTCTTTAGGGCGATGTAGGGCACATTTTGGCCATGATGTCTTGGAATGGAGATGATTTTGGTGGCTTAAACATGATCCTCAAGATCTTCTTGGAATATGGAGCACTCTTTATCCCTTACATCACACCTTGAGGGCCTCTTGAGCTCATTTGAAAATTTAACCAACTATAGATATATATATAAATAAAAATGAAAATAATAATAATATTATAATAGTTATTAATTTTATTTAAATAAATTTAAAAACAAAAATTACAATTAAATAATTTAAAAATATAAAATTATAATAGAATATAAATAAAATAATAAAAAATTTAGCAAAGAAAACATGTTAATAAATAATGTAAAAAAATATGATGACATGGTCATAGATTCATTGATTATGAAGAAAAATATTTATGTTAACAATCACAGAATTAAATGGAAAATAATAAAAATAAAATATAATCTTAGAATATTATTATATTGTTTTTTAAATTTATTTTTAAAAAGAAAAATAAATTCATATAACATAACTTTAATAACTTTAAATTATATATATTTTTTATTTATAGTTAAATTTGAAATAAAATAAAATAAAATTATCTCAAATATAATTCTTAAAATGAATATCATTTTTGAAAAAAAAAAAACAATTGAGAATTAGATTCTAATCTATATGGGCAGTCTAATAACTTAGTAGATTGAAGAAAAACAATATCCACAATTGATAAATGATAAATAAAGTGGCGAGCCATATAGAGATTATAATCACTTATTTGATTGGTATGCACGATTGATAAGTCCATAGTTGTCTTTAACCGTGACTTTTTGGAGTGTCTCGTGGATTCATGTTGATTTTTGGCTAGATTCATATATAAACATTTGTGGTGAAATATTGATTTGTAGTTTAAATTTCTTTTTTGAGTGCATATATGAATTCAACACTCTAAAAAACCCCTTGGGAACATCTATTGTACATTGTTCACCCATCAAACTTGAGATTTGAATGAATCCCTGTTGGATTCTAGACAAATTAGATAGGAAAATAAACTAGATTTTTTTTTTTAAAGTCACACATAAAGACAAATCGAACAAGTACTATCATGGACATCTAAATTATTTGATCATAAATCACTTGGAAATGTGTGGGGGTCAATGGACCAATACATGGAATATCAATTTCCATTTTCATCATAAATTTAGTATATTGATATATTGTATTTATTGTGGCATAAGTTAATATCACTACTTAGATGATGTGAATTTGAAGTCTTTCATTCTTGAAGTGAGGCCATTGGAAAAACCTATATAATTCAAGTAAAATATTAAACAAAACTAAGGATAAAAAAATTTCTAACAAAATATTGCAAAATATGATAAAAATAAAGTAGTATAGAAAGCCTTAAAAGGTATTGAAATTTATTTAGTCATTCTATAATCACTAAAGATTTTAGCTATTCATATATTTATGAGGACATCCAAATATAGTGATATGAGATTTTAATTGAAATATATGATTTAGATAAAATGGGAAACACATGAATGAACTACTCTTCTAAAGCTATCTAAAGCTATCGTTGTAGCTTAAATTGAAAATTATTACCTCTAAATTAGAATTTTTCATTATATAAGTAAGTTAATTTACATTGGAATTTTATGGTAATACTTTTTATGAATGTAAATTTATTTTTACATTTAGTCTTAAAATACGAACCTTATTTACATTGTAAAATTTCTTAAAATTTCAAAAAGAAAGCTTAGAATTCCACTTTCATACCTTTGAGATGGTCATTTATGATAATTCCACAGAGACATGTTTATGTGTCAACTCCAAACGAAATAAGAAAATAATTGGACATCTTTTTCATTTTTATTTACATACCATTAAAGTGTTTTAATCATAATTTTTATTTTCAATTATCTGTATAATATGTACTTAGTTGACATTGAGATATTGATTTATGCTACTACCCCACACACATATACGCCATATGTCAACTCAGCCTTAGATAAGGAAAGAATCACATGTCCCCTTCATCTTCATATACAAGTCATTAAATTGTTTTAATCATAAGTTATTTTTTTTTTCCAATTTTATAAATAATAAATACACCTTCAATATCCAATATTGTCATTTTTATTAATATATTTTGAATACTACTTCATATTCAATGATGGAGTTACACATCTCCATGATGCCATAAATTAGAAAGCACATATTAATTAAATAAGAAATATCCTTATTTTATTTATTTAGAGTTCACCCCGAATTTCTTCTTGTCATTAATATTTTATAAATGCCATGTATACAAATTATGTTAAGGATTATAGAAATTTCACATATTCATTATATAATAGAATTGAAAATAATTATTAACAGAGGAAAACATATCTTAAATTCAATTAGTTTATGTTTATGTATGTCAACTTGATATAGAATTCTTTTATTTAGGGTACACATTAATATATATATATATATATTTTATATTATCACATTAAAACATTTCTCTATTTCTATCTATATATAAATATTTATAGAGTTTATATTGAAATATATTAGTTGATATGAATATTCAAATATATTAATTTTAAATAATTTTATATCTTACCAATTGAGATAAAATTATGTTAGTTATTATTGACATTGAAATATTTTATTTGTTTATGATTTTAACTTTAATATTACTTTAAATGTTATGTCCCAATTTCAACAAATTGCACATCTTCCTTGTACTAAAAAAATAAAATGCAATTTAAATTTTTTATTATTACTATTTTTAAAATTATTTTAAAGTAAATAGATTTATTATTTGTTAATGTAATATTAATAGACAACATATAACCATACTAATTTGTAGCACACTTATTAAAGAAAAAATAAATATGGTAAATTTTGTTAAGAATATCCTCAAACTTATTGTGATATACTTAATTAATCAACAATCAATTTTCTTTTAAGGTAAGAAATAACTGTTCATATGAGAATATATTATCATTAACACATATACACAGTAATCGGAAATAACATGTAGAAATAGATCATAAAGCAAATGATAGATGCATTTTATACTCAGATATCATCCAAAACATTCCTTTAATCATTCGTAGTTCAAATCTTCCTTACAACACCTTCGTTCTACCTGCGCACACAACCAGTGGGGTCTGCACACAACAGGACTAAGGTCTCTGTGCACATAACTAGTAGGAGCCTTCTAACTGAGACAAGTTTGCATAAAACACAAAAACATAGTCAGATATCTCTCATCATGTCCTCTATTGACTCGATATATACTCCTATTTATACTTTTAGCCTGTGCTCATGACGACCCCTAGTTCTACCCTTTGACCCATTAGAACTCATGAGGGGCTTTGACCCACCCCAAAGCCCCTTGACCTCTGCTGCACACGACTTACAAAAAATTACAAAAAATATAGTATTTTTTTATCAAAATTTGGTCCTAAGGGACCCCACTCCAAAAGAATCCCAACACAATCTTGTGACTCGTCCCGAGTCACAGCGGTGCTGGGTTCTTCATATTGTTCTGCAGTTCTTCAATGGCAGCAGCAAAGGGCGACAGGATGCCCGCACTCTGATTTGCTGCACTCTGCGTGGTATCCACTAGCTTCTGCGATGTAAACCCTTCTGTGGCTAGATTGATACTTTCCAGGGTCTGAATTAGATTCTTCATGGTTGCATCAAGGTCCTGTGACAACTCCATTGCCTCGTCTGCTCATGACTTCATGTGCTTTATCACAATCTCCTTCTTTCTCCGTAGCTCCTCTACTTCATCACGCAAGATGTGATTGGTCTGCAAACAGGTCATGCGTTGAGCAGGGACAAAAGTAGGCAAAGCCTCCTGGAGGTCGTTGAATGTCTGCTCCTTGGAGCGTAACTCCTGAGAGATCTTCTTGACTAGTGGGTCTGTTTTCACAGAGGTCCACAGTTACATTGCAATTTTGAGTAGTGCAGAGCCCTTATCAAAATTAGCAGAGGTTCTTTCTGATGCTTCTTTACCAAGGCTTCTTGTTGCGCGCACACCTCTGGGGGAGTCTCTGGCTGCAACTTATCTTGTAATGCAACAATATTTTGCTCAAATTCTGCGTTAACTATCTGCACATCTGATCAGGATGCCTTCAACATTGCAACCAGGCTTTCAACTTTGACTTGTGGTGTGGCTGATGTCAGAATGGATACTTCTGGAAGATCACCATATAGCCTAATGATCAAATTCTCTAACTCTATGCGTTGAGCTACAATCGTCTATTATGTTGTATGTGCCTGGAGCGATTCTTCGGTCTTGGTTGCAACCTTTTTCTTAGCGTCGCTCAAATGTTGTTGCATACACGCCTGCCTGCACTGTAGCTCATCGGAGATGATGGTATGAATGGCATGCAACTTACCACTCAGTGGCATAGATAAATCAATCACGACCTTTAGGTAGGTCTGCACCTACACGTGCAATATCGGCTGCTCCAACGTAACTGCTACACCTAGGAAGGGGCAGATTCTGATGTCTAACGTGGCAATGACCATTTCTGTAGGAAGGCTCACTTCAATAAGCCTCGCTTGATTCACATTTTCTTGTATGTTGTCAATTTTTAGTTGTAGGACCTGCAATCTGGATTGTAAGGCTTCAACTAAAACCTTGTACTGCTCTTCCATGGCGATACATTTGTCTTCAGAAGCAGAAGGGACTACAACTATAATTTTGTCCAGGTCATCTTCTGTCAGAGTGACCTCTTTTGAGCCTCTGGCATTGGATCCTTTTCTCGTCTTTCACGGGCCCTTGGGGGCTTTTTTGCCTTGCTTTGTACCACACGGAGACTCTGCACCATTGCCATCTACCCCATCGAGACCTCCAAGATCGAGATCAACTTCTTCACCAAGATCTGGCTCTGTGTCTTTTTCTTCTTCAACATCCTTTTCTGCGTCTATCTCTACATATTTTTCGGCGCCTGTCCCTACATATTTTTCTATGTGCTACTTTGATTCCTTGCCCTTGTCTCTTGACGCTGTATCTTTTCCCAAAGTGGACATTGTCATGGGCTAGGTGGAACCGAGCCCAAATTTCCATGCTGTCAGCCAGGTTGTAATGACCTGATCTATCTCTGCTTTAGTAACCATGAAGGGCGGGTTATACCATGCAGGATCATTGCGTGACCGAATTTTCACATGGTGCATGGTAACCTGAAAATCAGTGATGATTTTGTACTTGTTATACACTGTGGGGGATAGTCTGGGCTGTGAATGTATTTCTGCTGCTAGCGTGCCCTCAAAAATCACCCAGAAGATTTTATTTTCTTTCATGCACTTGGGATTGAAGGAAGCACACAGATTTGCATACTGCACCCCTTCGCATACTCCTTTCTCCACTTCCGGGAGGATTGCACCCTCTGGAGTAACCCATGCTATCAACGTAATGAGAAATAACAACCATGAGTAGAAATTTTTTTTCCCTTTCTCTTTCGCTTCGCGCAAATTTTCCAGGAATTCCTCGCTAAGGTATTGGGACTAGTTGTAGCTGACCCCCTTCTCACATTGGCCTGCCAAGGTAATTACATGTGTAGGTACTATTATTGGGTAGCACTTGCGCATCCGCTTACATCCCATGACTAAGGTTCCTAGGCACACACCCGAGTCTGCAATTGTGTGTACCAAGAATCCTATGGCGTCTCACCCGACATGGTAATATTTTTTTACCTTTGCAGCCACCTTAAGCTCATTACTCTTTCCAAAACGAGCCATGGGATGGGGCTCGTTCTTGAGCAGGCTGATGATTCGGTGGATCAGCGTGACCTCGATTGGAATTCCACACACATATGTCATGTACTAATGCCATCATTTGGTGCACACAGATAGTGGTGATAGGGTACCTCCCAAAGTGAAAAATCCTCAACAAATTTAGGATCCTGATGTTGCTTAGCCTGCACACCTACGAAATCAGCTCAACTTTCACCACATCATCATAGAGCATCTTCTCCAATTAGTACTCCACTCCTAGCTCAGAGAACATTTCCTTGTTCGCCAAATCATGATCATAGAACTTGATGCTCAAGATCTTGCCAAATTTTTCATTAGCAAGGGGAACGACCTCTAGGACCAGTGGCATCTGAAGGTAGTCTCGCACTGAGTCTACATTCTTTGGTGCACGTACGGATGGTCTGCATGGCTTAACATATGGAGACCGCCATGAGATGGGCTCGATGAACACATCCTCCTCAGTGGCGCTCATTAGTATCTTTGAAGCGTCACCTATAGGCGACCTATCCTTAGTAGCCTGACGCAGGGATGTCACATTCCTCGTAGAGGTCCGCTGCTTTGAGGAGGACCACTTCAATATTTTTCCCTTTCCCTTATCCAGCGTAGACACAACTTCTTCAACCTCAAGTAACACTTCATGGAAATCTTCCGACCTCGGCTCAGTTGATGCTGTTATGGGCGTATATTTCTCCGCAGTAGGCACGCTCTCCAGATTGGTGGCCATCATTTTTGGGTGAAAAATGGATTCTGGATTTCTCACATCGGACGGGGTCTCTTGGCCAGACATACAGTTCTCACAGAAAAATTTATGACACAAATCACGGGTAAGATTAGGGCGCAATGTACCCAGAAAGAAAAGGAACCAATTGTGACCCACACCCTTCTTTTATAGGTAATCCAAGGTGAAAACGGTCGGATATTCATTAAATGGAACTTACCTCCGTAAAAACAGTAAAAAATCCCCCAAGGTCGCCTCATTAAATGCATAAAACCCACTCCATCCAATGGTAAAATCACTTTTTCACCTAGTTTCACTGTTCTAAAGGCTAGTTTATTTTCTTATGCATCACCCCTATGCTCTTATCGCACTTGTCTACCCCTTTCCTCTGTGCCACACACAGACCACTGGATTCTTATGCTTTGACCATATAGTCATTTGGTCAGCACATAATTGTCCCTATATGGCTTCAGATGACTTCAATTTAAATAACTGGGAATATTCTCACCGTGCAGTGTGGCCAAGTGCACCGCACCTCCATCAGTGACTTCCTTAACAATGTAGAGCCCCAACCAATGTTTCCTAAACTTCCCTGGGTGGAACAAAAACTGATTGTCATATAACAAGACCAAGTCTTCCTCCTTGAACACATTTTTCCTGATGTGCCCATCACGCCAGGCATTTTCATGTGCCTTCCGCACTTGCTGATGAAAGTTAGCAATGAATTGATCTTTTTCTAAGGCAAGCAATTACGCCAGACATTCCTCCATGATGTCAGGCTCATCCATATTAGTGAATGCTGCGATGCACAGGCTTGGGATGATGTACTCCATTAGCATGATTTCTTCTTTCCCATAGACCATCCTGAAAGGTGTTTTTCCAGTCAACTTTTTGCATGTGTTCCTATAAGTCCATAACACATAAGGGATGTGCACGTCCCAATCATTCCAATTTTCATTACAGATATTTGTGAGCTTATTCTCCAAAATTTTGTTGAAAGACTCTACTGCACCATTTTCTTATGGGTGACAAGGGGTACTCTTCTGGTGATGGATCTGAAATTCCTCTGCTAGAGCTTTAATGGTTTCATTAACATAGTGTGTACCTCTATCACTCATCAATATCGTTGGGCATCCAAATCTAGTCAAAATATGTTCAAAAATGAAGTGCACAATGGTATTTGTAGTACAGTACTTAACTTCCTTAGCTTCTACCCATGTTGTTACATAATATGTGGTAGTGATGATATAGCGCGCTCTAGTCTTCTTCCCTGGAGGATTGATAGGTCCAAAAAAATCTATATCCCATTTATCAAAGCCTTGCAAGGGCATTTCATCTCTGCGTGAGGGCTTCCCGGTTCTTTGGAATGCATCACAAGCTGGGTAGTATGCATGTGCATCACTGTGTAGTGTGGGCCACCATAACCCAACACGTAACATCTTTTGCGTAGTAGCCTTCCCAGCATAGTGGCCTCCTGTCATCCCTCCATGAGCCTCAACCAATATATCCTGTCTCTCATGTTCCAACACATATCTTCTAAATCTTCATCTACTCCCATATTGTATAACTGACCCGCAATCAAGGTAAAATTAGTTGCATGCGCAGCCAACTCCGGCAATGGAACCATTTTTTGGCTTGAGGGATCCTGACCCAGGTTCGAAATTAAGGTTAAATAACCAAACCCTCTTACTACTGGCAGTATGGGGGGTGCAAGTCTAAGTATCACCCGAAGTAGTATGGGGGGGTTGTGCAAGTCTAAGTATCACCCGAAGTAGTATGGGGGGGTTGTGCAAGTCTAAGTATCACCCGAAGTAGTATGGGGGGCTACTGGAGCTAGGTTTCCACACCCTGAGAGAGAATCAAATGATGTGGGTGTCTTCAGATCTCAAAAAATTGTGATCATACGTTCGTAACAGAAACCCTAACCAGATATATTTAGGTCAATTTACACAGGTTATCCTGCATGCACACAGTTACAAATCTACAATCCCTTCCAATAATCCCTAATACTTAACAATAATTTTCAATAGAAATAGATCCATACACTCATCATTCATTTAAGGTAAAATACAGCTGCGCAACCGATCCTAACACATAAACACAGTAATCGGAAATAACATGCAAAATAGATCATAAAGAAAATGATGGATGCATTTGATACTCAGATATCATCCAAAACATTCTTTTATTCATTCACAGTTCATATCTTCCTTACAACCCCTTCATTCTACCCTTGCACATAGCAGGACTAAGGTCTCCGCACACACAACCAACATGAGCCTTCTAACCTAGACAAGTTTTCTCAAAACATCAAAACATAGTCAGATCTATCTCATCATGTCGCCTATCGACTGGATCTATACTCCTATGTATACTTTTAGCCTGCACTCATCTAAGGTCCACAAAATATGGTTTACAGCCCCAAGTTCTACCCTTTGACCCATTACAACTCACGAGGGGCTTTGACCCACCCCAAAGCCCCTTGACCTGTGTTGCACACGACTTACAAAAACTTACAAAAAATATAGTATTTTTTTATCAAAATTCGGCCCTACGGGACCCTGCTCCAACATGATCTTTCAATGATGATACACTTAGCTGAGTGATGAACATGACCAACATGTGAAAATTTTGGAAGGAGTGGAAATATTCCTAGACCTAATATCCAGTGACCAAATTTTTACTTGAAAACCTAATGAAATGACAAAATTTTGACTATGAGACTCTAACAAGACATGATAAGAGCCCACTTGATCACTGGTGACAAGCTGAATATACTGACACTATCATGAACGAGATAGAATACCCTTGATCTAGTTTCATCCATCTGGGATATGATTTTCAGAGTTATATAGAGATGAAAATGTATGATGGCCATGCTCATACAAATAGTCATCCAGTCATGGGTCCACTAGTTGTCATTTGTGGACGCATCTTTTGATCATTTTACATTTTATGTTAGATTATGTGCTGAGTATGAGTATGCCTCCCTCATCAAAAATATTTCATGATATAAATGTATTGTAACAGAGGAATCTCAATGGTTTTTATTTATTCTGACTTTTTATAAGGTAAATCACTTCAGTCATCAGTGATCATTCTTGACTTTGCGCTTTAGGGGGGAAATATGTTATAAGAAATTTTGTCACATCCGATCAATAGGCCTCCTATTGGGATCAATAAACATCTTATTCCCCATTTTCATCATCATTGCACAAAGCTCTAAGCATGTATCTTTCATTCCCCAGAGTTTCTACCTAAAACTGCATCATCTGAGCCAGTTTTAGGACCAGCACTCCCTAGCCTTTTATTGGACAATATTCACCTATAGTTTGCTCCATTGTGGCCTACGCTGATCACCTATAGGTTTCTCCCCTTTGAACCTACGTTGGTTGTAGAAATTCAAGAAGTTTCCTCTTCTAGAAGCTTCAGTAATTTGTTACAACCATTTACCTCAGATAAAACATTAATATCCTATCCTATCCTACCTTGGAGTTTTCATCCCTTATCCTTTGATCCCATCCTCCCATCAAAGGTGAATCTAAAACCTTAGATTGGTAATTGGATAAGAACTCCCAACTTACCCCACTCCTCTATATATTTACAGTCTTCCATATGAAAGAGGTTATATTTTGAAGAGTGATTATACCCTTATGTTTTTGTTGTGAGAGGTTTCATTTCATGAATTTAGGGTGATTCGAGGTGCACATTGTGACAAGGAAAGGACAAGTTATTTTAGAGGATCTGCTCTACAAGATCAACACCTATTTATGGTCGTAACTCCTTCCATTTATATTAATTAAAAGAGTTCTCAATTTTCCTATATGTTATGTCATTATTTTATTTATTTCAATACCATGTTGATCTATTGAATAAAGTATTTATATGATAGTGCATAGATCCTATAGTTTCTTCGCTTGTACTATATGACTATGAAGGTTATAATTTTGGAAATCACAGCTGGAATTGGAGCATTCAATACGAAGAAGGAGAGAAGCATGTGACGGTTTCGAGGTAGGATTCATTGTTTCATCTATTTACTTTAATTAAAGCATTGGGTTCCTTGTCTCTCTATTGTTCTAGGTTAACCACCAAACCTAGGGGAGATACTTTTGTCTGCAATCCTAAATCCTGCATAACACTATCCATTTACACATTATTTTTTTTGTAATCTGGTACAAAATTTTCTATTAATAAATGTATTTTACATTGAAAACATCGTTATCCAAAAAGAGTAATCTTGGAGTGAAAATATCTAACCAGATATCTCTGAATAACATCAGAACTTCCAAAAAGAAGAGAATAGTTTAATCATAATTTACCATTGTTTTAAAAAAAAATCACAAAGGTGATAAATATATATGTTACCACACAAAAACATGGCAATATTTTAAGTGCCAAAATGCAGAATTATAACAGGATAATTTCCAATCAGTACAGTGAAACAAGATACTAGTAAAAACCTGCCATCAATTTTCCTTATTGATAGCACAAATATCATTGAAACCATTAGTGTGCAATACGTTATGAAGAAAAGTACCAAAAGTATTATTTGTAGCCAAAATGTTTCCCTTAGTATGAAATGACAACCAGAGAGAGGGGAGCTCCATTAGTTGGTGGAGCATTGTTGACCATTTGAGCATTGATCATGGCAAGAGTGTTAGTAATATATTTAGAGTTAGAATCAAAATATGACACTAAATAATTTTCCACCCTTTGTAAACGTGTGAGTGTGTCATCCAAACAAAAATGAACATTCCTTAGGAGGTGTTAGTCATCAATAATTTTTACTATCTGAAGATGACTAAATATTAGTCTTAGATTTCTAAAAACAAGATTTCTGAATATTGTGAGTTTTAGAAATCTCACTGCCTTAATTATCCTTGTCACAAATTTTTCATTATTCTACTATTTACCAGTCCATGATTAACCTGCCATTCCTAAAGGGCCCCTTCTGGGCTTCTGCCACTCATCTAGTTTTTTTTTCCCACCTATCACCCCAGCACTTTGTTTTTGCCTTTACCCCACTTTTTCACTTTCATCTAGGGTTTACAATCAGCCTATTCTTTCCCATTTTCATCAGGTTCCTCAAACCTTGATGGTCTCAAGACTACCCCTTTAAGCTCTTTAGATCAATCAATTACATCAGTTTCTATATGTTCAGATACACCAATTGGTCAAAAAACTCTGTTTTTACACTGTTAAGATCCCAGGCCTAATTTTAGTCAAAAGACCAAGTTAAAACCCTCCCACTAAATCATTAGGGTTTCCTAGGTTATATGGTCTTATTTGGTATTTTAAGCTTTGTTCTTATTATGCTAAGACCTGGTTCTAATGAAAAATAAGAGTAACACATGATGGCCCAAGAAAGAGCAGAAGATATCCAAAGGAGGCTATTTTGTCAATTTCAAGTCTTTCAAAAGGTAAATGTGCTTGACATTTCTGTAGGAATGTCAAAGGTAAATTAGCAAAGGTAATTGATAGAGTATTTGATGAGTTTCTAAAGGAAAGCAGGGAGAACAGAGTCTAAAGGAGAGATCCAGGTTTCTAAACCTAATTCAATCAATAGTATGCCAAACAGAAACCCAATGTAGCAAGACATATAAAGGAGGGTCAAGCTCTCATTTCAGTCGTCTACATTCAGTAATTAAAAGATATAAAAACATGGTATAAGCTCCAATGTAAATATAAAATTTTTTGAGGATGCCACCACTGTGTGAATCTCTAAGGTTATCTAAGAGAATTCATCATTTTTAAGGATCAGAAGGAAAGGTCACTTTAGGGTTTCATAACACCTGCTAAAGTGAAAATGTTCAAGGACATATACCAACCAAAAAAAAGTAAGCCTTTTCACTCAAACCGAGTTTTCAAAACAGGGAGGTGAAGAGTATCAGTGGGCAAGTTTCAAAATTATAAATTCAGACACCTACAAAATAGAAGTGGTCAAAAAAGGTAATAAACATGATTTTGAATTTCATAATGATGGTAAAAATGTGATTTATCATGCCTGATGATCAGTAAGAAAGGTGAGGACAGGTTTTTCATAGTCATCTATCAAGCAAATGATGAAATACATCACTAGGCCAAAAAGAAGTTAGAATTCACCAAATGGAGAAAATCTGCTTACAAACAGTGAAAGGAGGTTTGCAAAGGTCAAGGGGTTAAATTGAGTTTTATAAGAAAGTTTTCACATCAAGATGAAGAGGTTGCTGTAAGGCCAAATTCACCAAAGAGAAGGAATAAGCTCTTCATGCCTCAAGAGACCAAAAGTAAGTTTTGTTCACCTGCAGCAAAGGGCCATTAAAATATCAGTAAAATGTCAAAGGCTTGAAAAGAAAACATTAGAAAAGTGGGTTTCACATTTAAAATTTTTTAAACCTATAAAGACTCTCTTCAGCCTTCAACAACTCATTTTGCTTTCACAAAATCATCAAAGAGCATTCAAAGCAAAATTTGTGATTTCCTGGCAAGTTTGGGCAAAGTTTCCCTATGCTACGCACCTGGAAGCCTGTGCTACACTCCTGGAGGATTTTTGCTATGTAAATTTATCTTTACGTTGCGCGCTCGTGATTGTGCACTAAGCATTTGCTCCGTGCATACCCGACAACCCGTTTCAAAAAATGGTGTGCAACTTTGCCCGGCTAGAGACCCGACAGACCGGCGTGCTGCGCGTTTTCACAAAGGCCAGAGACCTGATAGACTTCACTCTAGCAGCGCTATGCACTCATGGGAGCTCACTCGACTGGCCGGTGCTGCGCGTTCAATCCTACACGGAAGCTCACCCAACAGGGCCGTTCCATAACCATTCACCGAAGACTCGACATGCCCGTGACAACGACAATGTGCAACCTTGCCTGCGCTGTGCATTCAGCACTATGCCCTCTGCCGACCCGATAGCTCGTGCAGCCACCCAACATCACGTTCAGGTGGTGCGCTCTTGGCCAGGAGGGCCTCTGCACTAATACAAGCATTCAAACACTTAAAAAACCCCTCCAATTTTCTGCCAAGTGCCTTCATAACGTTTTTTTCTGAGAGATATGTGGATGCCTTTCATTCTTTCATGCAGTTTGATGATGTGAAGTTAGAGATAAATTTAAAAACCCTAAAAGAAAAGGAAAAATAATTTTCCTTCATTTACATCCCTTTGATATCAGTGCAAGGTGTCCAAAGCATAGTGTTTTACAGATCAGTAGGGTGATCATCAAGTTTTCCAAACCTCTCATTCTGCTCATTTTTCCATCACCCTCATTTGTATAAAATCTACCTTTGTCACCATCTCCCTCTTTCCCTTTTTCCCATCAATTTCATATAGAAGAGTTAGGGTTTTTTATTTTCAAGGAAACAGTGAAATCAAAATGTCAAGGGAAGCTAATAATGATAGTGGTGAGGGAGGCCAAGGGCCTAGAAGATAGCAGCGCAAAGGTGGGAGAGTAAATAGGTTTGAACCACTGAACACTGCAGAGTTGATGGCATCTCCTATGACAGTTTCATATTTCCAGAATGTGGGTTGTTTTGACTTTTGTGAAAAAGTACAACAGATACAAAGTCATCCTGAGTTGACCAGGCTATTTATCCTTAAACTTCATGATGATCAAGTAAATTTAGCAGGGGTAAACTTTGAGCTATCTTCAAATATCATTTCTGTGGCCACTAGGATACCTAGTATGGGAGAAAAGTGGTTCAAGAAAAAAAATTTGGACCTAAGCCACTATGAACCTTTTCTGAAACCTAGATACCAAGCCGACTGCAAATCCATTTTTACCTTTTCACATTTGCTGGAGAGATATGTGCCCTTGATGAGAGTCATCATGAAATATTTTACATGTGAGGGGAGGTTTTCTAGGCTTTATTCATACCATATAAGACTACTCATGCACTTCACTAGGGTAAATATGCTACATTTTCCTTATTATCTCTATAGGAGTATTGATAAGATGTCTTATATTGTGCAAAAGAGACATCATTCACAAAAAATGGAGAGTCTTTTTCACCATTCCCTTATCAGGATAGTTGTGTTGCATCAATTAGAGAAAAAAGGTATTCCATGGGAGGTGTTCATCGCCCATGAAGTGTTCAAAAACCCACAACCCCATCTTCAGCCAAATGCACCCTCATCATCCCATTCCCCTTCCTCATCTTCTCCTAAGGCTTTAGGTAGTGAACAAAGTGGCAGTAAACAAGAAAGTGACCATGAGAAAGAAGGCAGTGATAAAGATGAAGATCATGAAGAAGAAGGTAGTGATAAAAGGAAAATGATGAAGAATAGGACAATAAAGAGGCAGATGATGGAGAAGAGGACAGTAAAGAGGTAGATGATGAAGAAGAGGATAGTAAAGAAAAATATGATGATGAAGAGGTAGAGGATGATGAAGGAGAGGCAGAGGTCAGCACTGAAGCAGATGACATGGACGTAGATGACAATGAAGCTGAAAATGCAAGTGATGAGGAAAGTAGCCCAGAAAATGATGATTATGTTGAAAACAACCCACTAGTCAATGATGAAGATGAAAATGCAGAAATCAGTGAAGAGGCGAACAATAATGAAGAAACTGATAAGGACACCTCTGATAGTGACAACACAAATAATGATAAGGGATGTGATGTTATTGGAAACAAAGAGGACAACGATGAAACAAAGAACATGGTAATTGATAGAAATGATGATGATGATGACAGAAGTCCTAATGGCCAAGAAGGCAGTGAAAAAAATGAGCCTGATAGTGGTATTGATGATAGTGTAGAGAACAGTGCCAAAGACAGTGAGACTCCTAGCAGTATTGAAGGAAATGAAGAAAGTGGACAAGGTAATGATAATGTTGAGGGTGACAATAGCCCACAAAACCTAGATGAAAATTAAGCTGATATCAGTGATGATGATACAAATGAAGATCACAACAGTGATGTTAGCATGGAAGAAAATGAAAGTGAGGCTGATGAAGGAAGTCAAGAACAAAGTATAGAAAACATCAGTGTAGAGGTCAATGAGGAACAGAAAAGAAGTCCTGAGGTCAGCCATGGTGAGGGAATTCAGATGAAAAAAATTGAGCTTTTCCCTCTCACATACCAAGGAGGAAGGAGGCATGTCTTTGCTGCCTCTAAAAGGCAAGGGACCATGCCATCCACCTCATCTAAGAAGCTTGAAAAAGGCAAACAAAAGGTCAAAGAAGAAGAAGAAGAAGATTAGCATGAAGTTGAAAGAGAGTTTGAAATCATTCATATTGATAGTGATGAGAAAAATGAAGCAAGGATCTCAAACTTGCTCCTATAGAACAAAAATGCCCAAATTGAAGACCTCCAAGAAAATATAGATAGGGCCAAGACTGTGAATAATTCCCTTGAGATGGAGAATAGATAGCTAGGGCCACAAAATGCCATTTATGAGGCTAGAGTAATCAGAGTCTGGAAAGAAGCTCAAAGGCCACAGGTAAAGCTAGAGGAATTCATGGGCACCTATGAGGAAAGTGAATATGAAGAAGGACAGTCTTGAAGAAGACCAAGAACCATGGTTTTAAAGAAGACCTTGGCAAGACAGAGAGCAAGAGTCCGCCTTGGCAGAGAAGCTCCCTCTAAGTGAGCTGATTGTCATGGAGATAGAATATGATTGGGAGCCTTGGCTAGAAAGAGAAAACACACACTTGGAGGGCAAATTGGAGAAGGCAAATATAGACCTTGATCTCCAAAGAAAGATGACCAAATACTATGCACTTAGAAATCAAGTTGTAAGAGCCAAGCTCAAAAGATCCCTTGCTAAAGTTGAAGCCCTCAAGGAGGAAAAAGGTCAAAGAAAGCTTAAACTTCTTGCTGATGCTTCCATGCAAGCATCCAAGACATAACAAAGAAGATAATTGCAAATTTTGGGAACTTTTTGGAAATTTTGGATTTTTGCTGATTTGGAGGTCCAAGGGCACAACACCCTTGGTGCTACACATTTTCTCAGGGCATCCTAAGGAGGTAAATTTTAAATTTTTGGAATCCTTAGCTCCATTACAACATTCTTGCCAAATTTCAGGTCATTTTGGAGTTGATTTGGTCCTCCAAAAGGGTAAAAAACACCCCAATTTTCACCTTTCTACCTAGTTTTCAGGACATGTGCTGCGCCTTTAATAGTATTGTGAGTTTTGCTTTCTGAACAGGTTACAGGGGTCCATTCAGAAAAACAAGGGTAGTTCTGGAAAGTAGACTCAACAACATTTCCAGTGAGCCATCATGGAGCCCATTATGACATTGGGAAATCCTTCAAAACTTTGCTGCACGATGACCCAATTTTATTTCTCATGTGCTGCGCCCTTGGCCTGGAAATATGTAATATTCCTAAATTAGCATGTAGCTAATGGGAATATTAATTTTTTTTTTAACACCTAGCTAGATGAATAAATGGGTAAGGAGATCCATACATATCTTAAACTTGCATAAAATCCCTCTTAATGTGAAAAGGGATCATAATAATAGCTGGATCTAGCACCCCCATGTGTGAACAGGGGCAAATACATGTGGACAAGGTCAAGTTTGACCAATTCAATAGCGCTGGTATGGATAGAGTAGCTGATCAATAATGACAGTGCAGTGATAGTGGGAGGAAGATTCCTTGAAGGTGGAAACCCTAATGAGTGGGACCCAAGGTAAGAAGGCTCACACTTGTTTATACGAAGGGCAAGGCAGCCATAGTGAGGCATGTTAGGGATTATTGATTTTATGGTCTGCATGAATATTGTGAATTCTTCAGCTATTTAGTTGATATTTCTGTGTTGTTTAGCACTCAGTGTTCCCGAGCAGGAATCCCATCTCCTTTCTTGAGAGGCCTCTTGGGGGAGATTGCACTTCATTTTCCACACTTAGGCTTAAGGTCAACCTTTAGTATTTAGCTACAATGTAGTTTCTACATAGGATTGTGTTGTGTTGCAGGGTGTTGCAGTGGAGGGTTGAGAAACCCACTTCTGGAGCTATTTTTTTAGAGGAGGAAGCATTATTCTCTTTGGGAGATCAGTGAGAAATATTCTGGAGAATATTTCAAATCTTGGCACTAGGCAAACCTATTTTCCATCTCCTACAATGCAGTATCCCTCTTGGACTGTGTTATTTCAGTGAGCATTTGTAGTGAGGGGTTGCAGTGTTTGATCGGAGGGTGAGATATTCAGTGATTGGATCAGCCTTTCACCTGAAGGATCTATTGGAGGAGATCCATTCATTATATGTATCATCTGCAGCCATCTTCATCCAGTTCTTGAGTTGCAGCTGCTATTCAGTCCTAGGGTTGCATTCCAACATTTTTGTATTTTTGCATATTTCAGGAAATCCTTCCTAGGTTGTCTTGAAAATGTATTTGGGAGCTTAGATCTTTACTCCTAGCACTTTTTGAGCCATATAGTTTCAGATCTGTGTATTACACTTTCCAGTATCAGTTATACTTAATAAAACTACTTTTTCATAGCCTTGGGAATTATTTGTGTAGCAGTGTTCTTCATATTTTATGTATATGTTCTTTTGAGGCTTGTGTTGTCTAACTTGAGTGATTATTTCTTGAAGATCTTGTATAAATTTGCTGCTATGACATTAATATGATGGATATATGATATTCTTACATTTTATGTGTTGATTTATCCCTTCTATTTCCAGTTTTATGTCTTGTATTGCTGCTATTCGCATTTTGGGATATTACAGTGGTATCAGAGCATAATCTTGGCTCAGCCTATGGATCTCAGCCATTATGCTATCAGGAGAATAAGAAGAAGAAGAGAAAGATCAGAATGGTGGAGGGAATGAGTTTTATCTCATCTCTTTTTAGATCTAGGAAGGGCCTCACCAAGGAGGTCAAGCAAAGAAAAGTGAAAAGAAGCAATGGAACTATGCCCTTTTCTTTTGAAAAAGGAGAAAAAATGCATGGAGATGGAGGACACTTGGATCATGAGATTCTAAGTGAATACCTTGCTAAATATAAATCTAAACCTGTAGCTTTCAAGGAGATTCTAACTCTCCCACTGTTCATCCAGCTTGAGGAAGAAAGGAGACCTTGTAGCAATAGGAGAATTAAGGGTAATAGATTTCTATTGTCTACTTTTGATAGGTCATCCACATGTACAACAAGGGCTTGGGCAATAAAGCTAGATGCATTCTTCCTACTACGTAGTTCTAGAAGGAGGCCCCTCGTGTGAAAGGAGCTAACTCATCAAGGTGGTTTAGGGTTTTCAAGGGCTTTCATCTTATAAAAAGAAGGGGAAGGAAGCAAGAGAAGGTTGTTGATTGTCTATATTTCTGAGTATCTTGTCTGTTTAGACAAATACCATTCTCTGTTGTTTAGTGGAGAATTGTGCTGCTTAGCACTTGGGAGTTCCTATGCAGGGATTTCACCTCTTCCATTGAGGATTCTTGGAGGAGTCTAGCTGATTTCATCCACTATCAGGAATTTTTCCAAACTCTACTTCCAACTGCAATGCAGATCCAGTGAGGGTTTGGTTGCTTTTGTAGGCTGCAACAAGTTGAACACTAGATCTGTTCAGATCTAGCTTGTACTGGTGCCTCTTCTCAATGAGTGTGTCATTTAACCTCTTGGAAGAGTGCATTAGTTGTTTGAGCTTTAGATTTGTATCTTGGCATCAGGCCAACTCATTTATTCAAGATACAGCGTAGTTTCCCTTGAGGGACTGTGTTATTTTCAGTGGAGGTTTTACAGGGTGTTTTGATCCCATTTTTTATGAGAGATCTCTGGTGTTAGGCTTTGCCTTTCACTTTGGTGATCCATGGACTAGCTTGCTGATACATGTTCTATATGTATCTAATTTGTTTTTAATGTAAAGTCATCTTTAGAAATTTCTGAATAAAATTGCAGATCTGCTACTTAAAACTCAGATCTACTCTTTGTATTGCATAATTTGATCAAAACCCCAAGGGGATCTTGTAATAGAGGCTTTCTAGTGTAGAGATCTAAAATGGATATGATATTTTGTACACAGATCTGCTCTAGATATGAAGTGTAACATTCAGCTACTGCAGCTCCATAAAATAACGCTGTTAAGCCATTTTGCAGTTTATACATATGTTGCAGCCTTCTTTTCTGAAGATTTCCTTCTCTCTTTTCTTCTGTATTCTATTGTATAATGTAAGAGAATCATTATAAATCTTATTTTATGCTGTATATTCAAAATAAAATCTTATTTTATGGCATCCTGCTCATGATTTCCAAGACTGCGTTATTTCTGAAGCATTTTGTTGTGCATAGCTGCAACCCCTCTTATAGGGTGTTTTTCAGCTAGACTAGGTGGTGGGAGATCTGTTTACCACACCTAGTTTGATTTGTTTTCGCTCCCCTTTTGGATATAGACTCCAGATCTGCTAATCTAAGGGATCAAAGGGCTGCAAACTCATTTATGTGCATAGATTTTCCAGAAGTGTGTTATTTCAGTAGGCACTGCTGTGCGTTCCCATTTTGGGATATTACAGTGGTATCAAAGCTCCTTTCTTGGCACAGCCTGTGCTTTCATTGGAGAATCACAGCCATGCTACATTCAAAAGAAGATGAGCCTCTTACTGAGAGGGAGAAGAGGTATCAGAATAGAAGCCACAAGAAGTTTTATTACACCACTGAGGATCAAGACAAGGGTAAAGCCCCTGAAACTGGAAGTGATAAAGAAGGAGAAGGGTTTGCAAGAACTCTTTTGGTAGCCATGCAAGATCTTGCTAGAGAGATCAAAGAGATGAGAATGGATAGAATGAGGGAATCTCCTAGGAGATTTCATCCTGGGGAAAGCTCTGGCATGTCTCACCACTGGACTGGTCAACCAGTGAACCAACCACAAGCTCCACAAGCTCCACAAGCTCCACAACACTCCACTATGCCTACCTTCTTGGATGTGGAGAATGAAGGACCACAAGAGCAAGCATCCCTTGAAGACTACTTTGTGGAATATGAATCTCATAATCATAGATTCAAGGACCACTTGAGTTTCCAAGAGTTTTGTCACCTCAAGGACGAAAGAAGACTAAGGCATCAATATAGAGATGGTGGGTTCTTCCATAATCATGATAGACATCACTCTATGGGCAGATTCTTTTTGCCCAAGTTTGATGGGTCATCCACCAGTTCTACCAAGGCATGGGTAGACAAGTTGGACATCTACTTTCAGTTGAACAAAGTCCTCCAGATTGAAGCCATCAAGATTGCAGCACTGCGCGCACTTTGAAGGTGAAGTACACAATTGGTGGTTCCATGGGTTGTCTACATTGGGCCATGCCAATGTGACTACCTATTATGAATTCACTAGAAGACTGGTGGAGAGATTTGACAGAAAGGATCCAGAAGCACCTCTCATGAGCCTTGCAAAGTTAAAGCAATCGAGAAATGTATAAACTTATATCTCTGAGTTTCTGAGATTATTTGTTATGGTTCTTGATCTATATACAACAAGGAAGGTGTACATGTTCATCGATGTCTTAGATGAAACTTTGCATGGGTTGGTTAAATATACCAAGCCCATCACTTTGCATGATGCCATTGAGAGGACTAGAGACCTCTAAGATGCCTTGCCAAAAGCAAAGGCAACTTTCCAGAGCAAGGCCCCTCACCTTTCTAAAGGGAAGGAATAAAAATATGATCCTTCCAAGGAGAGCTCATTCAAGGAGCCTCTTGATATTGAAGCCAGGAGGGAGCTGAGAAAGAATAGACTATGTTTCACTTGCCAAGAGTCATGGGCACCTGGACATATATGTGCTACTAGGAAAGCACACTACATAGAAGTCTTCTGAGATTTTCAGGAGGAAGATGAAGATGATGAACCAAGAAGGGGTCACAGCATGGATAATGTTGAGGGAGATCCAACACCATCTGGAGATGGGGATGGAGCCTTTGCTCCCATAGGAGGAACTCTTGCATCTTTGAGAGGAGTACCTAAGTACTTGAACCTAAGAGTACAAGGTTCTATCATGAATCAGAGGGTATCTATACTGATTGACAGTGGGGCAACCCACAACTTTATTGATGCTCATCTTGTGTAGAGGAGAGAAATCCCCACTGATACTTTTGAGGGATTCTCTGTTTTGGTCCCAGGAGATAGGAAAATGCAATGCATGCACTATGTCCCCTCACTTTCAGTTACTATGGGGTCCTACACTTTGGTGGATCACTTTTTTGTAGTTGACATACCATACACCAATATCATTTTGGGTGTCCAATGGTTGATTACATTGGGGAAGTCACCACTGATTGGAATGCTTTACAGATGGAGTGGGTGGACATGAAGAGTTGTAAACCCCAAATGATCCAAGGCATGCATACTTACCCCTCACCTAGAACTTCCACCCAAACAACAGATATGGATTTGCACACTGGAAGCAAGGATCTCACAGTCCCTTCTCTGATGTTCATGAGCATTCTGCATGGGACATTCCTATCTAGTGGCAAACCACCTGGGAGGCCACCAGATTCAGATATTGTGGGGGAGGCTTCAAAAATTTCTACTCCAAACTTATCTCCAAGAGGGATTGGGGCAAGGGAAGACCAAGCTACAATGCTGGGAGGCTTGGGACAACTCAAGAGTAACGGGGATCTTCTCCCTTCATCACTATCACCCCCTTTCATTTCCAGGTCTGCGCCGAGGGAGGAAGAGACTAGGAGGATCAGCCTTCCAACACACATATTTGGCATAAGAAATGTTAGAGAAGAGATCAACAACATGATAGACACTTCCATGGAGGTATCATCAGCACTGTCTTTGTTGAGCAGTGTGGATCTGTACTGGAAATCTCAACTTCTTGTAGAGTATTCTAGAGATCTCCACACTTGTATAATACTATATGACCTGCAACAAGAAGAGGGCTACTTAGTCCAAGGGGGAGTCATCTACTTTCATGGTAGGATCTTCCTGTCTAGAGCTTCCAAGCTCAAGCAATAGATACTACAAGGGGCACACAAATAATTCTTACTCAGCCATATGAAGTCCATGAAGATCTACACCCTGATCATGAGGATCTTTGATTGGGAAGGGATGAGAGAGGATTTACATCAGCACTTTCAAGAGTGCATGAGCTGTGTGGAGTTTGGACAACCAATGGACTCTATACAAGAGTCATTTCAGCCATTTCTTCCTTCTTTTGAGAGAGGGGGAATGCCCATGCACAACTCCATGTGTATGAGAAACTTTGATTGTAAAAGGTCTGATCATGTAGAGAAAACTTCATTTTCTGATTTGTCACATTCTTTTACCATGTTTTTGCAGGATATGACTCCTAAAGGGAGTGAGAGATCATGTGGATCTCATGGCTTTTGGTGGGCTAATAGAAATTCTGAACTTGGCCACTCCCTTGTTGTGCAAAGGGAGATTTCTTTCCATGATGGGTGCTTTCCAAAGGCAACAAACATATCTGACACCTTCAGCCATGTTAATATGACTCATGCAGAAAATGTGTGGTGGGAATGCCACTTGCCACACCTTAATCTAATGCAGGCAGGGAATGCACTGCACTGACATCACATGTGGGATTTTGACCCACCTCCTCAAGCTCAGATTTATGTTTGCATATATGTAGTTTTGCTTCCATACTTCGATGATATAGTTGTACTGTTTATGGGATTGTATCAAGGGAGGATGGGTAGTTTGTATGTACCAGATGGAATGGAACTTCTCCCTGTACCTCATGCTACATGTTTTAGAGGAAGCAATGCTCCAGCCATGTTTATTTCTGTTGAATTTTTCACTCCTTGTGGGATGGACTATGTACATCTTATGACGACCTTGGAGGAACAATTCATGATGTATTGGCTTGATGAACACTTGGCTTATGATGAGAAATTGATCCTTTATGGTGTCATCAATGGAGGAGGGGAAGTACTACAACTCTCACCCTATCAGTTGCTTGAGGACAAGCAACATTTTGGAGGGAAGGACTGTAATATTCCTACTTAGCCTAAGCTAGGAGGAATATGCAATTCTGTCTCATTTTCTGTTGCATGAATAAATGAATAAAGGAGGACATGTAAAACTCATAAAAGAATTAATAAATAAATGCCCATATGAACAAGGATAAATTTGGGCCATGTAAATAAATCACTTGCAGGTGTGAAAGGGGTTTGAGCTATGAGACTAGGTCAACTTTGACCAAATCTACAACACTGTCTAGATACAATGTACCTCATGAAGGGACAACACAGTTCTAGAAGGAGGCCGTCATGTGAAAGGAGCTAACTCATCAAGGTGGTTTAGGGTTTGCAAGGGATTTCATCTTATAAAAGGAAGGGGAAGGCAACAAGAGAAGGTTGTTAGTTGTCTATATTTCTGAGTATCTTGTCTGTTTAGACAAATACCATTCTTTGCTGTTCAATGGAGAATTGTGTTGCTTAGCACTTGGGAGTTCCTATGCAGGGATTTCACCTCTTCCATTGAGGATTCTTGGAGGAGTCTTGCTGATTTCATCCACTATCAGGCATTTGGCCAAGCTCTACTTCCAACCATGCAATGTAGTTCCAGTGAGGGTTTGGTTGCTTTTGTAGGTTGCCGCAAGTGGAACACTAGATCTGTTCAGATCTAGCTTGCACTGGTGCCTCTTATCAATGAGTGTGTCTTTTAACCACCTGGAAGAGTGCATTAGTTGTTTGAGATTCAGATTTGTATCTCGACACCAGGCCAACTCAATTATTCAAGCTGCAACACATTTTCCCTTGAGGGACTACGTTATTTTCAGTGGAGGTTTTACAGGGCGTTTTGATCCCATTTTTGATGAGAGATCTCTGGTGCTGGGCTTTGCCTTTCACTTTGGTGATCCATGGATTAGCTTGCTGATCCATGTTCTATATAGATCTGATCTATTTTTAATGTAAATTCATCTTCAGAAATTTCTGAATAATATTGCAGATCTGATACTTAAAACTCAGATCTACTCTGTGTATTTCATGATTTGATCAAAACCCCAAGGGGATATTGTAATAAAGCCTTTCTAGTGTAGAGATCTGAAATGGATCTGATATTTTGTACATAGATCTGCTCTAGATCTGAAGTGTAACATTTAGCTGTTGCAACTCCATAAAATAACGCTGTTAAGCCATTTTTCATTTTATACATATGTTGCAACCTTCTTTTCTGAAGATTTCCTTCTCTCTTGTCTTCTGTATTCCACTGTATAATGTAAGAGCATCATTATAAATCTGATTTGCTGCTATATATTCAAAAGTTGATCTTAGTTGATGGCCTCTTGCTCATGCTTCCAAGACTGCGTTATTTCTGAAGCAGTTTGTTGTGCATAGCTGCAACCCCTCTTGTAGGGTGTTTTTCAGCTAGACTAGGTGGTGGGAGATCTGTATACAACACCTAGTTTGATTTGTTTTTTCTCCCCTTTTGGATCTAGACTCCAGATTTGTTGATCTAAGAGATACAAGGGCTGAAAACTCATTTCTGTGCATATATTTCCCAGAAGTGCGTTATTTCAGTAGGCACTGTTGTTCATTCCCATTTTGGGATATTAGAAAGAAACAACTTGACATGTTATTTTCTGACACAATAGTTAGAAAAAATGCACTGTGATTACTTGGGAGACTGTTGGTACTTTCTAGCACCATGCAAAATCTGCAGTACCTCTCTCATTTGGATGCCATATGCTGATCATCTCATATTCACTTTATATGGGGTAGTATGGGCAAAAACCAAAGAGTGGATCTTTGAAGATCCAAATTCCTTTTTGCTTCATGAAGGAAACATCATTGCAGCCCAAATTCAGCAGAAAATTTACACTTACCATAAGTGGAAAGGGTTATAACATGGGATGGGTAGTTTGACCCATCATGTTTAGCTATGCAACCCACCTATTCTTGAGGAGCTTCAGGTGGAGGGAATTTTTCAGGAGTTACCATGTTGGGAGGTGACTCATTTTGTATGGATGATAGCTTGGGGATGGAAGTTTCACATGGGAATGATAGTTCCCAATGTATTTAAGATTCCATGCCTTGAGAGGACCTCTAGACAACACCTTGTTGCCTCCTTGGGTATTTTACTTCTTCATGATGATATCTATTTGGGATGGTCACCAAAAGCTAACTTGCATACTTGGGAGGGGCAATATGGAGATTTATTGATGAGACAACATCTTATTCCTTGGAGGAGTTCATTTTATGGGGATGCTCCAAGAGGAGGAGAGGAGGCTCTTCAGTCCCATCCTTGCATTTGCTTGAGGAAAAGAAACATTTGGGAGGGGAGGACTGTAATATTCCTAAATTAGCATGCAGCTAATGGGAATATTAATTTTGTTTTTAACACCTAGCTAGATGAATAATGGGTAAGGAGACCCATACATATCTTAAATAGGCATAAAATCCCTCTTAATATGAAAAGGGATCATAATAATAGCTGGATCTAGCACTCTCATGTGTGAATAGGGGAAAATACATGTGGACAAGGTAAAGTTTGACCAAGTCAACAACGCTGGTATGGATGGAGTAGCTCATCAATAAAGACAATGCAGTGATAATGGGAGGAATATTCCTTGAAGGTGGAAACCCTAATGAGTGGGAACCAAGGTAAGAAGCCTCACAATTGTTTATAAGGAGGGAAAGGCAGCCATAGTGAGGCATGTTAGGGATTATTGATTTTATGGTTTGCATGACTATTGTGCATTCTTTAGCTATTTAGTTGATATTGCTATGCTATTTAGCACCAGGTGTTCTCGAGTGGGAATCCCATATCCTTTCTTGAGAGGCCTCTTGGGGAGCTTGCAGTTCATTTTCCACATTCAAGCTTAAGGCCAAGCTTCAGTCTTCAGCTACAACGCAGTTTCTGCAGAGGATTATGTTGTGTTGTAGGGTGTTGCAGTGGAGGGTTGAGAAACCCACTTCTGTAGCTAGTTTTTCAGAGGAGGAAGAATTCTTCTCTTTGGGAGATCAGTGAGAAATATTCTGGAGAATATTTTAGATCTTGGCACTAGGCCAACCTATTTTCCATCTCCTATAGCACAATATCCCTCTTGGACTACGTTATTTCAGTGAGCATTTGTAGTGAGGGGTTGCAGTGTTTGATTGGAGGGTGAGATCTTCAGTGATTGGATCAACCTTTCACCTGAAGGATCTATTGGAGGAGATACATTCATTAAATGTATCATATATAACCATCTTCATCTAGTTCTTGAGTTGCACCTGCTATTCAATCCTAGGGCTGCATTCCGACATTTTTGTATTTTTGCATATTTCGAGATATCCTTCCTGGGTTGTCTTGAAAATGTATTTGGGAGCTTAGATATTTACTCCCAACACTTTTTGAGCCATATAGTTTCAGATCTATGTATTGACACTTTCTAGTAGCATTTATACTTAATAAAACTACACTGTCATAGCCTTGGGCATTATTTGTGTAGCAATGTTCTTCATATTTCATGTATATGTTCTTTTCAGGCTTGTGTTGCCTAACTTGAGTGATTATTTCCTCAAGATCTTGTATAAATTTGATGTTATGACATTAATATGATGGCTATATGATCCTTTTACATTTTATGTGTTGATTTATCCCTGCTATTTCCAGTTTTATGTCTTGTATTGTTGCTATTCCCATTTTGGGATATTACAAAATACATCCTAAAACTCGGTGCTACGCCCTAATAGTCAAAAAGTCAACAAATTACACTTGGAAATATTTTGGAGGCTTGGAAAAGCCAAAATGCCAAATTTTTTGCCAAAAATAGCCGAGAAGATATTTTGTATTAGATATTTTGTGCCTTGGGCCTTGCAAGGTCTCAAAGGACAAAAGTGACATTTATGATTAACTAATAGGCTTCTAGAGACCTTATTAGGTCTTAGTCTTCCAATGCAAGATAAATAGAGCATGGAGGTTTCATTGTATATGTTGGATATTTGTTGAGCATGCTATGAAATAGACTTGGAGTTTATTGGTGAAACTAGTTTTGGTGCCTTGTGATGGTGTTGGATTGTGCTTCCATGGATCAAGCTCACTTTTAGGATTCATTAACCTTGTTTAAATGGTGATGTATTCCATATTTATGTTTGTTTTCTTCAGTTATTCATTGTGTTTATGGTTCATTTAGTTATATAACATAAAAGAGAATATGATTTACCTTCTTGGTACCCTACTTCTGCCTGCTTTCTTGACTTCTGTGTTTTCTTCCTCAAAGTTTTGCTAAATAAATCCTTAAATTCTCTTTACTATTACTGATACGTTATGTTAGAATGCTATCCTTTTTCAAGTAAGTTTTAGAGAATCCTTCACTGCTTTCTTAGCTTACTTAACTGTTGTTTTTTAAGACCTATTTAGCCTAGTGGATATTGAGGAATCCTTCATTTCTCTTCAAGTTTTCATTATGCTATCATCTTAGAAGCTTTTTCTTGTTTATTGGTTTGTTAAACGATCCTTGATTTCCCCTTAACTCACTATATTCACAATTCCATGTTACTTCACTCTCCCTTGACCTAATTAGATCCATTTGATCTTGCCAACTTGCCCTTTGAACTATCCTTGACTCATTTTTACACATTTCAAGACTTTTGCAGACTCCATAGCCCAATGGATTGATATTCGCCACTCTATTAACCTACTTAAAAACTTGACCAACCAACCAAGCAAACAAACAAACCCTAAACTTAACAACTAGCCTAAAATCAAAACCTAAAAAGAAAACAAGTTCATATCCTTTGCACAAAATAGAGAGAGCTCTCTCTGAGTCCAAGAAGGCTAGGTCCTAGGACTCCAAATATTGGTCTGATGTTACCCCTGTTCATTTGTTCTCATCAATCTAAAAAATTACGAGGACCTAACAGGAGGTGTTTTATGTCTTCCTAGCATGAAAAAGCCTTGTAATTATCCACTTGTTTGTCTTAAAGAACCAAACGAAACAAAGTGTCCAACTATTGATGTACAGTAACACAATGAAAGAAGTGCGGTATTCTTATTCTAAATTTTTGAAGGTCAGGAATCCATTTAAGATGTTCATTACCCACCTCTAAATTATATAGGTAGGCCTTATCACCAAATTATTTGGCTTCGAGGTGAGAAATCCCCTTTCTAATCTCTGCAGGAACCAAGTCAAATAAGATTGCCATTGAATTCCATCCAAATGAACGTCTATGATGAGGAATAGAGATGCTACTATCACTTGTCCGTTGGATTTCCTTTCTCTGACGAGGTGGCATAGTCACACATAGGTACCTAATATTGACACTAACTTTACTAACCTCATGACTTGTAAAATTCCTCACAGATCGATTAATTCGACAGTGCCCAAACAAGACTATGTCGTCTCAAAAACTCACAGAAAAATGTATTGGACAACACTCAGACAATATTAATCCATTACCGAACACAGAACCAAGTGGGGTTATATCTTCCCTAAGCAAAAATAATTTGAAATATACAATCTCATAACATTTGAGACCCATAATTCTTTAACCCCATGGAGATAAATCGATATAACAGGACTACCCACATAATACAATAACATAAAATCCTTGCCTATAGACCAAATTTTGTTTCTAGACTCGAACAATCAAGATTCATTAGCCTTGGGGCAACAATTTGACACAAACAAACAACCCACACAATACAAAGGCATAAAATCTTTGACTACAAATCAAAATTTGTTATTAGAAACCAAGGTCAAACAATGTAACCCAAAACTAAGCATATTAAACCATAAAATTCTCAATTTTACATTCAAAAATACATGGTATAAGGTACTATTAAAACTAGATAAAAAAAATATCGAGATAACAAACCCCACATACCAAAACTGAAAATTGAACGAGACACCTAGAAAATCAAAACCATGGAGTGCCAATGAAGGAAGCATGACCACCAACTCGAAAACAATCCCTGAGGCCGTGCTGTTCAGAAAGAGGATAAAGAACATTGACCTCTTTTAAAAACTCGAAGATATTTGGAAGGATAAACTCCCAAAACCCCCATTCGATCCTTTGGGTAATTGTATCTCTGTTTGGTAACAAATGGCGTCTAAAACACCCAACATGCAGTGCAGATAATCACATAATAAACTAAACAGAAATGGTCGTATAATATTTCATCACCTCCAAATACTACGACATACTCTCACCACCCCGTGACTGATACAACACATTTATAATAATCAGAGGAGGATAATCGTCATGAGGTCGAAATATCGTTTATCTGCTAGTAAAGGACATGGAGAAGATAAGTGTTAACTTTGGCACAATTGTTAAGGAGGATGCTCCTTTTGTATTGCAACGAGCCATACATGAGCTAAGAGAATGCATAATTACCTCCCATAGTTGAGTGTGTTAGAGCCATTATAGTAACCATACTGATAGACACACCAGAAACCATGAACAAATCTAGTAACATGTATCGTCCCTCACCCATTACCTTCACACATTTATGAGGAAGCACCATCGGTTTTTGGTGTTCCTCCCTCATATGAATGCGATTCCATGTATGGAGCTCATGTGGACACCTGTCACTAACATTACACATTCCAATGTAGGTTGTGTTATGAGCTCATTCCCACCCTGATCGGGGAACTATCCATTTATGCATTCAAAAGCACATGTAAAAAAATGAAAAACCACAATTTTGCCAAAAATTATATCACTAGATTTTGACGAGGAAAAAAAAATGTGTGAAATTGTTTCCTTAAAAATAAGTTTTACATTTATTAAATCTTGGATTGATTTTTTTTTTTTTCGTAATTAAATAAATATCATGTATCTTAATTTTGTAAAATATATATATATATTACAATTTAATATCAAATATATTTATAAATTTACATCTCATAAGTTAAAAAAATAAAAACATGTTTTTATGCGAAATGATTTGATGTTCATGAGTGAAGTTAATTTCATACATTTCACATATGAAAGATGATAAATGAAAATAATAATGTAATCTTTTATTAAACATAAATTACAAAATGATAATAAAAAAATGATTTTTTATCTAAAATAAAAATAGAAGAATTTATATTAAAAAGGGTTTTTTCTAACAAATAATTAAAAAGTTCAAAATTTTTTACAACCCAAGGTTGTAATATGAAAAATTGACATGTCTTTGAACAAAAAAAAAGCTTTAGTTATTGTTACAAATTCTATAAAATATTCCTAAGATTCTAATATATTTAATAACCACTGTGCTTAGTGAAACATATGTTTAATATCTTCATCCATGTTAACATTCGATGACACATATGTTTGCTTTTATATTTTCTATATCTTCTACAAGTTGGTGCATTATTTCCTCTTCTTTCAATTACCCATAGGTCGAGTTAACTACGTTCTTTGATTTTACTTCACAAAGTGATCTCCCTTGCTCATAATCACTACCAAATTGCACTAGAGTGCTCATGATCTAAGAAATTTGAGAGACATAATGGTGCTCCTTATCACACACCTTTGTAGTAGCTAAAAAAAAGATAAGAATTGTTGCACTAAATTTTCTCTTCATGGTTCCTCAACAACCTTCTTATTTCTTGATAATCCTTTTGGTCTACTCAATTAATGCTAGAAAAAGACCTAATACTAAATAAAGAACCAAATTTTTTGAGAACTAACAACGTCAAAGAGAGAAAGAAAACACCCAATCAAGATTTTAAATTAACAACAATTATTTCAAAATTTCTTAGTTTAGACTAAAATATTAGAAGCTAGGAAGCACTTTCCCCTTAAAATTCCAAACCATATCTAGATATAACCCAATCTATGTAAAGAAATGATTTTTCACAATGTAGATCTCTATTGACAAAAAAATCCCATATTCTGATTGGAACTTTCCTTTAATGGTGTGCTAAATTAGAAATAGAATCAATCATAAGATCCCCCTAGGGAGGTCACTAAGACTAAGGCTTACTAGACCAAAATAATGCATAATACCATGAATTATCCATTACCCAAAGTGTTGAAGAAATTGTCTAAAATCGTCCAACCTTATGCCTTGCCTTGAATCCATTATCCCATAGCAAGGGTGGTATGCACTATCTTCTTATTCAAAAAAATCATGCTCCATAATTTAGAGCATGCAAATAGGTCCCAATTAGGGTTCAAAATTGAAGCTGTCATTTCCCTTAAACCGATTTTTGTTGAAATTGGAAACAAGAAACATTGAAAATGGAAACCATAAATTGCACCTATAAATGGTACCATAGGGGACTTCTGATTTAATTTTCCCTTAATTAAATTGGAAGAGAAATTGTAATTTCATCTCATGACAACTTGTATTATTTAACTGAGTCAGGAGTACTTAGTAAGCTTTGGAAATTCAAGTTAGAGGTCAAAGAGGAGGCATGTAGAGAAGTTTCCATGATTTTAGGGGGTCCAGTTACTGTTATTTGTGAGTTGTAATTAGTTAAATCAAGAAATTGAGTTAAAATCAGTTTAACTAGTTCTAACTAAGTGATGAGCTAGTGAGAGCTCAAGTAAATTAAATATGATTTAATTTACAAATAGTGATCAATTAGTTAACTCATAATTCGCTATAAATAGTTGTTTCAGTTTCTTTCTAAGGAAGACCCAGTTGAGACTGAGGTTAAAGGGAAGAGATTTATCAATTGTAGTATTAGAAAATTGTATAGGTCATGCATGAGGTCATCGGGAAGGCCTTCAAGGGTCGTGCAATAATGAATTAGTATATTCCTAATTAATAGGGACTCATTTAACCCATGAATGCATAAGAAATACAAGCGAGGAAGAGGTAAGAAAAATGTTAAATACTTGATCGATTTTTCTTAGATCGAAATCTAGATCTGAGCTATTTCAGAGTGAGACAATCAGCAAAGTGTAGGAAGTTTCTCAATGTAGAAAGAGAATTGTATTGTTTCATGATATTGACTTTATGCAATATAGAGATAGATGGGTTTTGAGCAATTTATTTCCCCAGATACATCTTGTGTTGTGCGATTGATCATTTCTTTCTCTTACTTGTTATGTGATTGTGCGATCATGTTTTGTTTCCAAAAATTGTAGAAGGATTCAGTATCTTGTTTTAGTACATTATAAGATCAGATTGAATCCAATTGTTATATTTTCTATATGGTATCAAAGCACCAAGAATCATAATAGAAGAGGAACATATTTTTGTCTTGAACAAGTTCGAATTTGTAGATTTATTCTTCGGTATCCAGTAGCAGATCAAGATGTCATTCAATGGATTGAGACTCGAGTATTCTCTTGAGAGAAATTAAAATTACATAGCATGGAAGGAAATGATGGAGGTAGTTCTCGAGGATAATGGACTGAAGGAATTCTTAAATAGTGATATTCCCCAGCCCACATTAGCAGATTCTCAACTTCTTGATGAATGGAAGAAGAAGGTAGCAATGTCGAGAAGGATATTGTTAGAAGGAGTTCGAGATCATATTGTCTAGAGTCTCCATGGAAGGGTGACTCCATATGCTATGTGGAAGCCCTTGATAGTTATGTTTCAGAATATAATAGACCACAAGAAGTTACAGAAAAGATCAGAAATATCAAGATGGAGGATGGTGAGACGATACCAAAATAATTGACGAATTTCACTCAATGTTGAGATGAGATTGGAAGCGTTGGTGTGACAGTAGCCTAGATATTCTAGGCCTTCACAAGAGCTAGCATAGTTACCATGACTCTGTGAATGAGAGGGAGAAGCTAACAAACTGTAAGAATTTTTGGTCTAAGTTGGTAATAAAGAGATAAGGTGGAGCACTAGAGACTGGACCTATAGAAAAGATAAAGAAGAAGATTTTCCATTTTTCAGAAAAGGAAATAAATCCAAGGGAAAGAATTCTCAAGGAAAAGAGGGCAAGATATACTTGTCCAAGATCAAGTGTTTTCACTGTCACGAGCATAGGCACTATGCCTCGAATTTTCCATAGAAGAAGGCAAGCAAGAAGGAGCCTGCAGTTACAGCGGGTGAAGCACTAGCTTCACAGTCTGAGGTTGATTTGACTCTCATTCCATGCATAGCCAACATTGTAATGGTATGCATGTGGTATCTAGACAATGGTGCCTCATTCCATATGACAGAGAATAGAGATCTCTTTAGTGACTTGGAGGAGAAGTTCCTCCAGCAGAACATAGAGTTTAGAGATGATGGGGGGTATAGCATGACTAACATAGGTACGGTTACCTTTCAGAGGGAGTATATCTGCCCTCTTAGACTAACATATGTTTTGTATGTTCCAGTACTAAAGAATAATTGTGTCCTTTTATCAATATTTGAAGACCGTGGTTATGATGCCATATTTAGAAAAGGAAAGGTGTTCCCTAGACACATCATCATGGGATGGGTGAAACAGATTGATGCAAGAGTCAAGAACCTGTATACTCTAAAGGTTGAAGATGCATGAAAAGCTTTGAGGAGAAAGCAGAGGTTAGTAATTTGATGATTGAGAGGGGGCCTAACTTACCTCTCAACTTGAAACATCATAAGCAGTCTTAGAAGGTTTTGGAGTAGCCACAATTGGAGAATTAGAGAGGAGACCGAGTGGAGCCATCCACTCAAGAAGAGACCTCTAGTAGGGGGGAATTTCGAGCTAGATGGTCAGAGGGAGCACATGCATCCATACCTCCAAGTGAGAGGTAGGGCGATGTGTAGACATAATCCCAAGAGAATAAATTTGGGTAGGATTCATTGTGATGGCTTGTCTCATGGATTGGACTTGGCTATGAGGAGCCCACAGTACATAGTAGAAGGAAGGATCGGTAGGATTTATGTAGTCAGATGTCAGGAAGACAAAACTTAGAGTAAAAAATGTCGGATAATGGAGCACAAATCAAATTTGGCAGCACTGCAGAGGGCACAAATGAAAATTTAGCAGCAGTGCAGAGTTTACAATAGACAATGTAGTAGCTAGAAGCCATTAGAGACTCCAATAATAGATGCATCATATTGATTCCATTTTTTGTAGGCTATTCAGTTTCAAGAGCTGCATGATCAAATAACACTAGAGAAGTGTTGCATGCATAATATTCCAAAGGTACCAGATCTGGATATATTGAATTCTTTTCTTGTTGAGAGGGAGTTTTGAAATTGGAAACAAGAAACATTGAAAATGGAAACAAAAAATGGCAGCAAAAAATGGTACCATAGGGGGCTTCTAATTTAATTTTCCCCCAATCAAATTGGAAGATAAATTGTAATTTAATCTCATGACAACTTGTATTAGTTAAATGAGTCAGGAATACTTAGTTAGCTTAGGAAATTCAAGTTAGAGGTCAAAGAGGAGGCATGTAGAGGACTTTCCATGATAGTTAGGTGTCCAGTTACAGTTATTTGTGAGTTGTAATTAGTTAAATCAAGAAATTGAGTTAAAATCAATTTAACTAGTTCTAACAGAGTGATGAGCTAGTGAGAGGTCAAGTGAATTAAATCTTATTTAATTCACAATTAATGATCAATCAATTAACTGATAATTCGTTGTAAATAGTTGTTTCATGTTATTTCTAAGGAAGGCCCAATTGAGACTAAGGTTAAAGGGAAGAGATATATCAGTTGTACTATTAGAAAAAATTACAGATCATGCATGAGATCATCGAGAAGGCCTTGAAGGATTTCACAATCTTTAATTGGTATTTTCCTAATTAATAGGGGCTCAATTATCCCAAGAATGTGTAATCAAGCTAGGCGAGGAAGAGGCAAGAAATTTTTTAAATACTTTACCGTTTTGTCTCAGATCAAAAGTGGGATCCAAGCTAGATCAGAGTGAGACAGTGAAAAAAATGGTGGAAGTTTCTCAGTGGAGAAAGAACGTTGAATTGTTTCATGATCTTGACTTTATGCAATATAGAGATAGAGGGATTTTGAGTAGTTTCTTTCCCGACATACATCTTGTGTTGTGAAATTGATAATTTCTTTCTCCTACTTGTTATTTGATTGTGTGTTTGTGTTTTGTTTCCACAAATTGTAGAAGGATTTAATTTCATTTTTTAGTACATTACAAGATAGGATTGAATCTTGTTGTTATATATTCTACACTTTTTAACTTTTCATATATGGGCATAAAATTATTTCTTATGAAAATTACAATTAAAGTTAAAAATTACCTATCAAATTTAAAATAAAAATTATTTGGAAAATTTTCAATTGAAGGGTAAGGAAACATTACATTTCATAATAGGTTTTACTTGTCTTTTTTTTTTGTAAGTAAATAAAATTCTATTAATTCATTACTAAAATACAAGGCAATGCTCTTGTTGGGAGCATCCTAAAAATGATACAAGCATACTAAGAAAACATGAGGACAAATTTTGACCACTATGCAAATCTAATACATTCCTTCTTCCCCTTTATCTTCTAAAATTCTATCCATCCTCAGGAGTTGGAAGAGGTTGTTGCGTTAACCACTATGGATAGACTCTATGTAGGGATGACTTCTAGTGCTTTGAATAAGATGACACATATTTCTTTATCACTCTTTGAATTATTAGATTCATGAGGACACTTTTATCCTCCTTAGAGATTATCGAGGGATAATTCCATGTTCTGTGGCTTTTCCTCTAGAGAGGGAACTACAACCGACTGAGCTTCACGTATTTGGATGATCTTGGCTTCATGATGACTCGGAGCCTAAGAATGATTAACTACCTACATAAGGGAGAAGGTCTCAGGGAAATTTGGAGGAGACAGAGAGGCAACAAAAGGATTTTGGACTTGAGTTCTTGAAGAAGGTGCTTTCAGGGTTCACTAATTGGCCCTTGGGGGCTGCCATTATAGATTTTCTTGAGGAAAATTTCTGTTTTTAGATAATTGAGAAGCCTTCCAACCTTTATGAGTTCTTCTTTTTTATGGCCTCGAGGAGGGAACATAAGGAAATTGTGTTGAATGTTTCCAACCTCTTGGTATGATCTACATCAAAAGGAAATATTTTCATAGTCTAGAGGATGCATGAGGGAGTCCACTAGCCAATATATATGAATTTTTTCTAGAAGGTCGTCACTGAGATCCATTTATTCATAGATTCCTATAGATGTATAGATCCCTTTCTAGAATTGTTCTTCACCTATCTTGATGAAGTGCCCAAGAGAATTTCGTATCTCCTCCATCGACTATGAGTTGTGGTGGGAAATCTAGAGGCTTCAAGATTAGTTTAGATTTCTCTTTCTTTGATAATTTCTTGTGAAATTTGTAGGCTTCTTATTAACCTTTAATTTTATTATTTCAACAAACAATTACCAAAACATGAACATGAATGTGAAAATAAACACAATGAACATAAGATATAGGCTCTAAGCCAGGGAAAAAAATCCTCTAAGGGGAAAACCGAGAAAAATGATCTCCTTATAGAATCAGATCAAAGAGAGATATCCAAGACCCGTGACCATAGAAAGAATCCAATCCCATAGATTCCAATTCAAACCATCCTTCTACATAAAAAATTCATTAATAACAATATACCAAAAACAGATATTCAATTAGAGATGCGATAAGGCATAACTTCCATACATTTGACTTCAAGAGGAACCCTTGTTCAACTTCAACCTTCTGCCTTCCTTTCCTCTATGAAATTTCATATCAGATCAAGTGAAATTGTGTGTCTAAATGAGCTCTAACATCCTTCTTATAATACTTTTCTAGAGGGGTTCAAATAGACATGTTTTATGGGGTAGGGCCGACTTGACAGGTAGGCTGACCTAAGATCTAGAGGTAGTAATTTTGACCCAAATTACAATTTGAAAAATTATTTATCTTTACAATAGGTCCAAATAGGACTTTGAATCTTTGATTCAATAAATCATAGAAGCATGAATAACACATTTATCTAAAATATTAATTTTACTTTAACATGAAACTCGTTATTTTACATGAAATATATAAATATATAATGACAATGGAAATTATGAAGACCAAACCTAGTTACAACTTTCAACGCTCTCTCTTAAATAGCGAGATATTCATAATTACATAATAAGGTATAAGGATATTCTCAAATTCAAATATCCTCGTAAGAAGAGTCATATTGATGAGCCATCTTTAACATCATGACCAAAATTTTCAACATAGAAAGGCCTGGACTAACAATCTCTACCTCTCAACTAGATTAGAGCACAATGATGGGGAGGCAATGATTATATACACCATCATCATTACCTCACAAGGTACATACCCCATACATATGTTCACCATGCATGTCCTTAGGAATATTATTATCTTGGATACCCTGTCAGATACTCAAAGAGTGTTAATCAAATATGCTTATCCAATCCTCCATTCTCCTTACCAGTGACTTCACTAAGAATTGCGACTGTTAGTACTGTTCTAGTGCATGAAACATGGATAATGCAATGTCCCTCATGACTACCTCTTAATTAAGGATGTAATCCTTCATCCATCTTAACAAGGGAGACTTCAACCATAAGCTTTATTTGTTTCGTTCATCAACTGCATGTTTTGTAATGGAGATATTTAAGTAGTAGTTGCAGGGCTCCTCCTTCTTGCATCTTCATATTGTTCCTGAGCTTCAACCTTCTTCGATGTTCTAGAGCCAAACTTCTGCATAATCTAATTTCATGACATGGTGCTTTCCATCAACCTTTCTTATCACTTTCCATCAATGATGATCTGTAGTATCTTCGTCATCGAAATGTATATTGTCAAATCAATCAATGTAGAACTTCATTGTATGTTTTTATATTCAATTGAAAATTTTAACTTCCTCTAGTTCAACACCAAATCCATCGTGATAAAAAAACTCTCTCATGTATTCTAGCTTTTCTACCTTTTTAGTTTACATATTTATTCTCTTACCAATGAAAATCATGATGGCATTTCTCATTAAGATGTCAAATTTTTTTTTGCTCCCTCTGAGGTTAATATTCCTTTTCATTTTCTATTTCATATTGCAATAGAGTTATGCTTCATGCCCTTTCGATCACCAATCTATAATGAACCAATCAACAAGCTCCAATATTGCAATCATCAGGATATTTACAACTCCTTATCTCTATTTATGGTTAGTAATATTATTGCCATTTGATTGTCTTCTTTGATGAATAAGAAAAAATACTCCTAGTCTTCTTTCTATGCCATTTTTCTTTAGCCTTTCATATGCTTATTCAATCCTGGTGTAGTTCATCATATAGAGACGAGGTCTTAGGGTTAATATGTATCCATAATTGTAAAAAAATTACATTATTTTCATATGATTCTCAAGGTAGTCATTCCTTCAAGTCAAACTATTCCAAATGACGATGTCAAACGATGTTAACATATATATCTATGCCAAAAAATTTGATGTCTTTGTTATATAATTGTGATACCAATGACCTAACGATGTCATGTTGTAACAACATCCTCCCACATCTACCCAAGTAACCAGCCAACAATGGAACACATGTGACGAAGAGTTACTATGATATGGCTAAACTTCATATGTATTAGTTGAGGAAGTGGAACCAACAAAACATAAATAAATTAACCTTATACACCTGCAACAAAACCCCTAGGAGGCACCCAACCCATCTACGTGACCAACCCTTGAAAAAAGCTGACAATTTTCTGCACTAAAGCCTCAGTCTCTCCTTTGACATTGACATGCATGTGAATGGGACCCTCCAGTCGCTCCCACAACAAGGCGCACGCGACCAGGAAATTTTTTAGGTAGTTTTGTGCCAACGATTCTGGATTTTGTGCCACTTTTTCAGGGCCAGGACTCAGGAAACTACCCTAAAACTCTATGAAACTTTAAAAAATGAAAAATAACATTGAAACAATGATACAAATGTTAATAATTGAATAAAGACTTGACTGAACCCTACTAGCCATGACAAACATCTCGTCAAACATGTCACAAATATGCATTCTGCAAGTTTAAACAACATATCTGAGCATAGGGGTATCAAACTTATCTAAAAATAATTAAGAAGAAATGATTCCTCATCACAACAACTACATTACCATCTATTAATCCATACATTCATTGTGTATTCAATGTTTAACCAAAACATGATGAGAACAATACATTATCACTATCATAAATATCAGTCATAACTAGCATATAACCAACAAAATTATCAAGGATACAAAATCCACATAAAAAACATATAAACAAGTATATTTACCCATAAAATATCAAGGAGAAAAAGCTCTTATTTATCATTGCATAGGCTGACCAGGTATGGGACTTCCACGAACCACCCAACCATAGACTAGGCTGAACCAAATATTTCTTACAAGTAGTCACCCCCATGCCATATTCCAAGCATGAATGTGGGATCTCATAAAACACATCAATCAAAACCAAACCAGGGCTTGCAAAGGAAAAACCATCTCAACCCTCAACTAGTTATTCCACCTCATGGTTAAACATCACTAACCATAATGACATTGGTCTCTAACCCAGGATTTCTAGGGCTCAAGATGATTGTTCCAACCAAGGCTTCCAGGATTAGTAACTCAACACACAACTTTAGTCGGGCTTCGAGATAATTTGTCCAACCAAGGCTTTTAGGACTAGTAACTCAAGCCACCAAGTGATTCCAAAGAATTTGTCCAACCAAGGCTTCCAGTACTAGTAACCCAACCCAAGATGTTACAATGCTTCCAGACCATTTGTCCCACCAAGGCTTCCAAGAAATAATAACTCAACCCATAACCAAAGGCACAATAAAACCAACTAGAAAACAAAGGTAAAACATATAACACCATGGCTATCTAGGAAATTTCAAGGCTACTCAAAACCACCGTCAATATAGGCAATCCTCCATGCCAATGACAGGTCATAAACAAATAACCACATGCATAGGCCATGCATGCAAAAAATATTAAGGAAACCATAAATGCAACTCGATACCTGTAAAGCAATCCAACTATAGCTTATGATCCCGCTATCCTCTTGCGCTTTCCTACTCTTCCTTTTCCTTCCTGCTCCAAACCCCATGTATTCCACACTCCTCCAAGAGTGCTCCAAGAAGCCTCTAAGTGTCCAAGAGTATGAGAGAGAGAGAGAGAGAGAGAGAGAGAGTGAGAGAGAGAGAGAGAGCTCCACCATAGAAATGGAAAAATACTACCATCTGATCCTCATAAGCCTTTTTATCTATGAGGCCTCTATTTTCTTCATTTTTCATTATTTTCCTTCATTTCCCCCCTCACATGCAACCATTCAACTTTCACCTTTATTTTTTCCTAATTTCCATTATTTTCATAAATAAAATGCCAATTAATACCTCATTCATTTCCAAACCCTTTTCCATTGCGTTTTCCAATTTCCTTTAGCAATAATAAACTGAAGTGACACCAACTAGGATGTTTTTCCCACCATTCAAATTTGAAAACATGTCCCATGACCATGGTCTTATATTTTTTAGATGTATTTTTTACCAGGGTTGTTACATAAACCTCTCCCTTAGGGTAACACCATCCTCAGTGTTCAATGAAACTTACAACAAAAAATAATTCTAAAATTAAAACATACTGGCCATGGAGATTTATAACATAACTCATTGAAGTATTTACAATGACCTCTGATGAAAAAATGACAAGCATGCCACTTAATGGAGCTTTATAACAAAACTCATTACGATATCTACAATAAAAACCATATATACAACCATACTATCTATGGAGCTTTATAAATATAGTTTGATACAATATTTACAATAATATACACATATGCACATTTTCTCAACCAACAAATAAAAGGACATGATGCTTGTATTAACAACAATGGAATCCAGAGGCTCACACATCCACCCTCAAAGTAGTACCAAGATTCAATTCCTTCCCAGGAAGTCCAGAAACCACTACCAAAGCCAAAGTCTACATCCAATGTCCAACACTACCATCCTGCACCACTTTTCCTCTTAGTGAGTAGTAACCAACTCATTTTTCTAGGGCACACTCCCAATGTGCATCTGATTCCATATGGGAATGCTAATGACAAAAAAATATTCGTCCCTGGCCTCCCCTTCTTTTCTACACAGTCCCTTGGGCAATCTGGTGACCCCTTTCATGCAGTAACACACCTTCCAAGTTCTACAGGAATCCCCTTCTCTGCTACGCAGTCCCTTAGGTGACCCCTTCCTTGGAAATGTTTCCTCACATCACAAGGTCCAAAAAATAAGGCATGTCCCTAGCTAAAAACCATCATACTAGTCATAGAATGTTCATGGAAATCAATGGACATTATTGGGCACCAGTGTCACAAAATGGCCTTTCTCCTAGAGTGATTTACCAACATATTGATTCTTGTTTCAATTCCTTTTTTTTTTTAATACTAATTCCTGTAGTCAGTGTTAATCACCAAAATGGGCATTTCCATGCTCCATGTACCAAGCACGTAATTCCCATTAGACTTAAAAATGAATTGAAATGAACTTAAATCAATCTCATCGGTAGCTCACCAACAAGGTACACTTGCAATCTTGTTAACTTCCTATTACAAAAATTCAAAATAGTTATTTGATCAATCATCATGTATGAGAATATCACATTTGATTAGCTTAAAGTGCAACCATCATAAATAAAAATCATATATTACATGTAACCATTATAAAACAGAAGCATAGATCATGTGTAATCATCACGAGTCAAAATCACAAATCACATACATAATAAAATTGAAATAAAATATTGATACTTATCCTTTAATCGATCCTTAGCTTCTACCATTATGCATTTTCCTCTCCTTACGCACACTGGATTGGTTGCCATAGAAGACAAACACCTAGTGCCTTCTATTAACCCACTTACACATAAACATAGTGTGCATCACACACATGCAACCACACACGACATACACCACCATATAATACATGCAACTACCTCTGACATACAACACATACACCTACACCCTATTTTCGATGCAACACAATACATACACCTACACCCAGTGTACAACACAACAAATACACCTACACTTGGAATATAACACAACATAATATGTATACATACACAAAGTGAAACACAACGAGTACACATATCATGACACCATGACTACATAATGGACATACGTAGTACCACATGCCCGCAACATAGCATGCAGGACATGCACACAGTACCGCATGTACACGAGTACCATATGTACAACATGTACACAGTACCACCTGCACATAGCACTACCTACATAACGTGTGCACAACATCACATGTACATGGCACCACTTGCACAATGTGTACACAATGCCACATGTACACTGCACCACCTGGACAACGTGTATGCAAAACCACATGTACAAAACACCACATGCATGATATGTACATGACACCACATGTACACAACATCACATGCACGACATGCACACAACACCACATACACACAACACCACATGTAAAACATGTACACAACACCACATGCACACAACATCACATATACTATCATGTAAACAACACTATATGTACATAACACCACATGTACAACATGCACACAACAACATATGTACATAGCACTGTATATACAACATGTAAATAGCACTATATGTACACAACACCGCATATCCAATATGAACACAACACCATATGCACACAACATCGCATATCCAAAATGCTCACGATACAATATGTACACAACACCACATATCCAACATGTACATAGCACCTTCTATACCGAACAATTCATATGTAATATACACATAAAAACATATATAAACAACACTAAATGCACACAACATCATAGGTGCAACATGTACAACATATATACAACAATAGTACTACACATCCCGAGACCACACACTAACTCTACCAAGCAACCTTGTTTCTAGTGTCTCTCCACCATTCTTGCATGCTTAATCATACCGTGGATCACACTTCTTTCATTTTGGTGATGTACCCATCAACATTACCTTCCATAACATATAAATATACATAGTATGCTCACATAATATCAATTCATACCCACATGATATTGACCTTGTATATTTTTAGGGTTAATCTTCCCACTTGATTCCTCATAAGCCAAGAACCTATTCATGCCCTTCACCTTCATAAGCAATCATTCTTCCACAAGAATGATCCCCGACGACCTTGTCAGAAAATGACATAAATACATACATGTATACATATATAGATATCAACATAACCATAGTCACAACACAATTTCTTCATATCATAAGGTCTAGGTTAAGAGAACTCCATTTATTCATGTAGAGCATGCACAACATTGAGAGCCACATTTCCAAACTTAGCGAAGGCATCTAACACCTAAAATCCATTTAGTTTACCATACATGATTACCTTTCTCACGACTGATCTTCCATCATCCATTTATCCCAATGAACCCCACCAGTCCAACTAGTTGTCATACTCTTTCCTTCAATTTCCCTTACTCATGCACCAAGATTCATTCGAGTCGTACATTACATATTGGGTTTCATCTATCGCTTCCCGAACTCCATTAACTTTCCTCTTTCCCAATGAATTCCCAAGACTCTCTAAACACAGAAGACAAGAACAAGAAAAAAAACCATGAAAACCAATACAATATGACACCACAAACAAAGTGGAAATGGTTTGCACTAGAGATAAAAAAAATTGTAAATCAATTGCAAATGAATCATAAAATATAGAAAGCATAAGACTAACAAAAAACACCATGACTCAATCCCAATGCTTCCCAGTGCTTCCAAATTAAATCTAAACCCGAACCTTCTTCAAGATTTCATGGAAGTCTCTTTTTCCATTCAATCCCTTCCATCATACTACCATAGACACTAACTATCATTGCATAAACAAATTTAAAAATATACCAGTTATCTTACCTTTTTGTGCCAATCATGTTTCCTTGTAACTGAACACACATGCCAACCACATGTTCCAAATGTCAAGAAAACATATCTATTAATTTTAAATCAACATTTACCAAGTATAACAACCATGTCATAATAAAAAATCAATTCATAGTAATCAGTCATAATACATACTGATACAAATATCACCTACTTACACTCAAGTACCTAATAGTTGTCTCAACACATATCTGTTAGTACAACCATCTTAAAACAAGATCATTTCTTCAAGAAATCTTATGGACACTTACTTATATCATTCAATTAATCAAACATTAAAATAAACTATAAACGTACCATGTTGGATAAATCAACTAGATGACATAATAAACACCAACACTCAAAAACTTGAATAAACGACATAATCAAATAGTCAAGCATCAAGTAGACGACATAAGAAAACTCATACCTTAATGTATCTCAAGAGAGGCTATATTTTCTACACAATCAATATAGATTAGAACAATATAAGTTCTCAACATATCAGCTAACATAAATAAGGTCATGATATCCATAACAATAACTAGCTAACATGTTCACATCATAAACTCATAAAAAAATTTCATTCATGCATAAAAATCACATATGCATAGTCAGTCTAGATTAGTACAACAAAATATCACAAACATATCAACTCATACATGAATTTAATAACCATAATCATATACACATGCCAATCCAAATTATCATGATACATATAACAACAATATCCTAAGTACAATGACCATAACCCTCATGCATATGACCATAATGCATATAACAACAAGTTACTATCGTTCATGACTAACTGACGCATGTACATATGATCATACTGATTAAATAAAATTTATCATACATGTAACCACAACAAAAATAGAATTAAAAGCATATAAGTAACCCTAATGATTATAAGAATCCATTAAATAACATACATGCATGCCCAACATACAATAGATGTATAACGATCCGCTCTTACCCCAAAATCTAGTGTTGCATCTCTTGCTCTATCGTAGCCAACATATCAACATCATATCTTATCAACAACATCATGATGACATAACTACATACGATGACCTCAAATGCATATCTAACCTATTATGCATGCATAACCATAACCATAATAATGCAGGAACAACAACCTATAGACACTGACATGCATAACAAATGCATAACCAACATACACTCATGATGACAACATCTAATCAACAACACCATCAACTTTCACGCAGTGACACCACTGAAAACATGACCAACTCCATGCATATGCAACAAGAACAAGAACACAAGCATAAGGAACACATATGAAATTGACATGTACGCATGAAAAAAGCATTCCGCACATCCATTCGAAGTGTTGAACCATGCTTGGATACCACTTTGTAACACCCTCCTTCCACATCTACCCAAGTAACCATCCAACCAGGGTAAACGTGTGATGAAGACTTACTATGATATGGTTCAACTCCCTATGTATCAATTGAGGAAGTGCAACCAAAGAAACACAGACAACTTGACCTTCTACACCTGCAACAAAATCCCTAGGGGCCACCCAACCCATCCAGGTGACTAGCCTGTGAGAAAAATTGATAGTTCGTTGCATTAATGCCTTATTCACCCCATTGACATGGGCATGCATGAAATTAGGACCATCCAGGCTCCCCCACAACAAGGAATGCATATGATTGGGGACTGTTATGGGTAGTTTTGTGTCAGTGACTCCATATTTTGTGCCACTTTTTCAGGGCCAGGACTTAGGCCACTTCCCAGAACTCCATGAAACTTTCAGAAACAAAAAATAACATCGAAACAATGATACAAATGCAAATACTTGAAAAAGGAATTTACTGGACCCCTACTAGCCATGACATACATTTAGTCAAACACGTCACAAATATGCATTATATAGGTTTAAATAAGATATCTTAGCATAGGGGTCTCACACTTATCTGAGAATAAATAAGAAGGAATTATGGCTCATCAAAATATCTACATTAACATCTATTAATCCATACATTCATGGTACATTCATTTCTTAACCAAAACATGATGAGAGCCATACCTTATCAATGTCATAAATCTTAGTCATAACCAACATATAACCAAAAAAAATATCAAGGATATAAAATCCATATAAACTACATATAAACAAGTATATTTACACATAAAATACCAAGGATAAAGAGATCTTATTGATGATTTCATATTCCAACCAGGTATGGGGCTTCCATGAACCACTTGACCATAGACTACGTTGAACCAAAACTTTCTTCCAGCTAACCACCACCATGCCATATTTCAAGCATGAATGTGGGATCTCATAAACCACAACAATCAAAACCAAACCATGGCTTCCAGATGCCAAAAAACCTCAACCCTCAACCAGGGATTCCACCTCACGGTTAGACATCACTAACCATCCCCAGATTGGTCTCTACCCCAAGTTGTCTACAGCTCTAGAGAGCTTGTTACAACCAAGGATTTTAGAACTAGTAACTCAACCTACACCTGCCATCGAGCTTCCACAACGTTTGTCCAACCAGGGCTTCTAGGACTAGTAACTCAACCCACCAAGAGATTCCATAGAATTTGTCCAACCAAGGCTTCCAAGACTAGTAACTCAACCCAAGCTATTACAGGGCTTCTAGAGAGTTTGTCCCACCAAGGCTTCCAGGAACTAATAAATCAACCCATAGTGAAAGGCACAAGAAAACCAACTAGAAAACAAAGGTAAAAACCACAAAACCATGTCTATCCATGAAATGGAAAGGCTAGGAGAAACCCCTATAAATCTAGGAAATCCTTCATGCCAATGAAAAATCATACAAATAACCACACACATATGACATGCATGCGAAAAATTGTATGTAAAACATACATGCAACTCGATACCTGCAAATAAATCTAGTTGCAGTTGTTGATCTCGTTTTCCTCTTGTTATTTCCTTCTCTTCCTTTACTTTCTTTCTCGAAATCCAAAGTATGGCACAGTCCTGCAAGAGTGCTCCAATAAAAATCTAAGTTTCCATGAGTATGAGAGAGAGAGAGAGAATAGAAAGAGATCCACCATAGAACTGACAAAAGAGTACCAACTGGTCCTCGAAAGCCTTTTTATTAATGAGGCCTCTATTTTATTCATTTTTCATTATTTTCCTTCATTTTCCTCCTCACATGAAACCTATGACCTTTCACCTTCCTTTTCTCCTAATTTCCATTATTTTCATAAATAAAATTTCAATTAATACCTCATGCCTTTCCAAAAAAAATTCCACTTCCTTTTCCAATATCCTTTAGCCATAATAAACCGAAGTGACACCCACTAGGATTTTTTTCCCATCATTCATCTTGGAATAAGTGTCCTATGACCATGGTATTATATTTTTTACATGGATTTTTTACCAAGGCTGTTACACATAATCATGTGTAATGAATCATCATGTAACAAATTACTCTATGAAAAATGCGATCCAAAGAGAATATATTCAGGTTTTGATGTGTGCTATAGAAATGTGGCATTTTGCAAAATCTAGTATTTATGCCCCAGGAATGAAGTACAAGTTAAATGAATAAGCGTGAGTCATAGAATTATTTATTTGAGCCATAATATACATGTCATTGGAATAATTGTGAGTCACAAGAATGCGATATGAGTCAATAAAGTAGTGACAGTGTCATGGAAACGAACCACTGTATAAAATAGCCACTATACAATAGTGCAAGCCATATTAAAAGTGAGAGAGCCTTAATTTACAAAGATAACAAGCCACCATATGTGAGTCATTATAGATCTATCATATGAAAATTATTGTAGTATAATTACCACCTTATGAAGCGAGAGCCATAATAAAGTGCTGTCATAGATAATGTAATTAAGCAATGCCACAAATAAAATAATTGCAAAGTGATGCCTCTATAATATGTAAATGACCAACCACCATGATGACAAGAGTGAGCCATAGGTGTTTCACTCATCCAATATGACGTCACTCAGAAACGAGACTTTGAGTATATGTTATATAGTATAAGACGTGAGCCACATATATGATTTGAACGTGGAATATAGTCAAACCATTATATATTTATGATCACATAGAGGGATGTGAGGTGAGCTTACATATTCCATATGTGTCATAGAACATTAGAGATTCCACTATAATGATCTCATAACAACTATATGTGTGTGTGTGCATGTGTGCGTGTGTATGTGTGTGGGTGTGTGCATTTGTGTGTGTGTGTGTGTGTGTGTGCTGAGCCATAATGATAAAAGTGAATCCATATAATGCTGGAATGAGAGGTACATAATATTTGTAATATAAAACCACAAATTACTGTAATATGTGAGTCTTAGAGGATAGTGTCAGTAGTCCTACCTCGGAACAATGAACTCATCTATGCTAATTTTTTAGGTTTGAATCATAACATATTTAGAAGATATGAATATCCATAGATTTGACCTTTAGGATCAATGCAAACATCATGTATGATATTCTAGTCTTTTATGAATCCCTTTGTTTATCATATACAATTTGAACGATTGGATTTCTTGACTAGGGTTACCGCAGAGTATTTATATTCATGCAATAAATATTCTTGAAATCTTTGTTCTTCCTCAAAAGCCAAAAAAGAGTGATCTTCAAACTTCCATCTTCAACCTTAGCTGGGATACCATGTTGACGAATTTGGATGCTTCAATATTAGGTTAGATTTCTCTTTCTTTGATAATTTCTTGTGAAATTTGTTGGCTTCTTATTAATATTTATTTTTATTTATTTCATCAAACAATTACCAAAAAAGGAACATTAATATCACAAGAAACACAATGAATACAAGATATAGGCTCCAAGCGAGGGAAAAAATCTTCCAAAGGGAAAACGCCAAAAATATCTCTTCTTATAGAATCATATCAAAGTGAGATACCAAGACCCATAACAATAGAAAGACTCCAATCCTCTAGATCCCAAGTCAAACCATCCTTCTACAAAAAAAATTCATCAAAAACAAGAGACCAACAAAAAATATTCAATTAGATATGTGATAAGGCAAAACTTCCACTCACTTGAATTCAAGAGAAACCCTTCTTCAAATTTAGACTTCAACCCTCCTTTCATATGTGAAATTTCGTATCAGATCAAGAGAAAATGTGTGTCAAAATGAGCTCTAACTTCCTTCTATTTATACTTGTCCATAGGGGTTCGAAAAGACATGTCTTATGGGGTAGGGCCGACTTGACAGGTAGGTCGAATTGGCATCTAGAGGAAGTTTTGACCTAAATTATAATTTGATTTTTTTTTTTCCTTTATAATAGGTCAAAATAGGACTTTGACTCTTTGACTCAATAAATCATAGAAGCATGAAGAACATGCTTATCTAAAATAATAATTTCACTTGAGCATGAAACCCATGCTTTGAAAAATATTTATTTATTTTTATTTTTCTTTCTCGTTTACATAAAACATATAAATATATAATGGAAATGACAATTATGAAGATCGAACCTAGTTACAACTTTCAACAAGTTGCAGAGGATAAAAGGCATGTTGGTCAGCCTAACCCAGATAAGAGTCTTCATTCCCTCCATGTCTAGAGGGTTGAAGCTAGGAAACCAAGGTTCTAAAGAGAGGCCTAAACGCCCCCAGAACCAGGGACTATGTTCAAGGGCCTTTAGGGGATATTTTTAGTTATTGAATAAAGCAAAAAAATAAGCCTTAAAGAAGATCTAGAGAGATTAATGTGTAGTACATGTTTTGTTCAACTAGTCTCTTAATTTTTCAAGTTGGGGTTGAGGTCTAGACCCCATTAAATTGGAAGATAGTTTTTCTTTACATAAAGATAAAAATGCAAAATAAAGAAATATTCCGTTACCTTAAAAAATGGAATGTTCTCCGAATGTTCAATGATGAAAGATGGATCTTAGAGGGATTTAGGAGTAGAAATAGAACCACCACCTTTGTTGTTTCACTGAAGGATTTATTCTATGATGGACTCTCAATCTCCATGGTTGGAACTTTGGCTTGGCTCGAAGCTTGGCGGGTTTGCGACTGTGAAGGGGTTTGGCCTAGGGTAACCCCCAAGAGACCCGAGAAAATCATTACCATAATGTCCCTTCCTATGCCTAGAGCATAGATGGAAGAGCCATTCTGCAACTCCCGATGATCATGCACTAACTCAAACTTAGAAAATGGAGTACACATTGCTTTAAAAAATAAAAAAGTTAATGTATGTAATAATGGAGCAATGGTGCACTAAGATAAAGAGAGGGGCCCCATCCAGATATTTCACAAAGAGGGAGAAGACCTCATGTTCGTTTATAAATTCATGTCTTGAGAGAAAAACACCATAGGCTTGAGGCGATTGTCGAGGAGACGAAGATATTGTTTCATGAAGAGCTAAGGGACCGATGGCTAGGGTTTTTGCTTGTTGAGCCATTATGATATTTCTAAAAAAAATTATGATTCCTTATATTCCCCCCTTGTGATTTGATGGATATGTTAAATATAAACTTAATGTACTATATCATATGTTTTACTTGTCATTATGATTATGATTTTTATTTTTATTAGTCATTTTTATATGTACCATGATAATTTGAAAACAAAAAAGGAATGTTAATAATTTTCCCATATTATGAATAGCTCAAAAAATAAATATTATCATTTTTATATAATAAAATTCTCTTGTTATGGAGATCCTATATGTAGAACCTAGTTATTGAAATTATATTTTAGAAATTTTTCCCATATTATAAATAGTTAAAAAAAGAAATGTTATAATTTTTATATAATAAAATCCCATTGTTATGGAGCTCATGTATACATAACTTATTTATTGAAATTATATTTTACTAGTGGGAATTGAACATAAAAATATTTGGTTGTGGCAAATTCCTTCACTACTCACAAAGGAGAATGATTCTAATTTGAATCAGTTCTCCATCTTCATGCTTCTTGGATTTATAACCTACCAATATTCCATGGTCCCACCTACAAATATTCTTACTGCGTGCTCGACTTGCTTGTATATACTGATCACTTAGCTTGCTTGCATTTACTACTTGTTTGCTTGGATTTATGAAGAGTACCTACATGTTTTATTTATGCCTACTTACTATAAGGACACTATAGTGGGCACAAGTGATGAAAATTGATTCAATGAAACTTTGGCCCCTTATTATAAATTCAATGTTAAATTTGTATTCAATTTAAAAATTCATTTTTGTTAACAAAATATATTGTTATTTATGTGTTCTGTTGCATATAGTGTTTTGTATCATAATGCACTTGTGCCCCAATCATTACGACCATAATTATTATGGTAAAATATTCTTGTGAGTTGTATTTCTTTTATTGAAAATTGTGTTTTTTGAGCTTTTAAATGGTTGTTGTTTTTTAGTTAGATGTTATAATGATATTCATAAAATAATACCATATTTTGATTGCCTTTAAAAATATCAATGGAATTTTCTAAATGATTGGACCAATTACCTTTTAAGGAAGAATAAAAAATTATTGCATATGAGGAATGGTGTTCAAGAGATGAAAAAATAATGAGCCTATTGAATACCCTCCATACAATTCCTATATAGATTATAGCTAAATGGTCCAATTTAATTCTATCTATATGGTTCATATAGAGACTATCGGTAAATTGCCCTATTAAATTCCCTCCATTTGATTCCTATATAAATCGTAATATTGGTGAACTAGTGCCATATATGTGTGCTTGTTCAAGTGTATAGTGAGTTTTTCTCTCTAGATAAGCTTCTTCATTTGATGTCTACATAGCTTGGCACAATAACAAATGTGTTGTGTGAGGTATACATGGAATTTTAAAGTATATTTCATTTCCATATGAAAAGAATACTTTATTTGAAGTTGTCAATATTGAAAAGCTAAAATGAAACGAACTCTTCAAATTGAAATATAACTCTTCCCTTCACATTTGATCCCTAGTCCAAATATTATCATACTACTTACCATGCAACCAATATTCTTTTAACACAATGTAGTTTAATGCAACCTATCACTCCTCTATAATCAATGCAAATTCCATTTCACATAGAGACCCAACAACATCTTTCTCATGAAAATTCACTCCAAGTGTGATGAATATTAATTTTCTTTTGAAAATAATTCAACCATAAGAATGATTATCACGATATAAATTAGCCAAACAACCATTTAAACACATCGAATTTTCTCTTTAAAACTAATGTCAAATCTTTATAAAGTAAATCAACAAAATGTTGAACAAAAAATATATTAGGTGTACAATGATCACTAATGTAAATATGATAGCTTTAATAAGTTCACAATTATCTACGAGCTATCATTTCTATCAATATTGAACTTTAGGTGTCTCTATGAAATATGCTCAAGTATTAAAATCATGGCCTAAACGATAATATTGCCATTATATTTCCCTGTGTCGTGAAGGTATACTTATCAGCAAAACCAACCAATAAAATTATTGTTCCTTAGAAAATATATTACATGAATTGTAAATCCTGCAATGATGGTGTATTAGAGTGTTTGATATATCTGTATGTCTGAAATTTGAAATTCTTCGTAAAAATTATCGCTAGAATACAATCTTCAAATAAATCAATCTCTTTTGAGGTTGTTATTGAGTCTATAATAGAAATGTATTCAATACATGCATATATCTTTCCACTTCAGAATGACATTTGAAAATAAAAAATAATTACAATCAATACAACACTTAGTATTAAAGAATGCTAATAAAAATATTCTTTACATTTTTATCATCAACATATTTTTTCAAAGAAAAAAAAATCTTAATCTTCATTTAAAAAAATCTAATCTTTGAAAAATAATATATATATATATATATATATATATATATATATATATATATATATATATAATTTAATTATTTACAAGTTATTTAATTTATTTATTTTTTAAATCTAGAAAGACTAAAAAATTATATTTGTTCAAAGAACATCGTAAACCAACCTATACCATCTTCTAACTTCCCTATATTCTTCATTATAGGAAACAAACATAAATTTAAACAACCCATGTCTCTCCTATATTCTTCATTAGAGGAAAACCAAACATAAATTTAAATAACCCACCTAAAATTACCTCAATTGATAAAGTGACCATCACATATAAACAATTATCTAACAAAAATGCAAACATCAATACCTTTCACAGCAACAACCAAATATTTTTGAGAACTACCCATCATTATATTTTTCATAACCTTTTCATTGATTCAGTTTTTTCTTCATCGTTTTCTTATCTACCAACTTATTAACCACTTTGGAGGACACAAAACTTAAGATCCATCATCAATGACGCATTTGGTCGAACACCCACATCACTTCTGCAATTTGGTGGAACACCCCATTAATGTATTTGGTGGGACATTGGCATCATGTCCAACAATATTGAGGTACGCTAACTCTGCCTAACCAATATTTTGTCAATGCATAACAAGTAATCATGTATATTAGTTTTAAAAATATAAAATTATAGTGGGAAATTATCAAAATTTAATATAGTAAATATAATAATTATTAGAATATGTATTGAATTTTGATTAACATATATTAATGTTACTATGCATTAAGAGATATAAATTTAGAAGTAAGTTTAACTCGTAGTATCTAATTATTTTATAATTAAGTAATTGAATTGACTTAACAAACTATAAATAAATGAATAGTTACAGTTTAGTTGGTTACTTTATAAAGTGTACTTGATTTTTCATTATGCCACCTTGATTAAGGTGAGAGAATTAAATTTTCTTTTATAGCAATGTAGATTCCTTTTAAAACATTCTACCACATATGTATTTTGTGAGTTTTCTATTTCAATGTAATTTTGTGATTATGTTCCGAACATAATATTAGCGTGTGTTTAGAGCGAACTTTAATTAATAAACATGATTCATTTTCATCTTTTACATATTAAATATGTATATGTTAATATGTTAAATATGCATATGTTGTTATTATTTATATAGTTGATTTTGTTTGGAGTTAGCCAAATTTTATAGACTTCTAAAGCAGTCTAATTATCTATAAACAAACAATATGTTGTTTCATTGAAATTCAGTTTCAATTGCTTTATATTTTAGATATAACTTATTGTTAATCATGCATATATAACTTATTGTTAATCATGCATTTAGAAGGTGTAGTGAAACTTTAATTAACAAAGTTTTGTTTAGATATACTTTCAAGCAATATTTTGGTTTGTTGGGGTATTGACGTGGTTTGCAAAAAGTTTTGTGTAGAGATATAGGGTTAGTGTCTTAACATTTCATGGTTTGAATAGGCTCTAAGACCCCTTTTGGATTATAAGTACTTTTTGTTTGGGAAGTTGAGTTTTCTTGAAACTTAGCTCATGGATCCCCTTTCTTTGCAACCAAGATCACACCTAGGGACCTATGTATGTATTATTTATTCTCATTTTCTTGTTTTTATCTTGCTCCTCATATATGCCCCCCCATCTGACCTCATGTTACAACCTTTACTCCTTGTTAATGAACACTTTCTCCCTTATCAACCTCATTTCCACCCTTTTCTCAATATCTACACCTCCACTAACCATCTCCCTCTACCAACCTTAACTCATGGAAATAAACTTCTCCCTCTAACCCTCTTTCATTACCTATTACAACTCTAGTCTCATGTTAATAAGTACAACACTCACCACCCCACCCACCATTGTCACTTTTTCAACAACCTTTTGATCATCTTCATCCCCTCCCCACCGCTTTCTCCGCCACACCCCCCTACCCCTAACCATTGATTACACCTTCCACCTTGTAACACCCTTTCTGTTTATCGTTATTAGTGCCCCTTACACTACATGGACCTTCTTTTTATTGGCCCCACTTTGTATGTCTCCAACATGTGTCCCCTTTCCATGGACCCTCTCTCATATTTCCTTTTTAAGACTACACAACCACCCTCAACATGGCCTTACGCTATCTCCCTTAAATATAACTACCTCTTTTGTTAAGAATAATACTAAGTGGGGAGGGGGAGGGGGAGGGGGAGGGGGAGGGAGGGGGGTGAATCAATATTATAAAATTTTACCTTTTAAATTTCTATTCTTATTTCTGTACGCGACTTTAATGAGGGAAACATGCATATGTATGCTATTGTTATGAAGACAACTAACATATGACCAGTTAAATAGTTTTTCAATTAATTCTTCATATGTTTAACTTGAACCAGTGAATCAATACTTCATCAAAAATTAATTAAACAATAATATAGTGCAGTAAGAATAAAATAAATCATCACACATATTCAACACATATGAACACCAAGATTTTTAGGTGGAACCCGAATGTGGGAAAAACCCACCGTTGTTGTCGTCTCTGTCTTCTTCTTTAATTAAAAAAAATATTCTTTACAATATTTTACTAGTGAAGACTCATACTAGTACGCAGGAACCCACCTATAGAGGGCTACAACCTTCTATCGTTCTCCAATACCTACTGGAAGTGAGCTAAAACCCCCTTATCTTCAATTCTTTGTGCATCACTTTTCAGAATGTTTCACACTGGATCCACCTGCAGGCCACTGTTCAATGAATTTTCAAACTAGACCCACTATCATCACCAAATCACTGAATCAACAAAAAAATCACTAAATCTCAATTAACCATTGCAACTAGTGAAATTAAACCAGAACAAATCATGTCAACGCACTATCAATTATCAAGCCATACATTGTTATTCATCACTGAAATCAATTACTACCACTGCACACCCTAATCAACAATATGTCAAAATGTATATGTTATGGTTCTTAAGTATATCCACATATATACATGTTTACAATGAAGCATACCTGTGTACAAATCTCAAAACATTGAACCCTGAAACTAAATCATTGTCATTCTGAAATAAACTTTTAGTTACACACAGAACCACTGAATCATTATGAAATCACAAAACCATCACAGGTCTCTGAACATCACATATAGATAGCAGCATCATTACTATTCAGCATATCAATCCATAATCAATTCAACTTCAATCATCACTGTCGAGCACATATCATCATAAATACTTCATTGATAGACAACAACAAACACAACAAGACTGATTAGTTTGATCAGACATTATATTTATAAAAACCCTAGCATATGTATACGCTTCTTATAAAACACTTCCACATGTGTACGTGCCTTTCAAGAATCATACCCGTGTACAAATATGTTCATATTGCAGAATCGATACACTATTATTTTGAAGGTGATCTACGTATGTACATACCTTTTATGAATCAAACCTGCATACAAATATGTAATTATTTACTCATATCTTCGTTGTATAATAGAACTTCTGATAAACCCATATCTCGGCATACATATTTAAAACATGCATTAAAACGTTATTATTAATGATCAAACCAATTGATAAGAAAATTATCAATGTATAGTCATTTCAGATGTATTGGATCTGATCTATCATCATATTCCCCAGTGCACACTTATTTCAGATTAAACTATTCACTAATAACCCATAACTTGCACACCAATCACTTTGATCTCCATCTCCCTATATATCTTACGCCTTAGCCGATACCATGGGTCAAACCCACACTAATTCCGATGGTATTATTTGACGGGATCAAAAATCTGTTGTTGGTCTCAATAATTTGGGCCAATACCATGGAAAATATTCATGGTATTTAGAATAACATGGTGCGGAAACTGTACACTCTTTCTCTTCTCCATACTTGCATATGTATGCAACTTTGCTTCACATAACCCATGTGTATCTCTCAAAACATCACCTTCATTATTCCTTTGTATCTGAACTATTATGCCTTTGTCCAAGCTCTTTGTTACATATATACTAGCTTGTAGGCTCATCCTATTAAAATCATGTTGACATTTTCATCAAGTAGGTTTCCGACAAGGACAACACATTTTTCATAATTCCAACAATCTCCCCCTTTGGATTTTATGACAACAACTTTGGTGTTTGGTTACCTCAACTTGTAAATACCTGTAAAACACATCAAGCTAAGCACCAAAATTTTCAACTTTTAAAACACCAAGGTACTCTACCACTTTGACATTAAGGGAAACGGGTTAATGAATGTTGAATGAAGGCTTATCTTTCCTTGTAGAGACATGAGCACATGACTTTATGACTCAATAAAATATGACCTTTCCTATCATCAAGGACCCATGATTACATTCACCACCCAACATAGTGGGGTTACATATTTGACTCAACATTACATCAAATTCCCAAAATGGGATTACACACATAGTTTACTTAATCCCCAATATTCCAAACATGACGAAGTATTACAATGATCACATCATGGGTATTTTCATGACCTTTACATCAAGACACATATATGACATTGATAACTAAAACCAAAGACCACTATAGTGAGGTAGAAAGACCATGATAGTCTTTAGTAACCACAAATTATAATCATCATTATGTGCCAAGAAATTCTTAAGAAAACATAATCCCAAGAATGAATTATTAGAAGAATAGAAAATTATCCCCCTAAACCTGTGCCAACTGTTCACTATCAGATCTAATCACATAATCTATGGTCATCAAAACAACTCCTTCGATAAGTAAATCTATCAAAGCATCAATTTCATATTGTAGCATCTCATAAGCCAAAACTATTTCCAAATAGCATGAATATACTGTAATCAACCATTTCCAGAACCAGAAAGCCAAATAAGAATTAACATAAGTATATCAGAACTTCTCTCTGAGCTTGTCCCACTATTTCTTCATCATAGAGAAACATACACGACTATTTTTATAGAACCCATGTATATATGTGACTGAATTTCATAGTATCCACATACAGAAAGTGAAATGTAATGAAACTTCATGACTACAACCCCCCTAAGCCTAGAGGATTGGTCAGAATAATTAATAGAGTGATGAAGCAGAGACCGCTCGTAATCTCTATCTGAGATATTCAAAGGAATCACGTGGAAGAGGCTTTGTAAAGATATCTGCAGCTTGTTCTTTTGAGGGAACATACTACAGTTTTAACTTTTGTTCAAGAACTTCTTCTCTTAGAAAGTGATACTTGATTGGAATATGCTTGGTTTTTGAGTTCATGACAAGATTTTTAGAAATACTTATGGCATTGGTACTATCACATAAAATGGGAATAGGTGGAGAAAATATTATTTGAATATCCTGCAATATTTACATCATCCAGAGAAGTTGTGTGCAACAAGATGCAATTGGAACATATTCTTCTTCTACAGTAGAGAGAGAAATGTATATTTGTTTTTTTTATAGAACCATGATACCAAGCGGGGTCCCATGTAGAATGCTCCTCCACTAGTGCTTTTTTGATCATCAACATTACCTGCCCAATTTGCATCTGTGTAAGCATAAATAGTAAGATCTACATCTTTGGGATACCATAAACCAAAGTCTCAAGTTACTTGTAAATACTTGAATATTCTTTTGACTACATGAAGATTTTTCTTTTGGATTTTCTTGAAACCGTCCAAAAATCTCAATTGCATGCATGATATCTATTCTTGTTCCTATAAGATAAAGTAAGCTTATGATCATCGATTTTTATTTTGGTTGGTTGACTCAAGGAGAATCATCATGTGAACTGATATTACACCCTGTTACCATTGGTGTGCATAGAAGGTTGTAGTCTTCCATTCCATATTTCTTCAGAATCTACTTCAGGCACTTTGTCTGTGACAGTAAGGTATCATTATTTGTTTGTTGTACTTGTAGACCAAGAAAGTATGTTAGTTCACCAAGTAAAGACATTTAAAATTCCTTTTTCATGACATAAGAAAATATTTGACTCATATATTCTTCATTACTACCAAATATGATGTCATCCACGTAAACAACTGTTAAAATTTTACCATCATCCATATTTATATATAGGTTTCTATCTGCAGACCCCTTAGTGAAACCTTGTTGTTGAAGATACCTGTCAAGACGATAATACCATGCACGAGGAGCTTGTTTTAGCCCATATAATGCCTTCTCGAGCTTACAAAAAGATTTTTATCATTTCCTAGAATGAACCCTTCAGTTTGTTCAATATATAATTCTTCTTCTAGGTCCCCATTCAGGAAATAAGATTTAACATCCATTTGATATAATTTGAAATTATGAGAGCTTGAAAAAAAAGAAACATTATTATGGCTTCAAGTCTTGCTACATGTGAAAATATTTCTTCAAATTCTATCCCTTATTGTTGGGAAAAGCCTTTGCATACGAGTCATTCTTTGTTTCTAATTACTTCTCCATTTTCATTAAATTTATTTTTGAATACCCATTTTGTCCCAATAACATTTTTATCATGAAGTTTTGGTACTAATTCCCATCTATGATTCGTTTCTATCTGTTCAAGTTCTAAATCCATAGCCTTAACCCAACATTCATATTTTCTTGATTGATTTGCATTTTGTGGTTAAATTATGGATAGTAAGGCTAGATAACTAGGAGTTCCAACAAGAGCTCTTCTAGTTTGTACTCCAGCTTCCTTTTCACCTAGAATTAGATATTTTTGTAATTTTTCTGAACATACCTTGACAGATTCCTTTTTGATGCTTCTGTATTTTTATTTCTTTCTTATCATACTTCACTAGTTTCTTATCTTACATCCTTTTGGCTTGTTGTAGAAATACATTTGCCATTTGTTGGTGATTTCATTTTGGTACTTGTGCATGATTCATCGATCACAACATCAATACATACAACAATATTTTGAAGTCTCTTATTGTAGCATTTGTATCCTTTGCTTCTAGAGGAGTATCCAAGTAGTAGTCCTTCATCTGCTCTAGCTTCAATCTTTCCAAGATTATCACCATTATTCTTTATGTGACATTTTCTTCCAAAGACTCTAAAATTATTGACAATTGAAGGCTTACCAAAGAAAAGTTCATGAAGAGTTTTATCATTTTTTACACGCACATGGGATTTGTTGTTAATATTCACTGCAGTATGCACTACTTCACCCGAGAAGGTATGAGGTGTCCCGAATTTGTTGAGAATAGTCACAACATTATGCATTGCTTCACCCTAGAAAGTATGAGGTGTCCCAAATTTGTTGAGAATAGTCACATCAGTATGTGCTGCTTCACCCGAGAAGTTATGAGGTGTCACAGATTCATCAAGCATGGCATGTGCCATTTTTTAATTTTTTTTTTCATTATTTCTGCCACCCCATTTTTTTTAGGAGTTTTAGGTATAGAAAATTGCCTCTTGATGCCATGTTGCTCACAAAAGTAAAAAAAATAATCTGATATGAATTCTCCTCCCCGAGAATATCTAAGAAATTTGATTTTCAAATCTAACTTATTCTTTACTAAAGCTTTGAAGACTTTAAATTTATGAAATTATTCATATTTATATTTTAACAAGCCAATCCAACACATTCTAGCAAATTCATCAATGGATAAGATGAAATATTGTTCACCTCGCGGTGACTTTTTCCTCATAGGCCCACATAAATCAATATGAATAAGTTCAAGTGGCTTACTTGCGGAACCTTCTTTGGCATTGAATTTTACCCGGGTTTTCTTACTGAATTGACATGATTTTCATATGGTACTTTCTAGTATAGAGATGTTAGGCAAGTCATTAACTTCTCCTAACCTTCTTGACTTATGTATTTGAGTGAAGCTTATATGTCCCAACCTTTTCTGCCATATCCAACTTTCTTATGCTTTTCTTAAGTAACATTGTTCAAGACCTCCTTACAAGACATAGACATTATATGGAGTTCTTGTTCCCTTTATTATGATCTTACCCATATCAAGATTCTCAATAACAAAATTATTTGATCTAAAAACAAGCTCATTTCGTTGGTCACACATCTAACTGACACTCAAAAAGTTGTGTTTTAATACATTAACAACCAAAAAATTTCCAGCTTTAACCTTTTCTTTCAATAAAACAGTTCATTTTCTTTTGATAGCAGCAAGTGAATTATTTTGAAAGGTTACATTATTTTCTTTCTATATTCCGTTAAAGTACACAAACTTATCTTGATCACCTGTCATATGTTTTGAGCATCCACTATTAATGTACCACAAATTTTCTTGATCTCCTGCATATAAATATAGGCCATAATTCTTAGATTACACGATATTATTTTTCAATACCTTATATGTTGTTTCATTTTGCTCATTTTGAAGTGTTAATCACATCTTGTTCCTACATTCATATTCTTTATGCTCAAAGTTATTGCAATAGGAACATCGAGTTTCATATTGAAGAGGTGAGAAATTATTGTACGAGAATTTCTTTAACCCAATCTCATTCATTTCCTTTCTTGCTTCTCTAGTTATGATAGTTTTGTAAGAAACACACTGAGCAACCCTATGACCAAAATTATGACAAGTGAAGCATTGACCATCAAAGTATAAGTTTCTGGGAATATAGTACCTTCTTGTGTAATTTTATTTTTTATTGTAGTAAAAGATATTCTACCTGGGAAGTATTTGATCCTTTATTTTTTTTCTGGTAGCTGGTGTTTTACTGACTGCTTCCTTTTATTGCATTGAGATAGCTTCATGTACCTAATTCAGAAGGCTTTACAAACTTTGATGATTCTCCACTCTATCCAAGACTTGTTTTTATGAGAGGAGAGAATTGTAATTTGATGATTTCATTTAATGTTTCAAACATTTTATTAAACCTAAGGTTTAAACCTTTTGTTTTCTCAAGGTCCTTCCTTAGAATTACTATTTCTAGTTCTAACTTTTCATTATGCTTCTCCTTTTGTAGGATTTGTTTCTTCAGAGATTCTTCTAGTAGTTTGGCGTATTCTGAAATTTAATTTTACTGAATTCTTCCATTTCTCATGATTTTCTCCACAAGGGAATTTAGTAGCATAGTGACCAAGTCTTGCATAAGTAAAACATTTAAAGGGAAGATTACCTCTGAATATGCCAGTTCCTACTAGAAGTTTCTTCACAAAGTTGGCCTCTTCTTCATATGATACATAACATGATTCCTTAAGTTCCTCATGTTCTTTTCCTTTAGAAGTAACCTTGAATGCAACTTCTCTGATATATGAGGTACCCCATTTTCTCATTTCATAGTCTGTTAGAATCCCATGAAGCTTTTCAACAGTAAGGTTCTTCAATTCCCACATTTCTTCAATCAAAGAGACTACTAAATCAAATTTTGAGGTTATAGAGCTTAAGTTTTTCTCAACCAGAGATGATTCTTTTACTTAGTCACCAATATTTCTCATTGAATTAACGATCTCATCTATTATAAGAAATAAACTTGAAATGCTTTCATCATTATGCATTTTTATAGTTTCATATTGAATTCTATATGTTTGAAGTTTTACACTCTTTACCTTAGTGTCACCTTCATTTATTTCAATGATCTTGTCCCATATAGCCTTTGTCGTATTCAGCTGCATGAATTTAAAAAATTATGTTTCTACCAAGCTTCCTAAAAAATCATTGACAACCTTTGCATTGGTCTCATATTTCTTATTTTATGCTTCATCGGTGGGAATGGAAAATGGATATTGGTAGCCTCCTTAAAAAATTCCCCAAACCTCTGCTCCAAGTGATTGTAGGTAAGATCTTGTTCTAAATTTCCATAAAAATAGATTGGATCAATTGAACAGTGGTGGCCTGATAGATGTTGATCCCTCTTTGTTGCCCATGTTGATGAATCTCCCTTCAAGCAATCAAGCTTCTTCTAAAGGAATTGATCTGATACCAATTGTTAATAATAATACTAATGGGGGGGGGGGGGGGGTGGTGGAATGAATCAGTATTATCAAAATTTAGCTTCTCAATTTATTTTCATATTTCTTTACATGATTTTAATGAGGGAAACATGTGTATGTATGCTATTTTTATGAAGAAAACCAATGTTTAACCAGATAACTAGATTTTCAATTAATTGTTCATCTATTTAACTTGAACCAGTGAATCAGTACTTCATTGGCAATTAGCTAAAAAATAATAAATTGCAGTAAGAACATAATAAGTCATCACACATATTCAACACATATGAATCCCAATATTTTTAGGTGGAAACCCAATGTGGGAAAAAACCACTGTTGTTGTTGTCTATGTATTATTATTTAATTAATAAAAAATATTATTTAGAATATTTTACTGGCGCAAAATCATACCAGTATGTAGGCACCCACATGCAGAAGGCTACAACCTTCTCTCATTCTCTAGAACCTAATAGAAGGGAGTTACAAGCCCCTTATATTCAATTCTTTGTGGATCACTTTTCAGAATGTTTCACAATGGATCGACCTGTAGGCCACTTTTCATCAAATTTTCAAAATGGACCCACTATCATCATCAAATCACTGACTCAACAAATCAATCCCCGAATCTCAATTAACCATTGAAACTAATCAAATTGAACCAGAACGGATAATGTCAATGCACTATCAGTTTTCAAGCCATAAAATATTATTCATCACTGAAATCAATCATTGCCACTACAAAACCTAATCAACAATATGTCAAAATGTATATGATATTTTTCTTAAGTATATCCACATATATACGTGTTTTCCATGAAGCATACCTGCGTACATATCTGAAAACACTGACCCATGAAACTGAATCACTGTCATTATGAAATAAAGTTTGAGTTACACACAAAACCACTGACTCACTCTGAAATCATAGAACCATCACAGATCTTTGAACCACATATATATAGCAACATCATTACTATTCACCATATCAATCCACAATCAATTCAACTTCAATAATCACTATTGAACACAAATCATCATGAAGACTTCATTGAAAAACAACAACAAAAACAACAAGATTGATCAGATTGATCAAATATTATATTCAAAAAAATCCTAGCATATGTATGTGCTTATTACAAAACAATTATGCATGTATACTTGTCTTTCAGTGATTAGAATCTGGATTAGGGGTGAAAATTTGTCAAAAATTCAAATTTCTCATAATTGCACCAAACTAGAACGACATAAAACGACCCATCGCTAGGAATCCAACGCAACTCGTTTCGTTCGAAAACCAAGTTCGGATGAATAAGTTATAGTTTGTTGATCGCCATTTAGAACATGAAATTAAAAAAAAAATTGCATAACAAGTACATGGCAGCCCAGTCAGCATGCAAGGAATATTCTTCATTTTTTCCAAATGGGACTGTGACAAGTTTCACTGTAGGATTCACCAGTTTGGTTTGACAAGTTGAAATTTCCCAATGTCCTCCTAAGGTCCTCCTAAGGTTAAATTCATTTTTTGTTTTGTTTTGTGGGAATACAACCCAACAAGGGACCGCCACGTGTCTCCCATGTTGGACCCCCTCTCCAAGGTCAGATTCAAATTTCAACTATGTGCTAAGGTTAAGGTTTGATATTTATGTGGTGGCATATGTGCTAACCTAAGGTCGAAACTATGGGTTGTATTTTATTGCAAAGTTCGACATTTTTTAAACCTATGGTATGTGGCATATATATAAACCTATAGTTTTAAACTACATGGTGGAGGCATATAATTTCGTATAAACCATGGTCCGAAAAACTAAGGTTTAATACATTAAGGTTGGAGCGATGACATATATATTTGATGGCATATTCTAACCTTAGTCTGAATTATTAATGTGAATCTCATTACATATTTTGTAAATGAGAAAGTCCAAGCATAGTCGAAACATTATATTATATGGATGGAGCGTGTATGTTATACGTTGGTTGGAAAATGTGAAAAACAATGTATGGAAGGGCGGAGGTTGGGGTTCAACCCTGTGACCTCCCCCCAACCACTACTTCCACTTACCAATGGGCCATGCCCTTGATGCTTGAGATTCATTGTGCCCAATTTTTATTTGAATGTACATGTGACTCCCATGGCGAGAAGGAGGGGGCCAACCCCGCAGGCCAGCCCTCCTCCCATGTGTATGCGCCATGTGACCTCAACATGCGCCAAAGTTAATTGCACTTAGTGAACATCTTATCCCATTTAATTCAGGTTTAAGAATTAATTAATGACCACCTAAGTTAGCGGCAGATTCAGAAGCATCCCCAAATTCAACGAAATTTCCATATTTGGTGGAGCTAACGGGTGTCCTCTCTAGATTTAGAGGTAGAATCTAGGGGAAAATTAAATGAACCCTATCTTGAGAAATTTTCGACTAATTTTGGCTCAGGAAAAGTCATTCCTAGTATATTGGCATGCTCTAAATCCATTGGAATAGCTTGTAGAGGTAGAGGAGAATTTTTACAGAGGTTTTTGTCACCTTGAAGAATTTTGGAGCCGAGGGCCACCAGGAGGGATGATCATGCCTAGATCAGTTGAAGACCAAATGGAGTGAATGAGTAGTCATTTTTAGATGTATTTAATGCTCTCAACACATTGGTACATTTTTCAGAGGCGTTGGAGCACTTCTGAAAGTGTTTGTGTCACTTTGGAGATTAAACAAGCCCATGGCCACCAGGATGGGAGGTCAAGCCTAGATCAAATCGAAACCAATTTCAGAGATTGAATAGTCATTTTTTGGGTTTTTGGGTGCTCTGAAGCCAATGGAACAATTTGAAAATCCATTGGAGCACTTTAGGTTCTTGTAAACAAACATTTTACTCTTAATGCAAAGAGGACCTAGCTAGGTGAAGTAGGTTCATGGAGATGTAGCCTAGGATGGGTGAACTCCATTATCATCCATTGTGTTATGTGATTGCTATGAGTTACTTTTCTACATTTCATTTGTTGTACATGAGTTTTTCAAAATTAATTAACTCATAATTTGATCATCAAAAACACATGAAACTTGACACATAAATCCCTTCACAAGTGGTTAACCTGAGACAATCCTAATCGCACATTTTTAATAATGATGAGGGAGCTAGCATAGAAATAACTAGTTTTCCCATATTCAGATCAAGTTGGTATCAAAGCATAAGTTTAGCTCATTTTAGCCAAGGTTATCTAGATGAGTTAGCTATTGGTTTTTGAATTTGCGCAAGGAGAATTTAACTGTGTGTAAGTTTATGTGTGAAGGAGAAGAATTCAAGATTGAGAACTGAATTCTCAAATCACAACAAAGAAGCTTTGTATGCATTGTAGGTGTGATGGAAGCTTCATTAAGAAATGTTTCTAATTCCTCTTCATTAGAAAATTATTTGATAAAGAGATGTTACAAAATCTCTACATCATGATTGATATGATGTAAATTAAGTATGAAGATGAGAGGGAGAGCATTAAACCTCAAGAAAAGTTGATTTCCATAAAGGAGGAGAAGCAAGAGATTCTTGAAAAGATGAATGAGATGGATAATCAGTTCCGTATTGCAAATGAGAACCTAGCAAGGATGCAAGAGATGGAGACTCAGCTCCATGATGCCAAGGAAGCCTTAGCCAATTATGTGCTTGAAAAAGAGGTATGCAATTCAATTTTATCTTCAATTTACTCTTAAAATGAATGTGTAGGTGCTTTTGAAAGACACACTAGAGGAATAAGGTCCAAATTATTGATGAATATGGGATATGAAGTTAAAGGATTGGGAAAACATGCACAAGGCATAGTTGAGCCAATTGTTGTTGAGGAAAGGCCTAAGTATTTGGGTCTTGGTTATAGACAACATGATGGAGAAAGCTCTAAAGCTAAGGAGGCACATGAAAGTGTTCTAAAAAGGAATTTCATTTAGTGTTCATTGCCTCAAGCTTGTGAAGTTTGCATTCATGAGGAATGAAAAAAATTTACACCCACTTTGCAAGAAGGTGCTCATAAGCATGAAACTAATGAGAATGGCGAACAAGAGGATGTTGAAATCTCTAAAATTCATTGAATGAATTGTTGGTATTCCAAAGAGAGAAACTACCTCATGATCAAATTCATCTCCTCATGAAGGCGACAAAGATGAATGTTAAAGGTATCAATCTGATTTTAATCAAGTTGATTTTGATTATGATAAACATGGAAAATTCTCACATAAGATTCGGAGAAAGTTTTCATGTTCATTTTTTTGTTTGGATAACCATAATGTTTCAAGGTGTTGGAAGAAGATAGCCATGCACAGGAAAATTTCAAAGCAAAGGAGGTAGAAATCCAAAGGTCCATTGGATAATGGAAACCATGTTGAAAATAAGAAGCAATTGTTTTGCACTCATTGCCATAAGCAAGGTCATATTGTAGACAAGCGTTGGACTTTGTATCCAACAAGTCATCCACGACATTTGAAGAAGGTGGAGAAAGAGAATGGTAAGAATGGAAAAGAAGATTCCATACTTGATGTGGGTCAGGATGATTCACATGATGATGATGTGCAACTAAAAGAAGCATCATTGAAATGGTTTGGTAAGAGATGCTTAGATTTCTTATCCAATTAAGGATTTGCATGTCTTTTGATTACTGATGCATTCTTTTCCTATTGAATGCATGTTGCATGTTTACATCAAGAAGGTGTTTGAAAGTGGAGTACTTTGGATCACATTATTGCAACAATTTTTTTTCATTTTAGCTTTAACTACATGTACATATGAATGAGGTTTTTGTACTTATGATTGTACTTGTGAGAGCCTTTGAAGAATTTTATACATGCATGAGAGTTTGTGTGTATCAACAGTCGATTTTTGATGATTTCATTGTGCTTGAGCATGCCTTAGAATTGAATTGTGTTGGTCGATTTCTTTGTTTAACATGTACGTTGTCAACTTGAGAGTGTTGATCATTTTCACATGCGTGAGTGTTGACTTGTGTTGATCGATTGTGTGTTACATGTATGTCATATCGACTTGGAAGAGTTGATTTAGTCTCCAAATATGAAAAGGAGATGTTGACGAAGTGTTTCATGAAATGTGAGATTCATTTTGTTTTGGGAAAAGAATCATCAAAATATTACACATACTTATGCTTGACTTGAGAGTCAGTTGTTTGAAGAGGCATGTTTTGTTGACTTGTGTTTGGTCGATGCATTTTGACATCAAGATGTAAGAGTACATGGGGATGTTCACATGATGTGAAATTTTTTTCTTTGAAGGAGCAAGAGGATATGACGTCAAGTTATGTTTTTTGCACGATGTGTTTTCAAATTGATGGTTGTGTTTGTAACAAGATGTCAAAAAAAAATTTTGCAACCATTTTAGACCATTTTATGTGTTAACACGTAGAAGAGAAGGAGATGGCGAATACATTCTTCCAGATGTGGAATTTGGAACCATGGAGGTAAAAGAATGGAAATTTATTTTCTTGTTATTACTTATGTTGGAACTCATTGTTTTAGTTCACTCAGATGGGCTTAATTTGGAAAATTAGTTTCCATGGAGAATCTTGCATCGAATGCATGTTTGTGCAAAGGAAGAACATGATTCTCATTGGTAAGGCAATTAGTTATTTTTATATGAACCGAGGAATTGATTTGGTACAACAAAGCATTATATCAGTCATCAAGCAACCATCAAGTGTTGGATTGGGTCAGCAGCAAAACGAGAACATTGGTTGAAGAGCTAAGCCATTTGCAATGCAAGGCATGTTAGTGAACCCAAGTGGTTGTCATGGTGATTTTTACAAGTAGAATCAAGATGATAGAACTTGGGAAACAGAAGAGTATTCATCTCTCATGAGATAACCAGACTTTGTGGGTCCAAAAACATGTCAGTGGGAAGGAGTGATCAGAATTTGGATTAGGGGAATTTTTTTTTCCAAAAATTCAAAGTGCTCAGAATTACAAAAAACTAGAATGACAACGACAGACCCATTGCCAAGAATCCAACAAAACTCGTTTCGTCAAAAACCGAGTTCGGATGAAGAAGTTATAATTTGCTGATCGTCGTTCAGAACGGGAAAATTTTTAAAAATAATTGTAGAACAGGTAGATGCTGATGACATGGAAGCCTAGTTAGTATGCAGGGAATATTCTTCAATTTTTTCCCAATGGGACTATGACAAGTTTCACTGCAAGATTTTCCAATTTGGTTTGAGAAGGTGAAATTTTCCAATGTCCTCGTAACGTTGAATTTGAATTTTTTTATTATTTGAGAGGACAACCCAACCAGGGACTTCCACGTGTCTCCCTTGGTGGACCCCCTCTCGAAGGTTAGATTTGAATTTCGACTATGTGCTAATGTTCAGGTTTGATATTTTAATATTCCAAAATAGGAAAAAGAGGAATATTGAACATAAAACTGGAAAACACAGTAAACATAAACACATAAAATACATGAGAAGATCACTGAGCCATTTTATTACATGCAATAGCATAAATGAAGTATAAGAGCTTGAGGAAGAGAAACTCAAGCTAGGAAAAACAAGCCTGAAATGACCCTACACATCAAGACATAAGATATTGTTGTTGCATCAACTGCTAGGAGGCTATGACTACAATATCTTACTAGAAATAACTACTGCTGGAAACTAGGAATGCATATATCTGCTTATTGGGTGCTTAGAAAATGTCGGTATCAGAGATCTGGGATTTATAGAATAATTCCAAGATATCGCAGAAAGGGTTTCCGGAAATGACAATGATGAAAAATGCATCCCTAGGGTTGAATTACACATTGCAGCTAGGAGACTACTAGGAGGTGGCTAATCTGATGATAAAATACCTGATCCTCCTCCCCACTGACTTTATGGATGAAGGGATGCTACCCTCACTGGATGATAAGCTCAAAAACTTAGGTTATTAACCCTCCACTAAAATTTCCCTCTTGGATTACGCAATTCCTGAAGGATATTACGCTACTGAAGGTGGCTAAATATTGCCTTGATGCAAGATGATGGAATGTAGCTCAAAGAACATCTCTTGAGTGGGAACTCAAAGTCCCCCGAGGATGAGGGTGGGATTTCCGCACGGAAACACCCTTGTGCTAAACAACACAACAGATTTTGCTAAGAAGCTCAAGTGTGCATAAAGTCATAAAAGACAATACATAAACAATATTCAGAATGATCTCTATCGATGTCATCCCATTCCTTATATGCTTTGTTACACCATTTTTTGGTCATCTAACTCTTCATCATTAGATGGACCCAAGTACACCATGTAAGACCAGTTTTACCCCAAGTAAAACTGCTTTCACTATGTTAATTAGGAAACCCCAAAAGGAATAATTAATTAAACCATAATTTAATTATTATTCCCAGTCATGTTTAACCCAAAAACAAAAGAAATTAATGAGATAAACCCATAGTTATCTTATTATTTTCTAGGAATAATTATTTAAATAATATTCCTTGTTAAATATGACCAAATCAACCACCATTAATCAACTAAATCATTATTTATTTGATTATATCCCAACCACTTCCTTAAAAAAAAAAAAAAAATCATTTATTTATTTATTTTTCACTAATCAAGGGATTTGACCCAAGTCAAACACCCTTTCCCTCCAACAAATAATAATAAAATATTCCATAGAGGTGGATCTAGATTTGGTTAACATTATTTTAATCATGCACCAAGATCTAGAATGACCCAATATTTTGTTATAAATAGGAGGGTTTTTCCCTTCATTCTTCACCTTTTGTTGCATATTAGATCACTCTGGATCTATACACTTGGTCTCATTTCTGCCATTTTGCTCCCATTGAGCTCTACCTTCTACATTGGGTTTTCTACATCTACAAGAGAGAGAGAAAGCTTAGATCTGAAGTGCTGAGGACTACAAAGAACCCATCCCATTGAGGAGATCTGGATACACCTTCTTGTTTCCTCCCAGGTGCCCTGTAATATAAAAATTCATTCAAAAAATCGTGTTCTTGTCTTGTATGTTGGATGCATGGAGCAAACTCTTTACTTTACTGCTTAATATCTTTCCATTTATAGATCTGTTTGTTGCAGCACTTTAACTACTAATTGCAGATCTGAAGATGTTTTGCGGCCATTATTGTTGTTAGGGCTATTAGTTATGCGTAGCTAAAGTGGTTCTTTTTCGTACGCTTCGACAAAGAATTCATACTAACAAATGGCGACTCCACACGGGTTTTAAATTACGACCGCTGTCGTTTTTCATATTCCTGCATATCCAGCTACTTCAGGCCCTAGGGCTTCTTTTTAGCTTCTTAGTTTTTCTCTTTTCATGTCATTTTTCTCACATAAAACCCTAAAAACCTAAAATTTCTAACTTCCGTGTGTTTCTGGCCCTATTGCGCAGGTAAGCGACACCAGCCGCACCTGAGACGGCAATTTTTCAGAAAATCTGCCGCCGAAACAGCCGGAACGGGGGGGTCGCACCTTTTGGCCCAAAACACGGCACGGACGCCTTTTCCGGCACAGCAACACACGATACATACCAAAATCGAGTCGGAGCACCACGTAGCATGCCTTTTTTCCAGCATTTTTTCTGCAATTTTTCTGGGTTCTGCTGCAGCGTCTGCCAGGGTTTTCCAGCCTCTGTCTCGGCCCGCCTTGACCAAGATCTGATCTGTTTTTACTCATCTAAGTGGGAACCCAGCCCCTTAGGGCTTTAGTACCCTCCACTTTTTGTGGAAGAGTTTCAGCTGTTTCAGCCGTCGGTTTCAGAGCTTCAGCCCTTTCTTTTTCCAGATCTGTGACCTCACTTCCAGATCCATCGAAATCAACCTCTTTTCCTTTCAAATCACCTCTTGTCGTTTTGTTTGGACCTCCCCTAAAGGCCTCTGCCTTGCCCCTCCCGGCTTTTTGCTGATTTCCCTTTTTTTACAGCCACCTTGCCCCTGTCTCTTGGCTGTGATCTGCACCCCTTATCTGCAGCTTTATCCTCCGGATCTCTGTCCCCTTTGACCCTAGATCTGTTGAGCTTGGTTTGTGTGTGTTTCCATAGTTTTTCCCTTTCTTTTCAGCATAGTTTTGAGAGACCCACTTTCTTGGGTTTGATAGATGCATATGTAGCTGTTATTTTTCTGTTATTTCGGCATTTTTATTCTGTTCTCTGTAGGTTTATTTTCAGGCTACGTTGCACACTTTTTCTTGCTCTCAAACAACGGAAAGGGTTTAAAAATTAAAATTAACGCACGCCACACACTGACCATAAGTGAAGAAGCGCCTGGTTTACACCGCCTGGCAAAGACTCTAAAATCAATTGTCACTGCACCTTTTCTGCCCTTGACCTTCTTGATTTTGTCCCTTTCTGCCCTTGTCGGTTTCCTTCTTCCTGTCATCATTGCGCCCCCAAGGCGCCTTTCCCGGAGAACTTCTTGGCCTTCATCCTCAGTTCCCGGTTGATCGACCTGCTCCGCACCGTCGTCGTCGAGCCAGTCCACCTTCGAGTCCGCACTCCGACTCCTCTCCTGATTCCTCAGGTCCCCCTTCTCCTCCCGGTTCTCCCCCTTTTACCTTCACCATATCTGGATCAAGGCCCAATGCTAGCGGCCCCAATACCGGCCCTCCTTCTAGCGGAACCGTCACAACCACTACTCCGGCCACCCCTGTGCTGCCGTACATTGCAGGCCTCAGCCTCCCCGATTTCCATCAGTTGATTAACGACCCCATCCACCATAATACTACCTGGCCCACTATGCCTACCAAGTTACCCTCCGATATACCTAAGTTCGAGGGCCTTAATGGCGAAGACCCAACCAATCACGTCCGGTCTTTCCACATGTGGTGTTCCTCCAACTCCATTACCGATGACTCCATCCGTCTTCGGTTGTTCCAATGCACGCTTACCGGCGAAGCTTCTAAATGGTATGTCGAGCAGGCCACTTCCTCCCATACCACGTTCGAGACTCTTGCCCAAGCCTTCTTGTCGTACTTCCAGCTCCCTCTCCGATACGACACTCGTACGGAGCTCTTGACTTCATTTAAGCAATCCTCTTCCACACGCCTTTCTGCCCATGTTCAGGAATGGCGACGAAGACGGAGCTTATGTCGAGCCCCTCCCTTTGAAGATCGGGTTTACATGGACTGGTTCCTTCGCACCCTCCCGTCTCCCATCGGCAATGATGTCGCCTCTCACTTTCCTCAATCTGAAGAAGCCGCCCTCCAAATAGCTTTAAAGTATGACCTGATCTATGCTCAATCTGGTTATGTTTATACCGTTCTTCCTGACATCCCCCGGCCCGGTGGCAAACAACGCCCCGAAATTTCGACCGCCGACCTCATTAACCCTTTCCACCCCTTCTCGCTCATCCTCCTATGAGCGCCATGGCCTCCCTCGGTGGAGGCCGCACCTCTAGCACTCGCCCTCCCTAAGAACATGTATCCGTGATACGGCATGCCTCCCGCACGAACCTCGCTTACCTCAATGCTGCCCAACCCAACCCTTACTTTTATCCGCAAAATTTCGGTGCGCCCGTCCTCTCAAAGATATGCGTTTCCGCCTCCCTTGCCTCCTCACCACCTGCAACAGCCCTTACAACCCCCTCTAGGGCAAGTATTTGCGCAGCAGGGTGCGTTTAATCCCCCTTCCCAAAGAAGGCGGAGAGGCAACCAGAACCCATCCGCCCCTGGTAACCGAGGTCCCAATTCTGGTGAGGACCCTAACACTAGCAACCAGCCTCAGGGCATTCCGCCCAGGCCGGACAGGCCGCTTCGCACAAACAAGCCCTGTTCGTGTTGCGGTGTTTACGGTCACTACACTCACGATTGCCCTCTCTTACCCCAGATGCGACAGATGTGGGAGTCTCAAGCCACATTGCGCGGACAGCCCACCTCCCCTCACGCTCCTCCTAATGTGGCCACTACCCAGCCAGCTGTGTTCACTGATCCTTTCCCTCAACAGGGATTCGTGGCTACCCACCCCCCTGACAGCTATGCCGCCACACCCTCGTCCATTTCTGGTTCCTCTGACTACCAGATCCTCATGATGCACTCCGATCCGTCCCCTTCCGTCAACCTTCACCTTCAAACTCGGTCTCGCCAGTACACCAAGCCCCCTGCTCAGTCTGCTCCCGAGCCCCCATCTTCAGGTTCTACAGAGCCTCTTTCGACATCCAGTGGCCCCTTACACATCCCTCAACCCAAAGTTGAGGTTCACCCAAAGATTCCAAAGGGTCCATTATGCCGAAATGCTGCTTCTGGTCGAGCCGCTCAATCGTACAGTATAGTAGATGATTTGGCACAATCCCCTGCTGCCATTTCCACACTGGAACTCCTCCAGTCGTGCCCTTCTCAACGGAAGGCTCTACTATCTGCCGTGGGCGCTGTTGATCCTGCTGATGACCAAATGATTGTTTTCGACGCCACCCAATCGGACCACCCTCCTCTTCCTCCTTCTGTTGCTTTCCAAATCCCAGTCAAAATCCGAAACGCCACTGTATCCCGGTGTATAATTGATGAGGGGGCGTCCACCTGTGTGATGTCTGCTTCGGTTTGGAAGCAACTCGGATCCCCTGAGTTGGCCCCTTCCACGATCACCCTTCGAGCGTGGGATGGTCATGCCTCCCAGCCTATTGGCCTGTTTTGTAACTGTCCCATCACCCTCGCCGGTAAGACTGTTTGCGTTGATGTCGAAGTCATTGACGCCCCTCTAGACTACAACATCCTATTGGGGCGAAGCTACACCTATGCCATGTCCGCTGTCCCATCCGCGGTCTTCCGTAAGATGTCTTTTCCGCATAACGGGAAGATAGTCACCATTGACCAGCTATCGTATCATGAGTCATCGTCTCAGTCCTCCTCCGAGACGACCATCTCTTCTGTAGCCAACAAGCAAACTGTCGATTCCTTGACCAGTGTCTCCCCCGGCGTTTATAAAGATTCCACCTTGCTTGGTACTTTTCCTCACCTTCCTCCCCCTCCCGTTACTGATCCCAGATTGTCGAATGTTTGCATGATGCAATCATCTCAGGCTGCCCATAAACGGCCTGCCTCAGCTAGCCCGCACCCTCCTCCCCGCCCTCCGCAACCCGCTCCTAGCCATCCACCTCAGCCAGCCGGACCTCCCCTTTCTGGCCCTCCCCCTATAGCTGGCACCCCCGCACCTCTTTATCCTCCAGGATCGGTCCCTCCTGGCCTTAACCATCTTGGAGCCGTTCCTCCTGGTCATTACCCTACTGGACAGATCCCCTTCTTGGCGCCCCCTCCCGGAGTATATTCCGTCCCCGTCATGGCCACCCTTTCTCTCCCTAACTTGACCTTGGGTATTCCGGTTTGGTACCTTGACCCCCCAGCCGCCACCCCCCCTGGTCACCCCAAACCTTACATGGCTTTGACACCGGTTCAACCGGTCCCCCTCGCTTCCTCCATAGCCAACGTGCCCCCAGCACCTCCACAGGACCCTTCTCCTGCTGAGTCGGCTCCCGGAAAGAAAGGAAAAGCCCGCAGGGGGGCAACCAAAGACCAAACCACCACAACCACCTCGGCTCCTCCCCCACCCTCGAAGCCTTGTGCCTTATGTGATGTCATCGGCCATGCCACTCATGCTTGTCCCGAGTTACCCCGTATTCGCCCCATGGTAAAAGTCGCGTTCCCCGACACTACGGTCCCTGAAACTCCCACTCCTGCTTCGACCGTCTCCAAGAACCCCAAGACTCTCCGCACCAACAAGCCTTGTGCTTTGTGCGGTGTCCATGGCCACTACTCCCATCATTGTCCTCACCCGACGCATTACCGTGACTCCCTTGAGGTAATCCGCGAGTATGAGGTTGAACAAAATCAATCCGCCTCTCCCATTCTCGCGCAGTATGCTGCAGCCCAGCCTGAGGATTCCACTGATCCCATCCATATTCCCCCCCCCTGATGTCCAGATGACGGAGTCTACAGTCACCATTCTTTACCTGTCCTCCTCTGCACGACACTTGGAACCTAGCCCGTCTGCCGCCTCCCCCATTGTGTCCTTTGATACTCGAGATCACTCCACTGGTGTCTCTGTTGACCTTCGCAGCCCGAGTCCTCGCCATGTTTCCGATAGCCCTCATACATCACCTTGTTTGAGTTTTGCTCATCCTGCCCCTTCCCCCCGCCATTTCCGCTTGATGACTTCTGCCCCCTCACGCTGCCGTCCTTTCCTTTCATCCCCTCATGTATTGTCTTGTCACACCACCTCGCGCATCCCCCCGTCCACATCCTTTATCGGTTACGCCGATGGTGCAAGTCGCTACTCCAGGAATCTTGCCTCGGCAGGGTGGGCCATCTTCACCCCCTTGCATGACCTCGTTCTGTCTAACGGGGTATGCATTGGTTCCGCCACCAACAATCAGGCCGAATACGATGCAGTGCGTGGCCTACTAGCTGATGCTTTGCTGCATCGCATTCGCCACCTGCACGTTCGCTTGGATTCCTTGCTTCTTGTCATGCAACTAAATGGTGTTTATCGTGTGCCTAACCCTGTGCTATTTCGACGCTACTTACGAGTGAAAGTCTTAATATGTGCGTTTGAAACCATCACTTTCAACCATGTACCCAGAGACCAGAATCACTACGTAGATAGTATTGCAAACCATGTTCTAGATTGGCATTTATCACACACAATTCATACAGGACAATAACATTAAATCAACCATCAAAAGACGATGCATATCCATAATATGTGTCGCAAACCATATATTGAATGAGTCCATTTACTCTGATACATACGACATGCCCATAGCATGTTCCAAAAACTGGGGGTACCATACGCCCCCCCACACATATACATCCGACATGCCCATAGCATGTTACAAACCAAAAACAACAACTGGGGGCACCATATGCCCCTCCCTACACTATAGGAGGCACCCCCTGCCCCTACATACATCAAAGGGGGCACCATATGTCCCTAATCACTATCTGGAGGCTCCCGGGCCAATGGCTCTGCCCCTGCAGCATGTAGATCACGCATAGTTTGACCGGCCATCGCCATGCGCCGCATGATACCTCGCCACTCCGAGAGGAGACCAACACATGGCTCTATGTACTGGTCGTCTAAATCCTGCCACCCGCGCTCTGATACTCCGGTCAACAGCTGCTCACATCTACGGCGGATGTCCTCCAGTAGGGTGGCCGCACCATCATTTTGCGCTGCTCTCGATCCACTCGGACCCGTAGCTCCAGACGCTGCCGGTCGTCCCATATATCCGGCCGGTTTTACCGGTGCTATATCTGCATACCAAAAGTCCATGAATCAGTATCATTATTTACTATTCAAAAAACTTTAAACATGCCTATATAAGAATAGCAATTTGTCACTTACCATCGGGCCCCCAGACTCGACCAGGCGGAAGTGGCAGATCCGGATCCCCACAGTAGCTCATCCCACTATAAGGGTAGTCGTCTATGTACAACGGCATCTGATCCCAATGGGCAAAAAACTCCGGTCGAAATGTTCGCCCGACCGCCCCTCCTCCTCCTTTGCATAGTAGTCGTCCCCAACGACGCATCCTGGGCTCTCTCGGGCCCCCATCTGGAAGCTGCACGCGAGGCCTCAAGGTCGAGATCTTCTCAAAGAAGAAGGCGCACAACAAAGTCCCATATGAGAAATCATGATTCACCTGCCGCTTGCATAGCGACAACTGTCGCTTTAGCGACACCAACATCATTTGGGCCCACCCAAAGTAGGTCCCACTCAACACACTCTCCACTATCATCATCTGCACACCGGTGATGTGATGGAACGCCTGGGTGCCCAGGATTCGCAGCACAGCTGCGGCCACTGCACCCGGCCTTTGGCCTCCTTGGTCCCCCATCACTATCCGAGTCCCCCTTGACTTGGAACTCCCGCCGACAATGGCGTTCCACAAGGAGCATGTAGATATGCCGCTTCCCCGCGGCAACACCGGCCGCCTGTCTCCCCGCCGAGTCCCCACGGTGGGAGGCCTACGCAGTCATCTCCGGGACCAGAGTTCGATCCCGTGCCCCCGCACTACAAAGATCTCCCTCGATCAGACCCCAAAGAATCGACAATCCCGCGCAATGATTCCCCGCTCTCATCAACGGTTCTCCACAAACTTGAGAATCCCAATCGGGCCAATACACGACGCACGCCCCGATCCGCCCGAACGACTTCCCCCGGCGTTCCCGCATCCCTCTCTCCCGCCTGACCAGACCGCCATACCTGCACAAACACATTCTTTTTGTCAGGGTACAGATCGGGCAACCCATAACCACACACAAAAACCCAACTCCCAGCCATCAAACAGCATCAAGCTCCCCTCCCCTCCCAGGTCGCAGCTTTCTGCCCATTTCTGGACCAGGTCGCACCTTTTGCCCCAAAACCTGCGTCCTGGGTCGCACCTTTGGCCCCAAAAGGTGCGACCCGGCCGTAGAGAGGAGGGAGGGGCTGTTTCTGGGGTGTTGGGCCCTAAACTGCAAATCTAATCCATCAAAATGCAAGAGCAAGGTTAGGCCTCTTACCTCCAACTGACAGATCTCGAATCCAACGGTCGGTTTGTCCGCTACGTTCGCCGCAAGATTTAGGGCCTTCTCTCCTCTCCACATTCACCACAACAACAATAGCAAATGAATGATTTTGGAGGGAAAACAGCCTCATTAAAAGAGAACCCCTGTTTCTTCTTTCGACTGCCGCGACCACACCGTAGCCCCGTTCGACGAACCGTCAGCACCGCTGGATAGATCTCACCGAGCTCTCAAATGGGTTTTACATAGTTTTTGGTGATTTGCTACTTCACCCGGACACATTTTTCCACGAAGGGTCACTTCACCGCTCCTCAAAATCGAATTTCCTCACTTACGACACTTGTACTTGGGGCACCATATCGCCCCCTTACTTGTCCATGTTCGTGTTGATTTTCGTCGTGAGTGCCCACCTTGTACTCATGCATCTATGACCCCCCATTGGGGCCTTTATTGTGTGGCAGCACTATCTAGTCGCCCTTGCTTAGAGCATCCGAGTTGAGTCATCATTGCATTCATGGAGTCTATCCTGCATCCCTTTACACCCTACTATAGCCCTCCATTCTTTTTGCTTGGTTCCTCTCTTGTGTCGCATCTCATGACCTTCAGCCCCACTGTCCCCTGTCCCTTTCGATATTGTGTCAGTCGCTGCCATGTCATTCATGCCCTTTATGCTCTAACAAGGGAAGTCGTCCATTCGCGACTCCACCCTTCCCATTTCCGCCATCATCATTAGTGTCAGTCTGTCCGTCGCTCTATTGCTATTCTCTCGTGCCTTAGTTGAGGATCTCTCATTGCCTCTCCTAAGGCGGGCCTCCTTCTGTCGACCTCAACACACTTATTCCAGAAGCAAGGTCTAGAGGGCGGTGTACCTTGGTTCCAGCTTCCACTTTTGTTCGGTGCCTCGGATCAGGCAGGGGGATTTCTTACCTCCCTTTGACTTGATTGCTTCTCCAGCCCCTTTCAGCATGATCGAGATTCGTATACTGGACAGTCCAGTGACCCAGCAGCAGCTCTTGATGATTCCCGGGCGTGTGTGAGATGTCTCAGCCCTCATGAGGGGGTGGCCCTGCAGGTAGCCCCCCACATGCCCGGATGACCTCTTCATTACAGCCTTGGATGCCGCTCCAGCTTTTGATGATGTTGGCCTTAGCCACTTGCAGCACCTCTATGATTTGCATGTATCAGTCAGATTTTGTGAGCCCTTCCTCATTTACAGGGGGCATTTGGGTTGTATTTATCTCATGTACTCAGATGATATTGCACTAGTCCTGGCTGTTATCCCAGGCACAGCATGTATGTGAGACTCTTCATTGTATTTTTATCTGGCTCTTGATTATGCCAGCTGTACTATATGGTTCGGTCCCTTGTTCACCGGACACACTATTCTTTTGTACTTTGTCACGGCGGGCATAGGTATGCCTCCCCCGCCGCCTTCAGCACAGGTACCCTCTCATAACAGAGACTTGTTGCACCTGCGAGTCTCGTCTCCTCAGGGTCTAGTCCTTCAGCACACTATCTACCTCATATTTCTCTCTCTGACATACCCTTTTGTTATCTAGTGATTGTCTTCTTACAACGTACTTCGGTCATACGATTTGCTCCTGACACTCGCACGCTGGGGGGCAATCTGTTACACCATTTTTTGGTCATCTAACTCTTCATCATTAGATGGACCCAAGTACACCATATAAGACCAGTTTTACCCCAAGTAAAACTGCTTTCACTATGTTAATTAGGAAACCCCAAAAGGAATAATTAATTAAACCATAATTTAATTATTATTCCCAGTCATGTTTAACCCAAAAACAAAGTAATTAATAAGATAAACCCATAGTTATCTTATTATTTTCTAGGAATAATTATTTAAATAATATTCCTTGTTAAATATGACCAAATCAACCACCATTAATCAACTAAATCATTATTTATTTGATTATATCCCAACCACTTCCTTAAAAAGATAAATAAATCATTTATTTATTTATTTTTCAATAATCAAGGGATTTGACCCAAGTCAAACACCCTTTCCCTCCAACAAATAATAATAAAATATTCCATAGAGGTGGATCTAGATTTGGTTAACATTATTTTAATCATGCACCAAGATCTAGAATGACCAAATATTTTGTTATAAATAGGAGGGTTTTCCCCTTCATTCTTCACCTTTTGTTGCATACTAGATCACTCTGGATCTATACACTCGGTCTCATTTTTCTGTCATTGTTGCTCCCATTGAGCTCTACCTTCTACATTGGGTTTTCTACATCTACAAGAGAGAGAAAGCTTAGATCTGAAGTGCTGAGGACTACAAAGAACCCATCCCATTGAGGAGATCCGGATACACCTTCTTGTTTCCTCCCAGGTGCCCTGTAATATAAAAATTCATTCAAAAATCGTGTTCTTGTCTTGTCTGTTGGATGCATGGAGCAAACTCTTTACTTTACTGCTTAATATCTTTCCATTTATAGATCTGTTTGTTGCAGCACTTTAACTACTAATTGCAGATCTGAAGATGTTTTGCAGCCATTATTGTTGTTAGGGCTATTAGTTATGCGTAGCTAAAGTGGTTCTTTTTCGTACGCTTCGACAAAGAATTCATACTAACATGCTTTGTGAGCCTCCACTCCCCTGGCCCCACTCGATAATGATGCTACTCTCATGGAGACTCCCCTCCATTATGACTGCATTGTCCTCCACTATCTCCACTCCCTCCATGACTGCGCTGTTGATTTGGTAAAATTGACCCCATCCACATGTATTGACCCATATCACACCAAGGAGTGATTTATTCATCTTGATCCTATATAGACGCACTGATCCACATTAACATTAGAAGTGTTTTTATTCCTACTAAAGAGATTTATGGGTGCCTCTACCCTCTTATTAATCTATCTTATTGACAAAATAAAAATTTAATATTTTGACTAGCTAAAGCTAATTAGGAATATTACAGTTCTCCCCTCTCAAGAAACTACAAGGATGGATGTTGAAAAATATTTTCTCCTTCCCAAGTAACATCCTCATCCGGTAGATTCCTCCGTCGAACCATATATTATTTAATTACCATGTTCCTTCTTTGCCTCTCCCGAGTATCCAAGATAACTTCTGGTTGTAAAACCAGATGGCCCTCATCATCAGTAGGTGGGAGATCCATAGTGGAAACTACATGCTGTCCAATGTCCTTCTTGAGGCATGAGACATGAAAAATGTTGTGGATATTGCTCCAAATGGAGAGATACAACTCATATGCTACTTCCCCAACATGATGTATCACCCTGTATAGCCCATAGAAATGGGGCTTAAGCTTCTTCGCCCCCTTCTCCTTCAGCGTAGATTGCTTGTAAGTCTGAAGACGAAGATAGAACAAATAATTCACCTCAAATTGTCTCTCCACCAGACCATGATTGGAATATAACTTCTACGGATTTTGGACTCTAGAAATTTTTTCCTTTAGAGAAAAATATATCCTGAATCTCTTGGATCGAATCCTTGGCTCTAGGAGCCTTGCGTGCTCCAAACATCACATCAAAAAATGATACGACATCATAACTGTATAGAAACCAAAATGGAGACATACCGACTGACATATGGAATGTCAGATTGTAGCAATATTATCCCAAGTGGAGCCAGTGTAGCCATGCTCTCTGCTGCCTTGAAACATAGTTTCGCAAGTAGCCTTCCAACCACTTGTTTACTACCTCTGTTTTCTCATCTGTCTGGGGGTGATAACCGGTACACGGTGTCAGCTCGGTACCCACCAAATGGAAAATATCCTGCTAAAAGCCACCCATGAAGCGGCTATCTTTATCACTGGCTATGGTCTTACGAGTACCATGGAGTCTGAAAACATCTCTAAAGAAGAGCTTTAACACTTGTGAAGCATTGTACCGTGAATAAATGGCAAAGAAATGTGAGTACTTTTTTATTCAATCAACGACCACCAAGATACAATCCTTGTCTTGTACTATTGGCAAACCGTTAAGGAAATCCATAGATATTCTCTTCCATTTCCCCTTCGGGATAGGAAGTGGCTATAAAAACCTTGCAAGATGGTTGTTCTCTCCTTTATTCTGTTGGAAAACTATGCACTTGTTGATGTGCTGGAGCACATCCTCCTTGAGACCCTTCCATGAGAATCTCTCCCTAATGGCCCGATATGTCTTCGTGAAACCTTGGTGATCTGAGAGTGGTGAATCATGTATTGCATGCAAACAATAGGGGAATTTTGAGGTCTAAAATGGGCCTCCTAAGGAAATTATAAAATAATAGTGGAAATAGTAAAATAATATTTGATTACATTATCAAATTTTAGAGGGAAAATAGAAAATACTACTTTTTCAACTCATATTTTCAACTTATCTCCCAAAGTGTTTACTCAAAATTAGAGTGGGATTACTCGTTGGATGAAAATTTTAATTCCTCATCCAAGGAGTACCCATGCTGCATACTTTCCATGGGTCTTGCTACACAAAAAATGAGAAATATATGAAAAACGTGATTGAAATCACATTTTTAATTTATTTCTCATTTTTTGTGTAGTAGGGTCCATCGAAAGTATGCTCCATGGGTACTCCTTGGATGAGGAATTTAATTTTGCATCCAATGAGTACTCCCACTAAAAATTTGAGTAAAAAATTTGGGATATAGGTTGAAAATATGAGTTGAAAAGGTAGTTTTATTATTATATTATTTTTTAATCTTTTTCCCCTTTTACTTAAAAAATGGTGAATCATCCCCCATGGTTGAAATCATCATCTTGAATTCTATTGGTTCTTATAAAGTTTATTTTTGTTGTACATTTTTTTTAGGAGGCCCATTTTAGACCTCAAAATTCCCCTAATGATTTTCTCTTTAAGCTTAGACCCTCTAGTCAAGAAGATCTGATCTCATTAATAGATGACCTCATCCATCACTCTGTACCTCTCATCAGTCACCTACCCATCCAGTATCTCACATGTGAAGCAGTCTTTGGAATATTCCACCAACACCTGGGCCTTCCAATCTGAATCCACACTCTTCAATGATAGCGCTACTGGTCTCTATGATAAGGCATCCAGTACAACATTTCTCTTCCCCTTAACATATTCAATGTCACAGTCACATGCCCATTTTTTTCGCCTCTCTTGCAATTGCTTCTACTCAAGAAAATATCGAAGACTGTTGTGGTCAGTCTTCACTCGGTAACTGTTTCCTACCAAATACAACATAAATTTGGCCAATGTATGCATGATAGCCAACATATCCTTCTCATACATGGAATAAGTCCTCTCATGTGGCAACAAATTCTGATTCTCAAAGGCTATGGGATGGCCTCCCTGCATCAAGACTGTGCAAACACCCTCCTCTGAAGCATCACATTATAGCACAAAGGGTTGGGTGAAATCTGACAATAGAAATGCCCGACAAATTCTCATCACCTACTTGAGCCTATCAAAGGCCCTCTCCACAGTGTTTTTCCAACCAAAGGCTACCCTCTTGGTCACATCTATGAGTGGTGCTGGTAGTTGTGAGAAACCTTTAACAAACTTCCGGTCTGGTGGCCTCCCTGGTGAAATGTCCCCAAATAATGTAAAAGAGCAGTCTAGAATAGACTACACATCATATTCCTTTCTTCATGCCTATAACTTACACAATTTTACTGCCCATTCTATGTCTCCTCAGTTCAAACCATCCTCCATCCTATGTGCTAAGACTCTTTGAGGTGGATAGGTGTGCATGCCCCTGATAATTTGGTGCTTACCGCTCTTCTTATATGTCCATTCCATTTTCAATTTCTCCCAATCCGTGGTGATCTTCCCTAGTGTGATCAAACACTGTACACCCAATATCACATTGGTGTCAGGAATATCTACCACAAAGAAGTGATCTGTCAAAGTGTATGTCCCAAAAGTTACAGTCAATGCCGGAACATACTTCACACACTGCATGGTTCTAGCTCATGAAACCAAAACTAAGAATCCTTCAAAATCATCTGTGGGTATGTCTCTCCTCTACACTAGTTGGGCAGCAATAAAATTGTGGGTAGCCCCACTGTCTACCAATATTGACACCCGCTGCCCCTGAACTGTGCCTCAGAATCTCAATGTCAGATACTTCGGTACACCCTGAAAAGCTGTAAGGGCTCCTCCAATTGGAGCAAATGCTCCATTTCCACCTCCTTGTCATTGTGGATCCTCCCATGGTGCCACCACGCCAGTGTCCCCTTCCGACTCCCCTTCTTCTTCCTCCTCACTATCAGAGAACACTTCAATATAATGTGACTTTCCAAGAATACATCGATGCCCTAGTGCCCATTGTTCTTGGCAAGTGAAGCAAAGCTTTGTCCTCCTCAAATCTCTCCAAACATGATCACTAATAGGTCCTTTGCCTTGGTTCCCTTTTGGGGGTGGAACCTTCATATCTTTACCCTTTGACCGGACTATGGGTTTTTTCTAGAATGTAGCTCTTGTCCTCAACAAAGCATATTTTAAGTCCCTAGCCCTTTCAATGGAATCTTGGAGCATAGTTGGTCTAGTGGAGTTCACCAACCCATGCAAAGGCTCTGTTAGCCCATCAATGAACATGTATACTCTCCTATATGTAGACATGAATATGTCACCATGAATGAAAGTTTCAGGAATCCAGAAATATAGGTCTCTGTATTTCCTGATTTCTTGAGCTTAGTTAGCTCAACAAATTGTGTTTCTATATCTCTTCGGTCAAATCTTTCTACCAACCTCCGGGTGAATTCTACATGTGCAGTCACACCTGCATGCCCCAATGTAAACAGACCGTGAAACCACCATTCATGTGCTTCACCTTCAAGGTGTAGCACTGCTATATTAATAACTTCAATCTCTGATACTCAATTCAGCTGCAAATAGATGTATAATTTCTCTACCCAAGCCTTGGATGTGCACTTGGGTGACCCATCAAAAGCAAGTAGAAAGAATCTACCCATAGTACACTGCAGATCATTGTTCTGCATGTACCCTACTCTTCTATTGTTATTATGGGGTCTCCTATTGTCCTTGATCTAACAGAACTCTTGGAAGTTTAGATTCTATTTGAACCTTTGAGATTGAGATTCTTATTCTAGAAAGTAATCACCAAGGGCCTTCTACTCTTGGGGTCCTCCAACCCCATTTTCCACTGCTAGGAATGTAGACATGGTGGAGTATTGTGAAACTTGATACACTTTCAGTTGCTCACACCAATGATGTGAAGTTACAGAGCTTTCTCCATGTTGAAACCCTCTTGGGGTTTCCTTTTGTCTTTCCACGCTCATCTCCTTGATTTCATTGGCAATATCCTGCATAGTTTGGAGAAGAATCTTTGGAAACTATTTCTCATCAATTTCTCATGATATTGGAGATTTACCTTTGTCTTATTCATTTTTTTCATAATCAAAACTTATAACTCTATTAATATACCTCTTCTCCCAGTCTGTAAGAGGTTCTTCTTCTTCAGATGTCATAGATGTAGTGCCCCACAGGCTGAGCCAAGATTATGCTATGATACCACTGTAATATTCCAAAATAAGAAAAACAAGAATATTGAACATAAAATTGGAAAATTTAGTACACATCAACACATAAAATACATGATCAGATAAATGAGCTATTTTATTACATGCAATAGAAAAAATGAAGTATAAGAGCTTGAGGAAGAGACAATCATGCTAGGAAAAACAACCCTGAAATGAACCTAAACATCCAGACATAAGATATTTTTTTTGCATCAACTGCTGGGAGGCTATGAATGCACAATCATATTGGAAATAACTGCTGTTGGAAAATAGGAATGTGTAGATTTGTTGAGTGGTTGCTCATAAAATGTCGGGATCAGAGATCTGGGCTTTCTAGCACAATTCCAAGATAACCCAGAAAGGGTTTACGAAAATGACAATGACGAAAAATGAAACCCTAGGGCTGAATTACATAATGCAGCTGGAAGAATACTGGGAGGTGGCTGATCTGATGAGAAAATAGTTGATCCTCCTCCCCACTTAATTTCTGGATGAAGGGTTGCTCACCTCACCGGATGATAAGCTCAAAAACTTGGGTTATTAACCCTCCACTGAATTTTCCCTCTTGGATTGCACAATTCCTGAAGGAGACTACACTATTGAAGGTGGATAAATATTGGCCTAATACCAGATGATGGAATGTAGCTCAAAGACCCTCTCCTGAGTGGGCGCTCAAAGTCCCCAGGGGACGAGGGTGGGATTTCCACTTGGAAACACCCTTGTGATAAAAAACACAATAGACTCCAATAACTGGCTGAAGTGTGAAAAAAGTCATAAAAGACAATATATAAACAATATTCATAATTCTCTCTATGGTTTCCATCCCATTCCTTATATGCTTTGTGAGCCTACACCCCCTTGGCCCCACTCAATAATTATGTTACTCTCATGGAGACTCCCCTCCATTATGATTGTGTTGTCCTCCAATATCTCCACTCCCTCCATGACTGCATTGTTGATCTAGTCAAATTGACCCCATCCACATATATTGACCCATATTCACACCAAAGAGTGATTTATTCATCTTGATCCTATCTAGATGCATTGATCCACATTCACATTAGAAGTGGTTTTATTCCTACTAAAGAGATTTATGGGTCCCTCTACCCTCTTATTCATCTATATTATTGACAAAATAAAAATTTTAATATTCTAACTACTTAAATCTAATTAGGAATATTACATATATTTATGTGGTGGAATATGTGCTAACCTAAGGTCGAAACTATGGGTTGTATTTTATTGCAAAGTTTGATATTTATTAGACCTATGGTCCGTGGCATATATATAAACCTATAGTTTTAGGCTACATGGTGGAGGAATATAATTTCATACAGACCATGGACCGAAAACCCAAGGTTTAGTACATTAAGGTTGGAGCGATGACATATATTTTCAATGGCATATTCTAACCTTAGTCTAAGTTATTAATGTGGAGCACATTACATATTTTGTAAATTCCAAAGTCCGAGCATAGTTGAAACATTATATTATATGGATGGAGCTTATATATTATATGTTGGTTGGATAATGTGAAAAACAATGTATGGAGGGGCGGAGGTTGGGGTTCAACCCCGTGACCTCCCCCCAACCACTATCGCCGCTTACCAATGGGCCGCGCCCTTGATGCTTGAAAATAATTGTGACCAATTGTTATTTGAATTTACATGCAACTACGATGGCGGGAAGGAGGAGGTATTTTGACCAGTTATTATTTGAATTTACATACAACTTCGATGGTGAGAAGGAGGGGGCCAACCCTCCTCCCATGTGTCTGCACCACGTGGCCTCGACAAGTGCCCTAGTTAATTATGCTTAGTGCACATCTTATCCCATTTAATATGTGTTTAAGAATTAATTAATAAAAAATTAAGTTGGTGGAAGATTCGAAGGCCCCCCTAAATTCAACGGAATTTCCATATTTGGCAGAGCTAACTGGCATCCTCTCCAGATTTAGAGGCGGAATCTAGGAGGAAAAATGAACCTTATCTTGAGAAATTTGCAACCAATTTTGACTTAGAAAAAGTCATTCATAGCAGATTTGCATGCTTTGAATTCATTGGAATCACTTGCAAATTCAAAGGAACAATTCTACAGAGGGTTTTGTGACCTTGAAGAATTTTGAAGCCAAGGGTCGCCAAGAGGGATGGCCATGCCTAGATCAGTTGAAGGCCAAAAAGAGTGAATGAATAGTCATTTTTAGATTTATTTGATGCTCTGAACATAATGGTATAGTTTTCAGAGGCATTGGAGCACTTATGAAAGTGTTTTTTGTCACTTTGGATTTTAAACAAGCCCATGGCCACCAAGGTGGGAGGTCAAGCCTAGATCAGCTGGAAACCAATTTCAAAGATTGAATAGTCATCTTTAGGGATTTTGGGTGCTCTGAAGGCAATGTAATAGTTTTGAAATATATTGGAGCACTACATGTTCTTGTAAATAGACATTTGACTCTTGATTCCAAGAGGACCTAGCTAGTTAAAGCAGGTTAATGAAGATGTAGCCCAGGAGGGGTGAACTCCATTATCATCCATTGTGTTATATGATTGTTGTGAGTTATTTTCTGCATTTAATTTGCTGTACACGAGTTTTTAAAGTTTAATTAACTCATAATCTAATCATAAAAAACACATGAAACTTGACACATAAACCCCTTCACAATTGGTTAACTTGAGATGATCCTAATCACATATTTTTAATACTGATGAGGGTGCTAGGACAGAAATAACTAGTTTACCCATATTCAGATTGTTGGGGTTCTGTAATTTATTGGGAAGATTGGCAGAGTCCAATTACAGAAGCAACATCATTTCAACCAACTTTGGGATTCTAGGATCTAGCCCTCCTAAATCCGGAGAGGGATCTCTCCAATATGTACAAAGATGGATTTGTCTTTGAAGTTTGGGGTAATGATATTAGGCTAGTTATGAGGTCCAAGGGTTTTGTTTGTTTTTGGATGGTTGAACATGATTGCTGTTAGAGGTGAAAAGTCCCAAAGGTAAAGAGGTTCAAAGGTGAGAAGTTGCAAGCAAAAGAGTAAGTTTTGATCAAGAGGAAAGATGATGGCAGGTTTTTAGTCCATTGGGCTATGGATTCATAAGAGGATTTAATTGGAACAGCAAGAGACAAGAGTGGTCTATGGGGAAAGTCATCTATGTCTACGGATCCCTTTAAGGTTTGATTTATGGAATGGAATGATACATCAAGAAGGGGAAATAAACAAATACAGAACAAAGAGCAGCCCAGGATCTGGTAAGTACTTTGAAACTAGCCAGCCTTTGACCAGGCACTTAAGAAAGACATGAAAGCAAACTAGGATCTGGTAATTACTTTGAAACTAGCCAGCCTTTGATACACTTCCAATAGAAAACATATAAAAACTAAGGGAAACTTGAAGGCAACTTTTGGAGTAGAAGCTAGCGGGCTGGGCTCACCACAAATCCTCTCTTAGCTCTTCTTTACTTGGCTACTTCCAAGACAATCACAGAGATAACACAGAATGGCCTAAGATCTGGTAAGTACTTTGAAACTATCCAGATTTTAACACATTCTAAGGGAAACAATCAAACAGTTATGCAAACAAGACTGGGACCAGGGCTCACCATAAATTCCTCAGTTCATCTTCACACAACATATACTGAAATTAAAATTCAAAAATAATGTTCAGCTAAGACAATAAGACGAGGGAACGCCATCATTCCTATGCTTAAACTGAATTAAATCATTTCCGAATAACACAGTTGAAAGAAAACATTTAAATAAAGATTTCTCAGCCAGCGAAGGTTACTGGTGTACAATAGGTCCTAACATTGTTTAAACGGTTATTTACAGAAGAATATGAAACATAATGAAAATAGAAATAAAATAACAAGTTACAATGAGAATAACATCACAGTCAACATAGACCAGGATCCCATAAATCAACTTGTATTGATGCTCCAAACCAGTTACAATCTTCAAGTCCAGTGTTTTAATTCATCTTTCTTTCACACCCTAACTTATCAGTTACAAGCAGAGCTCCAAGAGCCAGTGAATCACTATTTACAATTAGGAGTCTTCAGCTCAATTACATTACAATGCTTCAGCAATTACATCAACAACCAACCCCTCACTCATCTTCTAATGAAGTATATATAGAAGGATGAGGAGTTGAGATTTGATTTAAAGATCTCAAATGCAATTAATACAGAGTTAATGTTTTCTTGGCCCTTGGGAGGCTCAAAGAAGAAACTGTACAGGTGTTTCACTGTATTAATTGGTTTTTACTTATGAATTTAAGCTCAGTGGGAGCTTTTGTTGACCTTTGAGGCTCTGTGTGATACGGGAATAACTCTGCAGATATTTGTTGCATTTAAGTTCCTTGCAGTAGTAATTCCCTGGCTGTGCTTGAGGCGAATATCTGATTTTATTCAATAACTTCGGCCTCTATTTTGAAAGGTTTGAGGCAACAGGTGGCTCTGTGGTAGCTGAGGAATCAATTCACCTCAAATAAGGCGGTGGAGGCCTTTTCTGTCAGTGAAGCACTTATGATTTTCTATTGACTGTGCTTTAATATAGAGAATTAGGCTTTTGATAATCATTCTTAGCCATAATTCCCCAGATCCATCTTCAATTCTTTATTTTTTGAGCTTTGTCTTCAAACTTATACTCTTTAACTATTCTTTTGAATAAAACAGTGTCTTGTCGATGTGCAGGGCCACACAAGCCATTTTACGTGTTTTATCAATGCTCATGAAACATTGATAACGTTGAATCCAACCTCAGAATAGCTTTCCTTATGAATCGAAGGCACAAGAATCGCTATTCTTCGCTCGCCTTAAATACTTGTTAGACCATTTAAATCCTGCATAAAACACAAAACAATTAAGAAATCCTGTGTTTTTAGGTTTAGACTGCTTCAGATGGTGGGGAAAGGAGCGTAGCCTTTGGATGGCATCATCCAACGGTTGGGATCGCAATCGCAAAATAGGAGCGGGGGATAATCGCAATCGGGAGAAAAAATAATTGTGATGCGATCGGAGGAGCAGGCGCAAATGGAGGGAAGTGCGATGGCATGATCAATCGCATCTCAAATATCTGCAATGGATAATCGGAACAAAAACATAACATGCGATTGCGATATTGCGATCGGGCGGATTTGCAATGAATCGCAGCGCAGATTTTTGCGATGAGCACTTTAAATAAATCGCAATTTGGAGCGATTGCGATTTACGATAAGCACCTTAACCTGTTAGCAAGTGGTTCCAGGGTGCGGGTGTATGGAAGAAAAGGGGTTAAAGACTTAGCCTGCGGGCTTAAGTCCAACACTTATGAAAAAAATGTGTTTTTAAATTATTTTCAAAGGAAATGGAGGGTTCCGGTAAGGTTAAAGAGTGAGTATTTAACTTTATAAGAGTGATTTCCATGAAGGGGAGAAGAGGAATCATGGAAACAAAGGGGATTTTATGGAGAAAAATGGAAACAAATGGAGGTCAGTTAAGAGTGGGAGAAAAGGGAAAATGATGGTTTCTCAGCAGTCTTTTCTCATGAAATCAGCAGAATTTCAGAGCATGAAATGGAAATAGTAAATAAAGATTTCGGACAGAGGCATGAGGCCTTCGAGGAGTCTTCAAGAGCCAACAATTTTTAGTGATAAAATTTGTTCCTTGGAGGCTCAAAACATATTTAGCCACCTTTTGTATACTCAAATTTTACAGGTGGCTAACAGTGGCTCCACTTGGGGATGGTGCCTTCCTGAAGGCATCAAGAATTCAGACTTGATTTCTCTGGGAGGCTGACTTGTGCCTGATCCTTTAGATTGTTGTTGTTTCACTAGATGATCTTGCTTGCTCTAAAAAAAATATCAGTTATGAAAAAATAATGGACCTCATCAATACAAATTTCTACCTACCCAATCCTACTGATCTAACATTTTTCTTCATCAGAGTGCACTTGGATTGGCAAACTCTTTTCACAACATTTTATTCCTTTGAAAGCACAAAAACTAATCTAATTCTGCTCCTTATTTCTCCCTGAACTAAGATTAAACAGTTGAGCTCAGATATTTCTCTACCTAATCTACTGTCTGTTGGGATTGAACTGTCCAACAGACCTTCATTCTCTAAATTCTACAACAGAAATTTAAAAACAGTCAATTCAAGATTAATATGTTTGAATTACTGTGATCTATGGCATAAAAACAAGCTGCACATAGATTATTATTTGCAGAAATTTAAAATCAAAATGGAAGGCTTAAGATCTGAAAGTCTCTTATCATGGCCTTCTCTTTTCTACACAGCTCTGTTTTTGCTTTTGTTTGAGCTGTCCTTGCTTTTCTTCTGGTTAAGAGTTTAAGCTGATTAGAACCATATCTTTACATTCTTTGACTCAGAATATAAAACAGTTTTGAGTCTTCTCCCTTTGGAAACTTTGGTTCAGATTTTGAGTTTGTTTGAACCTTCAATTTCTATCCTAATCTATCCACTGATAAGCCAAGATTGAACAGTTTGGCAAGTCGAATTCACTATCCTACCAGAAGAAAATTTAAAGCTAATTAGTCCAGTTTAAACCGTTTGACTAACTTGAAGTGTGTTTTTTTGAGGAGTGGAATTTGAGCTTGCACACTTTCAGAATTTGTTTCTCTTTTTGGCATGGGGCTTTGCCTTTCTTGTTTTCATTCTGCCCTCTTTTCTTCTTTTCTTTGTTTTTGTATTTTTTATTTTTCATAACTTTGAATGCAATGGTGAATGGAATATTCATAATGGAAAAAGATAAAAAAGGCTTTAAAACATAAAATGGATCAAGAGAAATAATGCTTAAGCATCCTGCCATTGACAGGACCACCAAACAATTCTGTTCCATCCAGCTCCTGTAAGAAAAATGCATTATTACCAGCAACTGAATGAATAGAGTAAGGGCCAAACCATAGGTTGTCAAATTTTCCATGTTTGCCCTTTTCTTCCCTCCTTGAGTCCCACTTCAAAACTTTGTCCCCAATCTTGAAATTGCTGGCCTTTGTTCTTCTGTCAAAAAGCTTTTTGATGCTGTCTTGTTTCTGTAATGCTTTGTTATACACTTCCTCTCTGGTCTGCTGAAGATGAATTGTCTGATTTATTCTTCTGATCATGTCATTTTATTCAGTTTGCAACTCTTGAATCAACTTCATAACTGGTACACCAAGGCTATTTGGAAAAATTGCATTTGTACCATACAAAAGCTGGAAAGGTGACATACCAATAGATTTCTTCAAAGTTAATCTGTCAGCCCAAAGTGCATGGACCAGTTTTATGTGCCAAGACTTTATGTTATCCTCCAATAGTTTCTTGATTATGTTCACTAAGCTTTTGTTGGAAGATTCTACAAGTCCATTACCTTGAGGGTAATAGGTTGTGGAATGCCCCAATGATATCTGGTATTTATGACATAACTCAACCATTTTCTTTGATCCAAATGCTGCTGCATTATCAGTGATGACCTTGGTAGGACAACCAAATCTAGAGAGAATGTTATTCGCTATGAATTTGATGATAACTGAATCATTGGCCTGTCTACAAGGAATGGCTTCTATCCACTTAGTGAAATAGTCTGTGGAAGTAAGAATCCACCTATGCTGGGCAGAAGATGGTGGATGGATCTCTCCTATGAAGTCAAGTCCCCACTGTTGAAAAGGAGCTTCAACAATGATTGGATGCAGAGGAAGGGGTAGCAATTTTCTCTTGCCTTCAAACAGTTGGCATTTATGGCAAGTAGTGGTCATCTTGTGGATATCAGGAAAAAGAGTAGGCCAATAGAAACCAGCCCTCAAAATTTTGTTGGTTGTTGACTTCCAGTAAAAATGACCCCCACACTCTCCTTCATGGAATTCCTGCTTAACCTTCTCTACATCAAACTCAGGAAAACATTTAAGCAATATACCACTTGCATTTTTCCAATAAATACATCTATCAATAATGCAATAGTTTACTTCTTTCAGCTTCAAGAACCTTTCCTTTGTTTTTGATAAACCAGGAGGTGTATTTAAATTAAGCAAAACATAAACAATATCAGCATACCAAGAGGAATTCATGAAATGGTTTTCAACAATGGGTGTCAAGATTTCCTCTTGATCATCTAAAGCATTAATCATATGAATATCAAGAACTTCACAATTTGACTCATCCATTAATCTGGCTAGACCTTGGCCTTTGATGAGCTTAGTGGGTTTTATCTCTAAATCATATTCAAGAATAACAGCAATCCACTTACCTCTCTTACCATCTGTGTCCTATGTTAGAATGTCTTTAATCACTGAATTTGGGACAAAGGCAATGATGTGCGAGTGAAGGATGTATACCCTGAAGTCTTTTAAAGCCTTAATCAAAGAAAAAGCTTGCTTCTCCATGATGTTATACTTCAACGGGGCATCCCTCAATGCCTTACTAAAGAATGCAATAGGCTGCTCTCGTCCTTGTGGATTTTTCTGTAAAAGGACAGCAGCTATGGTATGTTCTGATGCGAATGAGAAGATATAAAAATATTTTGAAAAATCAGGACTTATCAAAACCAGTGTTTTGGTTAATGCTTGTTTCACCATCTCAAAGGATGTCTTTGCTTCCAAGGTCCATTTTACCCCTTGCTCCTTCTTCAACATGTTTGTGATATTCCTAAGGAGCTCAGCCAAGTTGGGGATGAACCTTCTCAAAAAGTTAATCTTTCCAATGAAAGACTGCAACTCTTTGATGTTTCGAGGATGAGAGATTTGCAATATGGCTTCAATCCTCTTTGGATCAATCTTTATACCCTCTTCAGAAATAATGTGCCCAAGAAGCTTACCCTCTTGGAGACCAAAAAGTGTTTTCTTAGGGTTTAAGGATATTCCAAACTTTCTGCATTTCTCGAAAACTTTTCTTAAATGTTCCAAATTCTCTTCATATGTTTTTGAAAACACAGTGACATCATCAAGATAGATAATGATGAAGAAGCCCAATTCTTTCGAGAATGCTATGTCCATGGCTCTCTGAAAGGTTGCTCCAGCATTCATTAGACCAAAGGGCATTTTCACATACATGAAAGTGCCCCATGGTGTAGTAAAGGCTGTCTTTAATTGATCAGCAGGGTGAACTAAGATCTGATTATACCCTGAATAGCCATCAAGCAAAGAAATTCTTTTAGACCCCACCACCCTTTGTAAAATATGATCCATATTTGGTAAAGGGTAGTTGTCTTTCAATGAAGCTTTGTTTAAATCTCTAAAATCTATACAAAGCCTGATTTCTCCAGTCTTCTTCCTAACAGACACCAGATTAGATACCCATTCATAATATCTAATAGGGACAATAATACCAGCATCATACATCTTCATGATTTCCTTCTTAACCAAAGGCAGTTGTACAGGGTTTATTCTGCGCAGTTTCTGTTTGAATGGTTTTTGGTTTTCTCTGAGAGGGATTTTGTGCTGTATTATTTCAGTGTCATAGGATTTAAGATCTTCGTAACTCCATGAAAAAACATCAGAAAATTCTTTGAACAGCTCTATGTATTTGAGTTTAATGTGAGCTGGCAAAGGTTTGGACAGTTTGATCATTATCGGTTTCTCTTCACTGCCAATATTACACTCTTCTACTTCAGTCTCTACAGGTTCTAGTGTAGGTTTTTTGGCCACATCATTAAAACCGAACAACTCTTCTAAAGGTGTTAGACCACTTGCCAAACTTTAATCCTTAGAATACAGAGTTTCTAATTCTTCTGTTTCTGATTCTGTACTCAATTCTGTTTTGTTTCTAAGTTTGCAAGTCTGAAGGTTGATAGTGACAAGCTCAGGAGAAGGTTCTTCTTCACCAAGAAAATTTTCTTCACTGCAGTCGGTATCATAATCTGATTCTGAACTATGCAGTTAAAATTCATTTCTGAATTGCATGAAGTCTTCTATTTGTTTATCTCCATCAAACACCTGCCAATATCTTTTGTTATCAGGCATGGCTGGTCTAAATTTTATCGGAGTTGAGCAATATTCAGTCTCATACGGCATTAGACATGTTCTAGCTGCGGAGGCTAAATTGTGGGCTATAAGATTTCTTTTTCTCGGGACAAAACTCAGTTTGTATTCCTTAAATGTTTTCAAAAGATCCATGACATCATTCCGATAAGCCCTAAGTCTGGGATGATTTGCATTATACTCCCCATTGACTTGCCTAATTATTAACTCAGAATCCCCATACACAGTTATTTTCTTGGCTCCTAACTCTTTCAGCAAATGTAAGCCTAAGAGCAGGGATTCGTACTCTGCTATGTTGTTAGAACACTGAAAGTTTAATTTGCAAGAAATGCATTCTGTGTGCTTGCTTTCAGTGTTAGTAATCCAGACACCTGCACCAGCATTTGTTCTGGTGCACGACCCATCAAAATACATACTCCAGAGAGGATCATTTTTAATTTTATTGGTTTGGTGAATGTCCTCTATATGATTTGATTCCTCAAGTTTATCATCGGGTTGAGGATTGTTCTCTTGACTGTCAAGATTCAAGTTTAATGGATTTATGACCTGTAGTTCAAGACCTGTGCTTGGTTTGCCAATGTTTTCAAATATAGCAAATTGTTTTGACACTTGAGTTTGGTGCTCCTTTTCCTCTGCTTCAGCCATTGATCCTGTTAAAGTGATTTTCTCGGTGAGTGTTTCATCATTAAACATGATAAAAGAATCAAGGCTTGTACTTATAGAATACAGAGGGGAGTTTTGAGGCCTGTCTTGACTTGTAACCGTGTATTGCATATGAGACTCCCTATAAATTCTTCTAGTCTGATTAAAAATAGGGATAGTCGCATAGGTCATATCCATTTTCATAGTCCCCTGTAACTTAGCCCCCCAAGATCTTGATAAAAGCATTTCATACTTTGGGGGTACATCAGCCACAAAAACATCCATAACTAAGCATTTGGCTGGAATCTAGGCTAAGTTAACACAAAGGTCTTTGATCAATCCTAAGAACTTGAATCTACTTGAATCTAAGGAGTAAAGATCTTTATAAGGTCTGGTGATTTCAAGACCTAGGCTCTCCATTATAGCTTTTGGCATTAAATTATGAGAAGTGCCTGAGTCATGCATAGTGTTGTGTAGAATTTTGTCATGAACGTTCAAACTTACATAAAAGGGGGGGGATGGGTCCCTCTTGAAACTTACCTTCAATCTTTGGACCAAAAATAAGCTCTGGCTGGTCGTCATTAAGATTGAGTGTATCCTCATTTTCTTCTATGTTCAAAGCCTTCAAAATTTTGGACCTATATACATGTTGGGCAGCTAACTCAGTCAAAGGGACAGAAATTTTGATCTTTGAGATTTCCTGTTCTAGGCTGAAAGGGATTTGATTCTTTAAGGTGCTGGTTTCAGCCTTGTTTGCTGCCACTCTATCAGCAACAACAGCTTGTTGATTTGTTTTATCTACAGCTGACACAATGGTTGAAAAAGGAGTACTAGCTGAAGTGTTAGTACTACTAATGTTTGCACTCTGTTTTTCAAAATTTGGAGTGTCTTTCTCTTTACCTTTATCAGAATTAACAACCACCGTTTTGTCCTTTTGTTTGACTGTTTTAGGCCTGGTCGCGATGGTGTTTTGAGAAGCTCTTTCAGAGGTTTTGGTGCTGGGGGTTTGTTGACTAGATTTACTTCTGAGTTCATATTCTTTTGAAGGTTCTGTGATGGCATTTTCCATGTCTTGACAACAATTTTCATTGTCATCTCTTTTGTCATCATAAGGTGTATAAAGACCTTGTTTCCTATCATAATGAACCTCAACGTCATCATCATCTACCCCAAATAGGTTAATATCATCTCCCTCTGTCATTTCATCTGTTTCCTCAACCTCACTTACATAGTTTTGATGAAAGCGAGGAGCGATCTGTTGATCATCTTCCCTGGGTCTGTTTGGAGGCTGGTTTCTTCTTATATTCTGATTCTGGTTTTGGTTTCTGTTTTGAGGAGCAGTTTGATTTTGACTTGCTTGTTCTCTCTCAAGAATTCTCATTTTCTTCATCATTTCTTCCATCATTCTTTCCATCTTTGAGCTTGAGGTAGTCGGTGTGGATTCCTCTCTAAAAGATACTCTCTTTTCAACTTTCATCCTTGCTCTCTTCTCCATTAGGTTGACTTCGACAGAAAGAGCGCCTCTTTGCATGTCTTCAAGGGTTGCAAAATATCTCTCTCTGAGTGAATAGGTCATGTTAGCGTCGAACCCTTCAGGAAACTTGTTTAAGGCTGAGACTTGTGGAGGTTTTAATTATGGGGAAAGTGCATTATACACACTGTTAAATCTAGTACAATAGGCTTGTACACTTTCCCCGGGGTTTCTATGGAGATTGTTGTAGTCAGCAAGGATTTGGAGAGGATTCTTCCTCACTTCCCATTTGTTTAAGAATGTTTGGTGGAAGCCTTGGAGATTGTTGATACTGTGGGGGGCTAGAGATTTAAACCATTTTCTTACTTCTCCCCCTAAACTCTGAGCAAACAATCTTAGTTTGACAGAATCATCATCAATTTCATTTCTGTCAAAGTAGTCATTCATCTTGTCCACATGTTGTGATGTTGTTGTAGCGTTGCTAGCATCATATAATGGAATTTTGGACTGGTAGTCCTGTGGAAGATTGACTAATGGTACATGAAGGACTAAAGGAGCATACCATGCTACCATGATATGTGGTGGAGGTGGATTGACAAGAGGGGGTGTGGGCTGAAGTGAAGTGGTTTGAGCGACGGATGAAGGATGAAAAGAAGTGGATGGGACCGCAGTAGATTGCTGAGTTGACCTTGGATGAGAGACACCTAGATTATAAGGAAAATGTGAATCAGGAGGTGTTGTTTCTCTATTCCCAAGATGTTCACTTGTTTCAGAAGATGAATGTGAAGACTCAGAATCTAACTGATCTAAATCACCAAAGGACCTAGTTCTAAACGGATTTAATAGGTCAACTTGTGATCATTGCAAAGCTGAAAGATTTTTAGGGACTGAACTAGATCTTAGGGTTAATGTAAAAACAGTTGAAGATTCTACCTTAGGAGACTTCCTAAGGATTCTTTCTGGGTTATCAACTATCTCAGGTGGATCAGGGTCGGGATGGGCTCTAGTGTGAATCTTTCTATGAGCCACTATGCTGTGTTTTAGACCCAAAAATAAGAAAAGTTTAACCAAGTATGACAATATTTGAGAGGTTAACTGATCTGTTTTCAGAATTTTAATCCTACAGTCCTCTAACTGAGTTTGAAAGATATTATAATGATCAGGGTTCTTCCCAGTGGAGTCTTAAGGTCTGTTCAGGATAGTGGAGTTGCCAGGTGGAAAGTTTAGAGTGTTTTCAAAGAGATACACTGTCCACCACAGTGTTAACGAAACATCCTTTTTCAAGGATATCTCGAAACACAACAAACTCTAACCAGAGATTGAATCGGAGGGAATTTTCCAGATATGTCACCTCTTAAAAGAGGATGAGATCCGGAGGCTACCTGGCCCTTTCCAGACTTCGTCTAAGAGTACGAGGTAAAACACAACCAAAAGGTAAATGACATGTAAGAGTAAGTGTTTTACTACCAATCTGACATGTTTTTTGGTATTTTCTGAATTATAATTTTATTTGTGTGGTTTCTAAGAATATCGTAACTCTGTTTCAAAACTTAGCTACGGTTATGAGACAAAGGCATTTTACTCTTATGGCTAAGCTAACTGAATTTTCAAGGTTAGATAAAGACTTATTAGAATCCTAGGGTTGACCTATATTGTCACTGATTCAAAAAAGCTTCATCATGATTACCATTCCTTGGTAGTGCTTGAAAAGGCTGCTTTTAACTCTCAAGGTCTTATGAGGGTTTTCGGTTTTAGTCCCCAGTGGAGTCGCCAGAAATGTTGGGGTTCTGTAATTTATTGGCAAGATTGGCAGAGTCCAATTACAGAAGCAACATCGTTTCAACCAACTTTGGGATTCTAGGATCTAGCCCTCCTGAATCTGGAGAGGGATCTCTCCAATATGTACAAAGATGGATTTGTCTTTGAAGTTTGGGGTAATGATATTAGGCTAGTTATGAGGTCCAAGGGTTTTGTTTGTTTTTGGATGGTTGAACATGATTGCTGTTAGAGGTGAAAAGTCCCAAAGGTAAAGAGGTTCAAAGGTGAGAACTTGCAAGCAAAAGAGTAAGTTTTGATCAAGAGGAAAGATGATGGCAGGTTTTTAGTCCATTGGGCTATGGAGTCATAAGAGGATTTAATTGGAACAGCAAGAGACAAGAGTGGTCTATGGGGCAAGTCATCTATGTCTAAGGATCCCTTTAAGGTTTGATTTATGGAATGGAATGATACATCAAGAAGGGGAAATAAACAAATAAAGAACAAAGAGCAGCCCAGGATCTGGCAAGTACTTTGAAACTAGCCAGCCTTTTACCAGGCACTTAAGAAAGACATGAAAGCAAACTAGGATCTGGTAAGTACTTTGAAACTAGCCAGCCTTTGATACACTTCCAATAGAAAACATATAAAAACTAAGGGAAACTTGAAGGCAACTTTTGGAGTAGAATCTAGCGGGCTGGGCTCACCACAAATCCTCTCCTAGCTCTTCTTTACTTGGCCACTTCCAAGAAAATCACAGAGATAACACAGAATGGCCTAAGATCTGGTAAGTACTTTGAAACTATCCAGCTTTTAACACATTCTAAGGGAAACAATCAAACAATTATGCAAACAAGACTGGGACTAGGGCTCACCATAAATTCCTCAGTTCATCTTCACACAACATATACTGAAACTAACATTCAAAAATAATGTTCAGCTAAGACAATAAGACGAGGGAACGCCAACATTCCTATGCTTAAACTGAATTAAATCATTTCCGAATAACACAATTGAAAGAAAACATTTAAATGAAGATTTCTCAGCCATCGAAGGTTACTGGTGTACAGTAGGTCCTAACACTGTTTAAACTGTTCTTTACAGAAGAATATGAAACATAATGAAAACAGAAATAAAATAACAAGTTACAATGAGAATAACATCACCGTCAACATAGACCAGGATCCCATAAATCAACTTGTATTGATGCTCCAAACTAGTTACAATCTTCAAGTCCAGTGTTTTAATTCATCTTTCTTTCACACCCTAACTTATCAGTTACAAGTAGAGCTCCAAGAGCCAGTGAATCACTATTTACAATCAAGAGTCTTCAGCTCAATTACATTACAATGCTTCAGCAATTACATCAACAACCAACCCCTCACTCATCTTCTACTGAAGTATATATAGAAGGATGAGGAGGTGAGATCTGATTTAAAGATCTCAAATGTAATTAATACAGAGTTAATGTTTTCTTGGCCTTTGGGAGGCTCAAAGAAGAAACTGTACAGGTGTTTCACTGTACTAATTGGTTTTTACTTATGAATTTAAGCTCGGTGGGAGATTTTGTTGACCTTTGAGGCTCTGTGTGATACGGGAGTAACTCTGCAGATATTTGTTGCATTTAAGTTCCTTGCAGCAGTAATTCCCTGGCTGTGCTTGAGGCGAATATCTGATTTTCTTCAATAACTTCGGCCTCTATTTTGAAAGGTTTGAGGCAACAGGTGGCTCTGTGGTAGCTGAGGAATCAATTCGCCTCAAATAAGGCGGTGGAGGCCTTTTCTGTCAGTGAAGCACTTATGATTTTCTATTGACTGTGCTTTAATCCAAGGAATTAGGCTTTTGATAATCATTCTTAGCCGTAATTCCCCAGATCTATCTTTAATCTTCATCTGCTCGGCTTTGCCTTCAAACTTATACTCTTTTAACTATTTTTTAAATAAAACAATGTCTTGTCGATGTGCAGGCTGCGCCAGGCTTCTAAAGCCATCAATGCCCATGAAACATTGATATAACGTTGAATCCAACCCTGTGAATAGCTTTCTTCTATGAATCGAAGGCACGAGAATCGTCATTCCCGGCCTTCGGCCTTTAAATAATGGAAGACCATTTAAATCCTGCATAAAACACAAAAAAATTAAGAAATCCTGCGCTTTTAGGTTTAGACTGCTTCAGATGGCGGGGAAAGGAGCGTAGCCGTTGGATGGCATCATCCGACGGTTGGGATCGCAATCGCAAAATAGGAGCGGGGGGTAATCGCAATCGGGAGAAAAATAATTGCGATGCGATCGGAGGAACAGGCGCGAACGGAGGGAAGTGAGATGGCGTGATCAATCGCATCGCAAGTATCTGCGATGGAAAATCGGAACAAGAGCATAACATGCGATTGCGATATTGCGATCGGGCGGATTTGCGATGAATCGTAGTGCAGATTTTTGTGATGAGCACTTTAAATAAATCGGAATTTGGAGCGATTGCGATTTGCGATAAGCACCTTAACCTGTTAGCAAGTGGTTCCAGGGTGCTGGTGTATGGAAGAAAAGGGGTTAAAGACTTAGCCTGCGGGCTTAAGTCCAACACTTATGAAAACAATGTGTTTTTAAATGATTTTCAAAGGAAATGGAGGGTTCCGGTAAGGTTAAAGAGTGAGTCTTTAACTTTATAAGAGTGATTTCCATGAAGGGGAGAAGAGGAATCATGGAAACAAAGGGGATTTTATGGAGAAATTGGGAAACAAATGGAGGTCAGTTAAGAGTGGGAGAAAAGGGAAAATGATGGTTTCTCAGCAGTCTTTTCTCATGAAATCAGTAGAATTTCAGAGCATGTAATGGAAATAGTAAATAAAGATTTCGGATAGAGGCATGAGGCCTTCGAGGAGTCTTCAAGAGCCAACAATTTTTAGTGATAAAATTTGTTCCTTGGAGGCTCAAAACATATTTAGCCACCTTTGGTATACTCAAATTTTACAGGTGGCTAACACAGATCATTCAAGAATCATACCCACATACAGATCTGTCCATACTGCAAAATTGATATGCTACTATTCAGAAGGTGCTCTGCATATGTACACACATTTTTTGAACTAAACTTGCATACATATATGTAATTATTGACTCATATATTTGTTGCATAATAGAAATTCAGATAAAAACATATCTCTCGACATACATAGTAAAAAAATGCATTAAAAAATTATCATTATTAATCAAACCAGCCGATAAAAAGATTATCCATGTATATTCATTTCATATCTATTGGATTTGATCCATCATCCTATTCCCCGGTGCACACTTATTTTAGATCAAACTATTCACTAATAACCCAAAAATTGCAAACCAATCACTTTGATCCCAATCTGCTTGTTGGGTGTGTGTTATACTCTTTCCATGACTAGTTATACGACTATATTAGGTGAGTGGACCTAACTATGGTTTTGTGCACGGGTATTGCACATGGTTTTGGGCATGATGGTTTTCTTTCCATGATATTTTGTAGATCCGGTCAAGGGCACTATAGTTATGTTATAATCCAGGGTTAATGGATTTGGGTTTATTAATGCTTCAACATGTATATATATATTGTAGCATTAAAAGGAATATAATGAAAAATCAATTTGGTAGTCCCAATTTTGGGATCGAGAAGAAAACCTCTGTGTATATTTGTTTTATGTTTTATGTTATCTTCATTGTATGTTTTATGTGTTGAGAATTAGTTTGTATGTAATTTATGTATATATTTAAAACCTACATTTTGTATCAGAGCAGTTTTTTCTTCAAGGGGATGCCTTTTCTGCTGAGGGTTTTTTCTCGGGTCTACAGTAGACCCTGTTTAGTGGGAGATCTGCAAGATCAATTCTTGCGGTGAAAGAAGATGGCAAGAAGTGAAAACATATAGATCGAGAAATTTAATGGTCATATTTTTGAGTTGTGGAAGCTCAATACGGACGATCTACAGGTGGATAAAGATCAATGGAACATAATAGATCCATGTACTAAACCAACAACAATGTGAGATTAAGACAAGAATAAGTTGGATTAGAAAGCAAAGAGAACAATACGATTGTGTATCTCAGATTCATTATTGTTGAATGTATCGGGGGAATCTATAACAAAGGCTTTGTGGGACAAGTTAGGGAATTTGTATCAATATAAGCCTATAGTGAAGAAAATGTTCCTACGGAAAAAATTGTGTCACCCGAGGATGAAGGATGGAGACTTGGTGATAGAGCATCTGAACGCCTTTAGTACTTTGTTAAGACAGTTTTTATCTGTTGATATGAAAATCTCAGATGAGGATAAGTGCATCATTTTTTTTGTTTTATACCAGATCTGTGGGATAGTCTTGTTGTTGCAATAGGTAGAAATACAACTCCCTTGAAGTTTGACGAAATAGTCTCATTCTTGTTGTCAGAGGAGATGAGATGGAAAAAAATATAGAGGGATATAATAGAGATGCCTTGTCTATATGAAGAAGGTCCTAGAATAGAAACAAAAATAAGTCATCGAGTGGGAGATATAAATCTAAAGGGAGATCTAAATCTCCAGGAAAACTTATAAATGTGTGATGAAATTGTGGAAAAGAAGGGTACTTCAAAAAGCATTGTATCTCCAAAGCTTTTGAGAAAGGAAAGGGATATAATGGTGCTCCTTCTGCAGAGGTGAAAACCACCTTAGATGAAGGTGGGGATGTGTACTTTTCTTCTTCTTGAAGTACACATGTAGATCATAAGGCATGGTTGATTGAATCAGGTGCATCCTTTCACTTCACCCCCCATAGGGAGTGGTTCTACAAGTATGATAAATATGATGGTGGTGATGTCTTCTTAGGGGATGAAAGGAAGGCCAAAATCATTGGATGCAAAAAATTCAAGCTAAATTTTCAAGGTGGAAGGATTAGAACACTTCCCGGTGTTCTACATATTTCTGTATTGGCTAGATATCTAATTTATGTAAAAAATATAGATGATGTAGGTGTAAAAACAATGTTCGAGGAGAATACCTGTAAGATGGTTTGGGGAGCACTAGTATTGATGTGGGGAGTTCAGATTGGAACTTTGTAAAATCTTCTAGGTCACGTTTTTATTGATGGGTGCAATAGTTTTGTTGTTCCTAAAAGTGGAGTTGAAAACCTTGTGGTCTCTGGAGAAAATACCATGTTGTGGCATCAAAGGCTTGGACATATTGGAGAGAAGGGCCTTTGAATATTAAATGGTAATGGTATGGTAGAAATTGAGTCTAATTTCTCTCTATATTTTTATTTGTGTGAACACTGTGTATATGGTAAGTAGAATCGGGTGAGTTTCCCCTCTAGTGCTAAGAGGGAAAAAGGGATATTAGAGCTTGTTCACAGTGACGTGTTTGGACTTGTGTCGGTTAAATCACTAGGTAAGTCTATGTATTATGTGTCATTTATATATGAATTCTCAAGGATTACATGGATATATTTACTCAGGAATAACTGTGAAGTCTTTGACAGATTTAAAGAATTTAAGGCTCTGGTGGAAAACTAGATAGAGAAGAAGATAAAGGTGTTGAGTAAAGATAATAGTGGAGAGTTCTGGAAGAAGGAATTTGAAGAGTTCTGTAAGAAGTCTGGTATAGCATGGAAAAATGATACTCCATACACACCTTAGCAAAATGGAATGGCAAAAAGAATGAAAAGGATTTTTATGTAAAAGGAAAGAAGCATGCTCAATGGTGTCAGGTTAAGACAAGAATTCTAGGTAGAGGTAGTGGAGATTGCATGTTACCTAGATAACATATCACCTTCATTAGTGTTGGAGGATAAGACTCCACATGAGGTATGGACTGGTAAGAAACCCTCTCTTTCACATCTGAGGGTATTTGGCTATGATAGATATGTTCATATTCAAAATGATAAAAGAATCAAGTTGGATGGTAAATATGAAAGGTGCATATTTATTGGGTATAAGTGTTATACATAATTCTAACCTATGGATAAACTACATTCCCTGAGTGTGGTGTTCCTTCATTCAGAAAAACAGAAGACATGAAACTATTATTTTCTCTAAGACAAGTAGATAGATAGAAAGGAAAGAAACCTACTTGTGATCCTTTCTCTCTCTTTCTCCTTGTTTCGTTGTTGTTGTCGATCTCAATCCACCTAAAGCCGCTAGATCGATTCCTACAATCAAATATAGAGAAAAAAAAAGGAACATAAAAATATACACGTATCTACTTATCTTAGCCAAATCAAACTGATTAGATCTAAGAATAGATACACAATTGATAATTAAATTCACAAGATATAAGCATACACATGAGAAAATGAACATATATATTTATTAAGAAAGTAGGAGGAGAATATTACAACCAATAGATCGATTCATCATCAACCTGGTACAAATTCATTCTGTCCTCATCACACCAAGCATCATCTCAGTAGCATAAAATTACTTCCAAATCTCATCAATTGAAAATCCAACAGCATAACATTACACAAATTTATGCCTTTGTAGCACTTATATGAGTGCTCAATTTATAGGGAAATTGAAGACAATTTCTCAATAAATGGAATTGAATAGATTTATAATAATAGATGAGACATGTTTCCAAGTTCAGTGGTGATGGATGAACACTTGTATTTAAAGTATGACACTTATGAGCTCTTCTAGAAGGCACTAGACATGTGGAGATTCTGGGAACAATGATGATTTCACTCCCAGGAGACCAACACACCCTTAAGTGTCGGGAAGTGCATTGCAGTGCACCCTTGCATGAATATAAGTGCATTGTAGTGCACTTAGGCTAGTTTAGAGGAGAATTTATGAGTGATTGGGTCATATAATCTATACTTCAAACATTGAAAATCTCTTAATTGAAGAAATCAATGGAATGACTTCTCTTAGGGAATATAACAATTTAATTAGGGGATGATAGACCTTGTTTATATTTTTCTTGGGGGATGATGCCCAATTTGACCAAGTCTTGGGTGACGATGCCCAAATTGACCTGTAACAGCTACCCCCTAAAGCATGAAGTCAAAACAATGATAATATCTCGATGATATGCTTTACGAGTGATGAGTAGGATCTGAAGCGGACGATGACATGCATCAATTTGAAATACATTACATCATGATATCTTACATCTTGGACATGAATTTCTGAGGGAGACATACCCATGCTTAGAACATAAACTATGATAACATGTACATAATTCATAAATTCATATATAGATATAGATAGGCCTACAAATATGGGCCCATGTTCATATGACGATCTGTATGTAAAGCCATTGTACAAATGATGTGGTACAATTCTTGAAATCGCAGCCCGGATGGATGAAACTAGATCCAGGGTATTTTTATCTCGTTCAATTGATCGTTCAAGTACAATTCTAACCATGTGAATATATGATCTGAATTCGAACATGGGAAAACATCATCTGATTACCAGCCTTTGATGTAAGTTGCTAACAAACATGAGATAAACCACCTTTGATGTTAATGGTTCTCAAGGTAATTCAGTACAATTCGCAAGGTGTGAATAGATTATTTGATGTCGAACGACAAAAAAAATATTTCGGTCAAAGGTCAGATGATGTCAACCTGTTTCTGGAAGTGAGAAACCTGTTGATGACGTACCAAGCTCCAAGGCACTGGAAAGATGTTTCTAAGTTAACTTCCTGGATGATGAGCTGATGTCGACAGGAAGCAAATTTATTGTTAAATGAGAGTAATGATTTTGGAGACAAAAAGTTACTTGATGTAGAAATATTCAGGGATGGCGGTCATGAAAAAGAAGGTTTATGAGTATTGCAGAAGATGAGGAATTACTAGATGACTTCTCTTGAACATATCGGCGACAATGAAATGAGTTGGTAGCATTGAACCAAAACTGAAGTGATGTTATGATGGACCATAGGTATGATAGGCCGTCAAGAATTTTACGCAACCCAAAGACACAGTGATGAAGTGAAAGTTTCATGTTCAAGAGTGACCTACTACCATAAAATTTTCTGTTCTTTTTCCCAATTTTTCCCTAGTCATTGGTGACCGATACCTGTTTATTTTTTAACAAGCTTGAGGAGGGTAACATATGCTTGATCTATAATTCAACCCTTAAAGTGAATCCATAGATATTTAATGATTTAGCGAGTCTACGATAATGAAACTCGATCTTGCCATGATCGACAAGTCCATCGCTATTTTATGTTTTAACAATTCTAACGATAGTGAAAACTCGATCCTTTTTCATGTTTAGAGAGTTTGAAAAAAGGACAAAAAGAAAACTCCATGAGTCCTTTTTCGTAAATTTGTCGCTCAGGTCCGAAAAAGTGTAAAATGATACCTGAGAAAACCTCTTAGCCATGATCGACTAAGGTATTCCTTTTTTGTACATAATCTGTCTCAGTCCGGAAAAGGGTTAAAGTTATACTGAGTAGATGTCATTTCATTTACTTTTACGAGCTCTAAAAGACAAGTGCTTGGAAATATTTTCACATTATCAGAGTCTAAAAATAGCTAAAAGAAGACTCGAGGGGGTTCCTTTTTCTCATTTTGTCAAAGCTCTAAAAAGAGATAAAAGTGCACTTTAAATTCTTTTTTCATTTTTATCAAAGCTTGAAAAAAAAGGAGAAAAGTTTGCTTTGTGGTAAAATCATTTTTGAATAGTTGTGCACTTCAAACTCACTGTATCAGTTGTAAAACCTATTTAGAGAACCATAAAATGGATTAAAAATACCCGTTTCATAGTAAAAATTAACAAAAAGTATAGTCATTTCATTAAATATGAATATAATAATCAAAATGACTATTTAAAAAGTAGTTTTTACCATTTCATTTTACCATTCCATAGTTACCATTTGAAAATTAGGAGCTTTGAACCAGTTTTTTCCTCCAACTTCAGCAGCTGATTGCGACAGTTTCAGTGGACGATTTCTCTCGCCATTTGATCCAAGTTGTAGCTATGAAACTTCTCTTTCTTTAAGTATCATTTATGTTGCATTTCATGGTAAATTTTTAGTTTTTTGAGCCCCTTAGCGTAAATATATTACGCTCTGAGGGAAACACACCCTTGAATGTCGAAAGGTGCATTGCAGTGCATTGGAATTGAAGTCAAAGTGCATGTGAAACACTTTGTCCATTGACCTGGGGTGCGTTGGGCACATTTCTCAAATTTTTTTCTTGTTGTGTGCCCAAAATTTCCAAATTTTTTTGCATGAAATGGATCCTAATGAAGCTTATGATTGGATTTCAGGTATTGATCGGATCAAGATGACCATTACGTGGCGAGAAAGAGAACATGAAGAACAAGAAATGATTGCCCTAAATGATCCAAGTACAGTAAGATCCCTCAAGGATTGTTGGTTGCTTAAATACTTCAGATTATCAGGGATGAGATGACATATGGAACTATTGGAGTTCCTATTTCGTTCATGGGATCCGGTATTGCAGGATTTTCACATTGGGGACAAATTGCTCCCAATATTGGTTGAGGATATTTACTTTCTCACTGGATTTATCGAGGTGTGGTTATCCTATTTCCCTTATAGGATCTGCTCTTGGAGGAGGGACAGTGAAGGATTACATACGCTAGTATTGTTAGCCAAGGACTGAACCAAGTAAAGATGGGAAAATAAATATCTGTGATGTGCATGATTTTCCTTTGAGAACCATCCTTTTTACTATTGAAAAACTTGTTGGTTCCGCAACGGTACATGTTGCAAACCGATCATACACGCAGTATGCCCTTGAGTGTTTAGAACCAACAATATTCAACTGGGTTGAAGCAGTACTCTTTCAAATGAAAGAACAAATAACTAAAGAAAAGGGAGGTAGGAATAAGAATTTTAGTTATGACACAATCCTAATTTCATTCATTTTAGAGTGAGTTCCATTGATGCAGCTGCAGCATGTTACACTTAACATATCTGGTCTTAAAGATCCTTGGATGCAGAGATGGGTTGAATTGATGGCTAGACATGCTGGTCAATCGACCATCATATTCTCTAATGCATTCTTTTCCTAGTTCAGACGATAGATGATTGCCATAGAGGAGTATCCATATGCAGGCGACGATTTTTGTGGATATCCAAACATGATTTTACCAGATGTCGCTCAATAGGGTGCAATGGGTAAAAACATTTTGACCATTTTTATTTTTATTTTAAAAGTTTCTACATGTTTTTGTATTTTTTATTTGCTCCAAGACTAAACTAAAATTTTGATGTACAAAGATGTGGGTCATGTTCAACATGTGGGTCGACCTGAGCAGGCAGCAGATTAGCCAGAAGAGAGGACTACTGGGAGATAAGTCCATGCTATGTATTTTTAAACATCCAGCGAAGTCACAAGATTGGAGCGGAAATACATGCAACGTACAGGCTATTGCTGTTGTTTGGAAATACCATAAGGTTCAACCTCCAAATGAGACAAAAAATGCTTGTGGGAACAATACCTGTGATCGTGTGTGGAATGGGCATGCATGCAAGAGCTGCATCTGACGCGGGAACATTAGTAGGAGCCCCTGTGTTCCGAAGAACCTAAGGGAACGCGACACATTAGCCTCAGACACAAAATCATGGTGGGCATCCTTCAAATCGCAATGCTAAGGAAGAAATGTTGAATATATTTCTAGTGTCAGCTCATGTCTCAAGGCTCTTCGAATGCATTTTTCATTGTTTTTTTGTTTTTTTGGCCTGGTGAAATCGAAACAAAATAACAATGCACACGGCTCTCAGATTTAGCATTAATGGTTCGAGGTTACTTTGAGGAGTCACACTTCTCCCATGTAGTCTCTGTCGAGGTCGCACAATCACTGGTGTTACCATGAGCATGCTTGCTGAAAGAGTCATGCATGGTTGCAGAGAAGCACTTTCATTTCGCTAAGTCGCAACCTGCACCATTGGTTAAGGGATGTGACCCAACCTCAGCGCAAATATGTGACCTCTCCCAAGTCACAAGGTCACAAAACATTGTGCCCAAGAGAGCCTACAACTTATGTGACTACCCGACTGTGCGACCTCCACCCAGGATTGCGACCTCACGCAAATACAACACCCATGCCCGTCAAATGGTCAGTCACACTCTCAAGCATTCAAACTGCATAAGGAGGGCTTACACTCAGGTTACAGTAGGTGGTAGGTGCCTTGAGGGGCATTACCATTAGAGGCGAAGTTGTATGAGGATAGAGGGCATTGGTCGTTGTGCTTTCTTGACCACATATGGTCGAGGTGCCATAAGAATACGAAAAGGACCCACCTTTGTGCACAGTTGAGAACACACAAGGTATGCACGAAGGAGATGTGCGTGTGTACACATAGTGGCTTTTTCAAGGATGTAATGGCACGCCACATTTTAGCCTTGCAAATAATATACAAGGTAGTGACCAAGGAAGCACCACATGAATAGAAATGTGCTCGGTGTAAATAAGATTTATTCGATCCTCCTTACTGCTATGCCATAGAGAAGAAATAAGTCTTGGGTAAAAGAGCACAGGGTCATCATATGAAAACCACATACACCAATAATGTTGTGACATGACAGAATACCACACAGGGGTCTAAATTAACAGCATTTGTCCGAATCACTCTTGCAATTAATTAAAAATTCCTCTAACATGATTATTCAATCATAAAGACATGTGACCTCTGCTATTTGATTTCAGATAGAAGCTGTTGATTTTGATGAAGAGATTGGTTTTTCCCAACAAGCAAGGGGAGATATTTTCAAATCTCGAAATAACCTCTCTACAGGCTTAATGGCACATCTATCACTGATCCATTCACACAAGGTTGGTACCATGGAAAGGCATCATGTTCTGCAAGGGCTGAGCTCCCCAAAAGGAGAAGAATATAATGAATGGCCCTAGATTGAAACCTCCCAGGTCGCAACTAACCTCAGATAGTAGATGACCTCAATTTGTAGGTCGCAGATGACCCCAGGTCGCAGGTTGTAGATTACCTCAGGTCGCAGGTCACAGATGACCCCAGGTTGTAGGTCACAGGTCACAGATGACCCTAGGTTGCAGGTCAAAGATGACCCTAGGTTGCAGGTCACAGATGAACCTGGGTCGCAGGTCGCAGATGACCCTAGTTCGCAGGTCGCAAATGACCCTGGGTCGCAGGTCGCGAATGGCCCATGTCGCAAGCCAGTCCAACAGTTGGGAAGACCAAGAGTTAAGGGAGCTCAAGAGTCATCTCAGCTTATATGTACAAATTTGGGAGATGATAAGAGGACTTTTTAGCTCTGCAATTGAAGCCAGGATGACAGAGGAATTGGTGCTTGAGAGCAAAAGGCACTCAGCTCTTGGTATCAAGTAGAGAGAGAGGTAGTGAGGCTAGGGTTTTGGTATCATGCATTGAGATGAATATCCCATGTTCCACTATTGGGTTTGACAAGTTGTAAATATTTATTTGACGTTGTAGCAGCATTAATAATATATTCTCTTTTCCAGAACTGATTCATGTGCTTTCTTGTGGTGATAGTACTAGCTGTCTAATATTTCACTATGTTGTACGTGTGCTTTCATGCATGCAATTGGTTATGAACTAATTCATAGTGGTTGCATGTATGTTTGCTCTTGAATCAATATTTTTTTATTCCTTTCCATGTGAGTTATCTATTGTGAACTACTTTGCAATTAAATTCTGGCGTGTTTTCTTTCATGTATGTCTTTCTGGGTTTTTCGGCTCACAGCGTACCCCCTTTTATTTTTCTGCTTAGACTTGTTGTATCTTTGTTGTGGTTCATTAATATTGGGTTGATTTTGCTTCACTAATTGGTAATTTCAACTTTGCCTCCGCTTCATCATCTTCTCATTTGACAACCAAGAGTGGAAACACTTATGGTGGCAACCGGGCCCACATACCGGATGGGGCTTCTATCCCAAACTGTGTGAGTTCTAATTGGGACATTTTACCCGGGAGACCCCCTTGTTGTCGATAGTGCAATTTTTCCTGTCAACAAATTGGCACTAGAAGGAAGGCCAGATGACAAGTTGAGCCCTTGGAGCCTGCAGTTAGTCTCATATCTGTAAATGGATCATCCCAAAATCATTCTCCCAAGATGTTTATTGGATTTATCTGGTTCTCGATGCTTAATCCCTAATGAACCTCTATACCACTTGTCTCAGTTAAAATTTGATGGTGAGAATGGAATTTCCATAACAGAGCACCTTTTTGATTTCTTTGAGTTTTGTGAGTATTACGAAATTGATGATGAGGAGCTAGCTTTTGTGATTTTCGCCCTCACACTCAAATGTCGCATTGAGTAGTGGTGCCACACATTGCTGACAGCTTCCATCCATTCGTTCGAGCATCTCGTCGGTGAATTTCAACAAGCTTTTCACAAGTATGATTTCCAAAATGTAGTAATAAGGTTAAATGAGATCAGAATGGAACCTCAAGAATATCTAGAGGATATTTCTATTAGATTTGTAAATTTTTGTTTTGAGTTCCCTGAAAGGGATGTCAATTGGGCAGATTTAATTGAATAGTTTCGACACATCGTTTTCATTTCCTTGGAACACCTTCAATCGGCAACGAAGCCTGATCCCCATGCTTGTTATGATAATCCTAAAGTTTCCAGTTGTTTGAATTGTGTCCCTAATATTTCCTTGTCTATCTCCCTGATTCCGGAACACATTCAGGCCTACAAAAATAATATTTCTATTTGTGACATTCCTTTTCCTCCTCTTCAATTGCCGCATAATGGAGTTTTGGTCGTAAAAGCTTTAAGTGATGATAGACGTGTACCAGAAAATAAAACCTGGTGTATCACCTCTGAATCTATCATACACCTTGTCCAGCTAGAACTAGAAAACCACATTGGCCTAACATCTCTCCCTATTGAAGAAACCAATCTCAGGTCCACTGAAAATTTTCCTGGGTCCAGTTCTAAATCTCATTCGGATACTGACAATGAATTGGGCCTTGTCCTGAATAAAGTTGATTTCCTTACAAAATCCTTGGAATGTGATGTGCATGCATGATCATTGGCCCCTCTGGATGACACTGATGTGTGATATGAAGGTCCTTGTACGGTTGATACCCCCGCATCCGAATCATTTCATCCATTATTCCCTGATTCATTCCTTGAGTCTGCCACGCCAGTAATTTCGTCAAATCATTCAAAATTGTCTTATACTAATGTTGATGACCATCATGAACATGCGGGTCGTGTTTCGTAGTCACATTACAAAATTGATTAATACCTTGTTTCTGATCTTTTTCATCTGCAATATTTAAACAGCCAAGAGAGTGACAACTCGTCTCAACAACCTCAAAGATGTTTCTCACGCTGGTTCATCCCCATTTTTAACCCTAGAGGAGCCTAATATACCAAATGCCAAACTTGAACAAATTGGTTATCCCCATGATTTTTATTTATCTGAAAACATATCTACTCATGCCTTTGGGGACTGTCATTCATATCTATCTGTCAACCCTATGAAGCCACCAAATTTTGATCATTCACTTTTTGATGATTCAGGGACCCATTACGAAGGCGAGGCAATTCAGCTTCTGCTGAAAGTTATCTCAGGATCACACTATCCTGATCAGACCTCTGAAAAAAGTCAAACTAGGGTTTCTTGAATTAGGGTTCCTAAAATTACGATTCCCATGCACTACACTCCTATCAGCATAACCGTGCCGGATGTCATCTCATCTTGGCAAGCCTTCGATTTGAGTGATGTTTCTATGAGCACATATTTCTATCCCCTAATAGCTGATATGAAAAAATCGATATACCCTAATTTATTCACTGGAAGGAAAGCATCGGCCATTGTCTCTGATCCTTTTGGTGGTTGCCCAGCCAGTACCAGTTTCACTCAGGTACAAGTGTGTAATGTTTTGCAAGCCTCTCTATTTCCTGAAAATCTCCCTGTCCATTCATCTCATTCTGGGAAATCTAAAGATTTTGATATGTTGGATTGTTAATCTATCAGTTCGCCAACATTTGACCGAATTAATAATAAGCCCACTAACAATTTTCCAGTCACCACAAATAATGATCACATACATTCGCTAGTTGATCTCACGAAACCATCGAAGTTTGACAGCCCCCCACTGGAAGGTCTAGAATTTGTCCAAGACAGTGAGGCACTTCAGCCTCCACTGATAGTTACTTCAGATCCTCACATTCTCAACAAAAACTAGGGACAACTTCAAACTAGGGTTTCCAAAATTACGGTTTCTGCACTTGGATTCATGAGTACCTCAAATTTTCCTGGTGGATTCTTATTTTTCCCATCCCATCAAATTGATCATCCTCAACATCATGATTGGATTCCTGAATGGTTTGACAGATCCTATCCAACGAATATACCTTCAAATAGACAATGTCTTACCCCGCTTCCGTCGGACCTAGGGTTGTGCGTGGATGGATGTGTGTAATTTATAAATGATTCTAGGTTTCAAGTACATATTTTTGTGTATCAAGATGAAAGTGAAACTCAGCTCGAACAATCCATTTTGGCACATTCTCTGGTAAGAACCCATGACCTTATTATTGTTGCACATGCTTTTGAGGTAAGTCTTGTTGTCGGTGCACAATTTTGTATGTTGGTTTTGATTGCAAACACTTTGTTCTTGCAGGGCAGGAATTAATGTGGTGGCTGCACTAGAAAGCCTCTCCGGTTAAATTAGGGTTTTAGGTTTAGGATAGCTAGGATCTGTTAATAAAATATTGTTGATTCAAGTTGTTAATAAGGTTTTACTTTCTAGGGTTTGCTTTATGGTCTTTGCTGGGGCCTTTGTTTTTAGAAAGGAACAGTTTTTAGTTGCGGAGAACAGGTGGTAGAGCGCAACCACGGTAGATAGGGAGATGTCATGGTTGAGGATAGCCAGAAGATAGGTGGTGCGACAGTTGCGGAGAACAACGCAGATGGCAGGTATGGGAGACAAAGACAATCAGCGGAACTCCTAGTAATCAAGAAGAAGCATCAAACAATGGAGCAGGAAAAGAGGAAATACTGACAGTCACATTAGTGGAAGAACAAATAGGCAATCAGCTAGCATAGATGAGGGGGTTAGTTCGACAGAGGGTCGAGTAAGAGAGCCATAGGAGAGCTCTGTAAGATCTCTGTTGTACTGAATCACCTTGTAATAGACTCTTCAGAGTGATGTATGTCATTTGATAATGATAATGAAATATGGTTATTGTTGTGTTTGATGTTCTAAGTTGAGTGTTACTCAGTTGCTTATTGTGAATGTGTGCCTCATTTTAAATTTTAATTCAGCATCCTGAACATGCTTAATGAGTAATAGCTTATACATAGTAACGAGATCTGTTTGCTATTTCAAGTTCCTTTAGTTTTTCTTCATGGTTGTAACCGTTTGGTACTTGAACTGTCTCCTAACCTTACTAAGGTCACGACACGCCTTAGGTGAGACGCTTTTCTCCTTGGAGTAGGGTGAAAATTCCGATGTTGTGCTAGACTACCGTGGAAACCTTGTTAGCCTCTATCTTGAACCTGGGTCTTTCTCAGAGACCTCCTTTTTCGCCAACAAATGGTTCCGTTGCCGGGACTTGAAAATTAATTTACGAATTAGATCATGGTATCGTGGATCTACGAGAGAGAACGAACAAGCTGGTGGGATAACCACTTAGACCAATTCATATCGCAACAAGCAGAGTTGTGACAACAGAGGGAGAAAAATGTCAAGGATCGGGTCCTGTTTTCTGAATCTGCAAGTGACCTGTATGAAATTTTCTGGGGAAATTTTCCTAAAGAACTTTAGAATTAGTTACGGAGACTACTCTTCAAGTCACTCCCAGGAGGTTTGCATAGAATCTGTCGCAAGTGGATGCACACAGATTTAGTAGCACTCCATCGGTTAGACACCGATTTGACCCGAGCCGTAGATTTTTGTGTACAATCTACCTTGGAAGGATACATTGTGGAATTCGCAGCCGAGTGTTCCCAATCCTTTTCAAAAGCAGAAGACGTATTCAGATCTAGATTGTGGGGAGAACTGTTGAAGGAATTCCCATTTTGGATCAAATCTTTAATGGTGGACGAGGGTTTGATAGAATTTCAAAAGTATGATATGGAGACTTAAACCTCTAGTACTCAGGGAAGGAGCTGAGGGAAAGATGCTGCAAGTAAGTTAGAAGGGGGAATAGGGATATGGATGCCAGAACCTCTAGCAGATTCAGAGAGGGACGAGCACATTGGAGGGCACATATTACTGAGAAGTGGCGGGAAAGACTGATGAAGGAATTTTAGAAACAGGAAAGTAGTCGATAGGAAAAGGAGAAGGCGCCGCAGATGACAAAGAAAATGGAAGGTCATACGGGATCCCAAGGAATAGGAGGGACCATCAAAAAAGTTAGACATGTTTATAGGAGCCCAGTCCAAAGAGAAAAGGGAGAAAAGTCCAATGTGGAGGACGTGTGCCCTGAGGAGATATCCGATGTGGAGATGCATGTTGCAATGGAGAAACTATTTCGAGAGAGGTCAACACCCGTAATTCAAGGTAACTCTATTCCCCAAAGTTCAAGTAGCTCTAGTCCCAACCTTCCCCTATTACTATATCATCCACCAGATAAATTTTTTGTTAAGCTACAGGAGTTTAGCAAGTTGAATAGTGTTAATTGTACAACACAGATATCTACTAGCTACAGTGCTAGTAATACAATTTCACAGCCATGAAGTAGAGAATTTATTTTAGTACCACCCATAAAAAGAAATATGGTGGGATTGTGTCCCCGATACCCATAATTCTCTGTGAGGGGAAACAATTATGTGGAGCAACACTGATATCTCTGCAAAGCGATATGGAGGGCTCGACACATACTAGAGGCAGTTAAGTTGATTGAGATCTAGACTACTTTAAGAGAGAGAGCTCTTTGCTTGTTCATTAAATGGCCTGAAGCTCATCAAAACCCAGCGATAGAGGATGTAAATAAAGAATTTTTCAAATAATTTAAATTACCTCAAACAGATCAAAAAGGGTTATCTCAGCTATGGGAGATTAAATAGCGAGAAGGTGAAATGTCATGGGACCTGATGAGGAGGTTCAAGGATGCAATTGGGAAACTGAGTTACCCAATTGATCCGAATCATCAACGAGATTGGTTTATTAAAGCACTTCTTCCGTTGACGAGAACTCCACTGACGCAACAGAAGATTGATACCTTACAAGATTCCCTAGAGCAAGCTATGAAGATAGAGGCTATGGCAGGGTATCCGCGAGAGTTCAGAGGAGGAGCAACAATTGAATACCCTTCCATATTGGGGCTAGAACATCAGATAGCCAGTTTAATGAAGAAATTGAAGGAAATTCAGCCAATACGACTTGCAAGGCCCAATGTGTGGTGTACCCATTGTCTAATGGACGGACACGTGGCCAAAAAATGCCCAAGGTTGTGGGGGAATAATGCAGGACACAAGGGACTCCACCAATTGGGGGATTTTCACAGATAAACACTCAAGGATTATACCAGCTGCAACCCCACTTTCCAGGGTTCCCCTCTCAAGAGAATCGGACCAAAACTGAATATTGCAAAACATGTAAAGGCATTGGTCATCCTCCACGACTATGCCCAATTTTGCTGAAGTGCTCCAACATTCGAAACAATACATATTGTGAATTTTGTGCTTCTACAACACAAAATATAGAGCAGTGTAGAGCCCTTGATGCACTGGAAAAATGATTAGACAGACCACTTATAGATTGAATGAAGCTCCAAGGGGATGAGAAGGAGGAATGAGAGGAGGCAGAATTGGAGGAATAAGACCAGTAAGGTGCCACAACTGTGATGAAGAAGGACACGTAGCAAGGGAATGTCCGCTACCTAGAATACCATGGTGCTATGAGTTCAGAGTCAATACACACGCAACTGAAGGTTGTCCATAATTAATTAAGAGGTGGGAGGACAGAGCTAGACAGAGAGGAGTAAATCTGGTGAATGCAGAACCAAGAATAGTAGAGGCTCAAGCCATACAAAATGTATCCATAGTAACCCGGGGAGGAAAGAATAAGGGGAGGATAAACATAACATAGACTCGATAAAGATGATCAAGCCAAAATCTCCTAAAACCACTTTCAGACCAGATAGACAGAAGCAATATTTCAAGGAGGCAGTGGAAATATTTTCCCAAATAGGGGGGAGAAAAGGAATTAAGCTTCCACAACCAACCATAGAAAAAGAGAAGCAGGCCGATACAAGTACAATGATTGAGGAATGGTTCCAATTATTTTTGAAAATTGTAACCAATGCAGCAATGTTGGAACAACTAAAGCAAAATATAGAATTGGTGGTGCAGGAAAACGAAGAACCTGAAGAGTCAAGAGATTCAAACCAGAAATACATAAGAAGGATAAAAAGAAATAAGAGAAGAATAGGAAAGGAATTCCGCGTGAATACTCAAGTCATGGGATTGTGCCCATAGGAAGGCTAGAAGAGGTTGATGTTGATGTTGCGGGGGTGAAAACATACATATATTTTGAGGTGATAGGCATCATGGGGGACAAGGATCCCTATCCTACTTTGTTGGGGATAGATTGGGCCTTTGAGAACTACGCAATGATCGAATTGAAAAAATAACTGATGACATTTGAAGACGGGGAAGTCAAAGTCACTCAACCACTTGACCCATATCAGGGACCCCGATATACAAAAACTGTTGACAACATAGAGGATGCTCAACTTCTCGATCACCTTTACTAGATGACGGCAGGGAAGAGAGAAGACTATATCAATCCAACAACGGGAGGGACTGTAAGCTAGAGAAGTGTTCAGAGTTTAGACTTGGGCTCGGAAATTTCTTGGGATGATTGGCAATAGGGAGGATACGAGACTAATATGAGAATATGTGCTAATATTCGAGGAGTCAACTGGATTGGAACTAATGTAAGAGGATATCTGACTCTATCAAATATGAATGCTGTAAATACATTTATTGTAAAAGTAGAAGAAAAAGTACCAATATAACATAGAGTCCCTCTTATGAATGTAGCACTGCAATCCACGTCGGCATGATGGTGGATTAACCATCGCAACTCACTTATGAGATGGGAAGATGTTGCAATAGCACTAAGAGCCAGATTTAAGGAAGATGTAGGACCACAATTCATTGAGAAGTACCAAGGGGATTCTGACCCCATGAATCATTTAGAAAATTTTGAGTACAACTGGAAGAAAGCAAGGTATCTAGAATCGCTGTGGATGCGCAATCTTATACATTCGTTTGACATAATTCCACAAGCTTGGTACTTAACCGAAGAAAAGAAGAGAGGAACTAGCACCTGGAAAGTAGTTGCAAAAAAGTTTATGCAATGTTTTTCTTTTGAAGGAGAAACAAAACTGGTTACATAAGCACAACAAGCCATCAAAAGAATACTATTTTTTCCAAAAATTTAAGAAGACAAAGAGCAACCACTCTCGGAGAAAATTATCAAACAATTAGTAGCATGAAAATGAATAGATAGTGAGATGGATGACGACGATTTGGAGAATCTCCGACACTTATACTTTGAAGAGAAAGAAGGGAGTGTGGGATATAAAAGAAGAACCAACAACAAAATGACTACATCTGCTACCCTTCAGGACTAAGAAGTTGAACATTGGAACCCCAGAGAAACCCAAAATAGCATTCATTGGCTATTACTGGGCTACAGAAACGACCAAGGAGATCTTCGACCTTTTACAGGAATATGAAGACTTATTCCCATCCTCAGTAGCAGAGCTAAAGGGGATAGAAGGGGGCATGGGGGGAAATGCCCATAGTTTTGAAGCCCGACGCAATACCAGTGAAGCATAGACCTTACCATCTAAATCCAAGGGTAAAGGAGAAAGTCAAAGCATAAATAGATAAAATGCTAAAAGCAGGGCTGATTTTTCCAGTAGAGGAAGCAGAGTGGGTGAGTCCCATTGTCATACAAAGCAAAAATGAAAAATATGAGATTAGAGTATGTGTTGATTACAAAAGCCTCAAAACTGCAGGCATACATGATCCATTTCCCATTTCTTTTATTGATGAGGTTCTCGAAAAAGTGGCAGGAAATGAAGCCTATTCATTCATAGATGGTTTCGCAGGGTATCATCAAGTGATAATAACCGAAGAAGACAAAAAGAAGACCACTTTCACAACCGAATGGGGATCGTTTGCATACCATGTCATGCCCTTTGGACAAAATAATGCACTAGCGGTGTTTTCACGAATAGTGATAGCAACATTTCAGGAATATCTCCACAAGTTCCTTGAGGTATACATGGATAATTGGATAGTTTACAGTTTATTGAAAAATCATGCAGCCTTGCTAAGAATAATGTTTGACAGATGTAGACAAATCCAAATTTCCCTCAACCTCAAGAAATGTACCTTTGCAATACCTCTTGGGATGCTCCTAGGGCATGTTGTTTGTAAACATGGTGTCTCTGTGGATCCAGCAAAAGTAGCAGTCATTATTAACATAGAATCTCCATAGACTGTGAAATAGTTAAGATCGCTACTTGGGCATACCGGGTACTATAGAATATTCATCTGCAACTATGCAAAGATAACAACACCATTGGAAAAGTTGTTGCAGAAGTCATAGTAATTTAGTTGGACTGACGAAAGCACTAATGCCCTCAATACATTGAAAGAAAGCTAGCAAGTGCACCCATCTTGGTTCATCCTAACCGGGAAAAACAGTTCCATGTCCATATTGATGCTTCCAGCACTACATTAGGAGCAGTGTTAGCTCAACCAGGAGAAATTTCTGTTGATAATCCAGTCTATTTTGCAAGCAGGAAGTTGTCAACTGCTGAAAGGAACTACACAACAAAAGAATGAGAAGCTCTTGCAATGGTGTATTCCCTTTAGAAGTTTTGCCATTAAATACTGGGAGGTATGTTCAAATTCTTCACAGAGCACTCAACATTGAACTACCTAGTTAACAAGTCCATGCTTGAAGGAAGGATCTGTAGATGGCTCCTATTGTTCTAGGAGTTCACCTTCGATGTGATAGTGATACCAGGAAGGTTAAACGTGGGTCCTGACGATTTATCAAGGCTATAAAATGGAGAGAATGGGGGACCCTTGGATGATCAGTTGCTGGATGTTGATCTCTTCAGAGTAGAAGCCATCCCAGATTATTTGGAGCAGATAATAGTATATCTAGCAACAGGACAGTACCCAACTGAATACACGACGACTTAGAGAAGACATTTGGTAGTGAAAGCGGCTGAGTATCAGCTGATAGTAGGAAAACTGTATAATATTGGGTTGGAACAAGTCTTAAGTAGATGTATCATGGACCATGAAAGAGAGGATATCTTGTGGGAGTGTCATTTCGGAGTTGCGGGGGGCCATGTCGGTGCAAAACCCACCATAAGAAAAGTATTACAAGCAGGGCTATGGTGGCCCACAGTACATAAAGATAGTAGAGAATATGTAAATAAATGTGATGTTTGCCAAAGCACAGGATGTCCATCACACCGAGATGAGTTACCACTTCAACTTGTAAGAGTATTACAACCATTTGAAAAATGGGTTGTTGATTTCGTAGGGTCAATTGCACAAGTGGCAAGACATTCAAAATAAAGGTACATAATTACCGCAACTTATTATCTCATAATATGAGCAGAGGTAGCACCAGTGAAATATTGCACAACAGACACAATAGATAGGTTCAATTTTGAAAATATCATTAGCAGATTTGGTTGCCCCAAAATCCTAACCAGTGTTTAAGGTGCACACTTCATCAATAAAACAATCAAGTCTCTGTTAGATAATTTTATGGTGCAACATCATAAGAGAAATCTGTACCACCCTAAAGAAAATGGAACCGTTTAAGCATTCAATAAGATCTTAGAAAAAGGACTAACCAAGATATGCAATTCCAATTGGTATGACTGGGATGAGCGGATACCAGCAACATTATGGGTATACATGACAATTTTAAAAAGGTTAAAAAATCATACTCCTTTCCAGCTCGTGTACGGGAAAGAGGCAGTGGTACCTACTGAATTTATCATATCAAGTCTATTAATCGTTTCAAAAGTACCTTTGATAGGGGAAGAATCAATCAATGAACACCTCCATGAGCTACAAGAGCTTGAAGAAGACAACTTCCTGGTGGAATTCCATCATACGGTCCAAAAGGAAAGATAGAAGGCTTGGGATGACCGTTATATCAAACATAAGACATTCACAATCGGAGGGAAAGTTCTATTGTATGATAGGAAATTTCAAAAGTTCTTGGGAAAACTCAGAATGCACTGGATGGGACCATACCATGTCATTGAAATTAAAGATTCAGGCGTAGTTCAGTTGGCACAGCTAGATGGCTAAGTATTACAATGATGGGTGAATTGTGCACACTTGAAGCCTTATCACGAGTAAGTTTCATCATTTATTTTTCAAATAACTCTCGCAACCAAGAGGATACAGTAGGGTAGAATAGAAATAGATCGATTCAATAACTCTATCGCACCTGAGATGAGAAATAGAATAGGAATCTTGATAAAATAAATCACAATAATGCAGAGAGTAAATCCACCTGTTGCAATGCTGAGACCACATTGCAACCAATTGTGGTTTGGGGGGGGTAGCGTCTAACCCATCATTCGTGTGAGAAAGACAAGCATGTCAAACATCATTTCGTCATAATAACCCATCATAATGACGTCAGTCCATAGGATCACCCAGATTTGAGAATTAATTGCCATAATTAGTAACAACCATACCATAATAAATTTTCCATTATAAGCCATAATCATTACCCATCATGTCTACCCAAATCTCGAAGACACAGTCAACAATGTTAGAATACACCTCACCACAGTAACTAATCGCACGATTATAATTGCGGGAGAGACAAAAAAAATAATTATTTATGGGGTCTTATCAACCTCATTCATGTCAGTTACATTACTTAACTCGCATGAAAGAAGAAAATAACGAGAATGCCGGAAAATTCCGAGTTAGAACAAGAAATAGCCGCAACAAAAAGTGAAATTTCATTAGAGGAAGTTCAAAGAGATAGTCCAGTAGTAGGAATTCACAGAAAGAGATCAAGAACAACACTCTAGGTATAAAAAAGAAGGACGAATATGACAAAGGTAGCACCAGACATCGTCGAGCGTGAGCGCGTTGAGAGAATTTAGAGGATGGAATCATTAGTGGGCAAGTATGACAATGCGTCACTGATTGATACAGATTTCACGGATTCATATCAATTTCTAGCTATCAAGGGACATGTATACATAGAGAATTATGCTACATAAAAAGGAGGGGAAGCAGCAAGAATGAATCTGGAGTTCAAAGGTATCTAGAAATCGACAATAGTCAACCTCAGGAACCTCCCAATGTTTGGAACAATGGGAGCAGCAATGCAGTGTACAAAATTCCTGCTGAGTAGACTCCAGAATGGATCATTGTGGCTAGGATGAGAAATAACAATACATATAGAGGATATCAATAGGCTTACGGGATTATCAGTAGAAGGGAAGGATGTCTCAACGACATTCTAGAACATGTCCAAGAGAGCCAAGAAGGAAGGAAACTGTGATTACTATAAGAAATATGAGACCAGAAGAGGAGGGAAGGGGCCAAAGATAGTCCTCATCAAAAATCCAGTAGTGAAATTTTCCTGCCACATAATCGCGGGTAAGACGATGAAGCATTACACCAAAGACGAATGCACCCTCGATACCATTTCAGTTTGGGAACATTGCCTCCAAGAAACCCAGCTGAACTGGTGTACATTCCTACTAAACAAACTGTTTGAGGCCTGCGAAGATAACTACAGAAGAGCCATATGATTCATTTACGACTAAATCGTAATGGATTTTGCGATGTGGAAATTGATTCAACCGGGGGTAAGACAGCTCCCAGAAATCACAAACTACTAGCCAATGGCGTTGAAGTTTATGCCTTGGAGAATCTCAAGAGATCCCAAGTGATAAATGAGGAGGCTTTCTCATTCTGGTACAGGCAGATGGTGGATGTGGTGGTGAGACAATAGAGGGTTTTGAGGAACTTGTTGGACAGATATTCCTCGCATATATGGTTTGGGGTCACCCTGATGGCAGTTCACCCTGCCAAACCCACATGCTCCCCTTGCTATGCATGGACGATGCAATTCAATTTTATGCCCCAATCTAAAACCACTTTCTGGAAAATTCAATATACCAAAATTGCGGAAGCTTTAATATCTCAAATCACAGATTTGAGATATTAAATCAATTTCTTAAGATTATAAAACCACACCTCTAGAATCAAAGGTTTCTAAGACCCAGGTATTCAAACTTCGCCCACAACTCATGGAATCAATGTTCGAATATTTCAATTGAACCCAGATATTCGAACTTCGCCCACAACTCATGGAATCTCTTACTACCATTTGAGATTCATTATTAACCCCATTACATAATGGTCTACATCCAATTAATTATCCAATATATACTCACGGTTCACATCAAACATAATATTTTAACACATATTATGTCTTCCACGGTGATGATCCCAAATGCTATAACCATTACAATAACCCTTTGACTTCATATTAAGACACCAGTAAATATATAAATTCGTTCGGGTCCCACAGCAACATACCTCATCAACATTCACTAATGGAAAGAGCGCTTACGTTAACAACCCCGCATCTTCAACTGCGAATTCCCTTAGATCTTCATCAAATCTAATCCAATGGAAATCGCATTATTTAACTGCAGGACTTTATCATGCAAATATTTTGTGAAATAAACGGTTTTCCAATTCCAGCTTTGCTACATGTCAACAGCCAAATGTTATCACATTATTTTCAGCAATACCATATAATGTCTATTTGTTATGCGAAAACCACCAGTCTTCACCTCAAACCCGCTCACTGGATTTACTATTCACGCGGATGTTATTTCTTCTGCGCCTTCACTTGGCTTTCATGAACTCGGATTTCACCATACCTTATCTCACGATCTTGCTTCCATTTTTCTGCAGTCGTTCCTCATACACAGTAGACCATTTAATAATTCATCACATAATTTCACTGTGTCATCAAGCTCCAGTTCCATGGCCTTGACACATCATTCTCACCACACTGCTCCATCGATCTACTTCCATGATGTCTGCGATTCGATATTTCAAATAGGCTATCTCCAACCCTCACGGTCTTTACCAATACATAATTACTATGCCATCATTCAATTTCACGATTCCCCTTCATGGTTTCAAACAAAAACTCCGAAAGTATTATATGGGTTTCAAAATAACATTGCCATATGCCGAATTCTAAATTCGAATTCAGATTTTCTTCTATGTCATCGATCCTTGCAGTGATCGATGATTGCAATTTCCTCAATCTCCCTCAGAAATATATGTAAACTCCCATATGCTATAATTAACAACAATTTACCCAATCATATGTAGAATCACACTTCAAAACCCAATTACAGAGTCTAACATACAATTTCTTATTGAACAACATTCATTACACATATTCCAATACATCAATACATTTATATTTCAGGACAAATCCTTCATCTATACGTATGAACCAAACTATAAAAGCCCTCTTGGTTCTGGCCTGATTTTCAAATCATTGACCCTTCTAACAAATTCACCGAGGCTTTTTCAAACAACACTCTCCAGATCTGCTCTCTTGATGCCTTTGGGCTTACATTTATACAAAATATTAATGAATCGATTTAGCTCCCTTACAACTCGACAAAACTCTTGGATTTCCTCAAGTCCTAAATCTAGACCAAATCCCTAGATTGCTGAACTAATTCTAATTTTATTCCTAAATATGAACTATCTCTTCATATTCCCAACTAATCAAATTCCCTCATGTTCTCCAATCATTTGGGAAGATTTACAATTTCTCTCCATATTTAATTTAAAATCACTCAAATTATTTAATAATTACATAAGAAAGTAAAATATAAGACCCCCCTATGCCTATGAAAATACAAAGTATTTTTTGGAACCTAATGCCCCTGCATCAGACTCCCAAGGTTAAAATTAATCATGATCTCCTAATCATGTGCCTTCAGTCCTTGTCTTCCTGAATGCCATACTTTGTTCTGCAACTGGTCATCTGCTGCAATATTCTTCTTCTACACTTCTCCAGGCTTCCATATCTTATTCCGTCTTTCTCCAATAACTGCACTTTTACATTCTCTTTTTGTCTTTCTCCTGCTGCTACTTCTGCTTCTTTGTTTTCTTCCTGTTGTCTTCCTCTGAGACACTTTCGCCATCAGCCTTCTTATCAATTCAATTTCACTGTCTAATATGTCCTTGGACTGCTGGATACTGTTTCCTCTTGATTGCTGAACTTCTACTTCTGCTTCTGCTTGCTGAGTTCTTATTTGCTAAAATCTTGTTGTTTCTTTTACTCCGGTTCTTGCCCTTAATTGCTGAGCCCTTGCACTAGCTTGCTGAGCTTTTACTTTCTCAGTCCTTATTGCCACCCTATCATCCATACCCTCTTGTTTCCTGTAACTGAAAACTTCTTCATGATTGTCACTTGTGACAATTTCTTCATTTTCTGCCTTCAGCAAATCTTCAGAATGGTATTTAAATTTCCAGTCACTGTCATCATCTCCTTTCCTCTCCTGGACCAAACATCCTTTAGTCCTTCCATCAGTACCTGCAATCATGAAACAAACACCAAATTTTTAAAATCCTTGTGTCTCTTCCTCCTCTGGAAACACTTCAAATTGTTGCTTTAACATTTACTCTAGAAACACTTCAATCTGCTGCTCTGTTATCAGCACATCAGTATGCTGGTTCCAATCCTTCAAGAAACTCTCGAGACTGTCAGTTAGTCTCTCCTCTACATCATCCTCTTCAAGGATGTCTCCTTGCTCTAGTTCATAAAAATTAATCTTCTCATTTTCATTCATCTCTGCCTTTACAATCTAAACACTTATTCGCTGTGCTTCTATCCTCTTCTCCAGAACACTTAACTTATGCCACAAATATGTCATCTCATCTGAGAAAATATCTGTGCAATCTTCACTACCTTTTGTTGTTGTCCCATGTTTTGATAGATTGGACAATCAAAATACCAGGCAACATCGGAACCAATCTTTAGAGTTATAGCATCTAGTCCTCCTGTTCTCAGAGAGGGATCTCTCAAACTATTTGTTTTTTGAAAAGGTTTATCTTGTGTGCTTTGAGTATTGGTTTTAGAATATTTATTAAGTGCAAGTGTTTGTTTGTTTGTTTGGTTGAAAGACATAGCAGAACATGAAAGGTCTAAGAGAGATAGATAGAAAGGGTAAATGTTAGATTCATTGGGCAATGGAGTCAAGAAGGGTTTATGACAAACTCATCAATGGATATGGGATATTAGAGGGAAAATCTAACTTGGCCACAGGATCCTTTGGTTTTGTGAATGAGATGGACATCAATGATTGGGAAAGAGAAATTGAATTCTTAACAAAGGGAAACTTGAAAACATAACCTAAACAATAAAGAAGTATTTGATAGACAGGGCTAACCATAAATTCTAAAAACCATTCTTTAAGAAAATCATGACTTCAAGACAAATTTCAAAATAAAATCTAAGACTCAGGAGCACATCCTATTTCCTCAAAGATTTTATTTCAAATGACTTAGAAAACACAAAAGATTCACTGATAATAGCAGTCATAGAAGAGGGAACACCTAACACATCTATGATCACAACTATAAAGACCTTTGAAACAACTGTTCAAGCAAGGACAAAGGGCATGATCAAAACATACCTCCTTGGCTAACTTAAGACAATGGTACTTCAAAGGGAGACTTCAATAATAGCTTTCAAGTGATATCAGACAAGCAGGGAAAACCATAAATCGTGCTGAAACCAACTATTTGAACTATTATAGAAATAAACAAGCATGAGGACTAAAGAGAGAGATTGAAGACTATAAAATATCTCAGCAGAAGAAAACATGAAACAGTAAAGGATGAACAGGTCTAAGGTGCTTCTAGGAGTCATTTCTTAGCCTAAAAATTTCATCCTACTGTAAGCATTTATGGAACAAAATGAAAACAAGAGAAAACATTGAACATTTCAGAATACTTCACCAACAGCCAAGCTCATGGATCAAATGATAGAGCCTTCTCAAGAACAAGAATGCAACATCATCATCAAGCTTCCAAGACTTCAATTTCTTCCTTAACTTCAGACATACTATGTATTATTTCAGAGAGTTTCAGTATTACAACTAGTGAACAACCAACCAACAATTCCTCATCTTCCTCAGAAGTATTTATAGAAGAAGTGAGGAGGTGGGAGTGTTTTTAGGATTGAAGCGTAATAAATTCTACACTAAATGCAACTCCTAGCTTTGAAAACCATGCAAGGCTTAGGGCAGGAGAGCATTGAATTAGGATTGTGTTCTATGTACTTTGTTTTTTCTATTTTTAGGCTTAATGGGCAAAAATATCGACTTCAAGGCTTAATTACCCTTTACAATAACCTCATTGACAGTTTTAGAATTTGTTCTTTCTTTGGTAATCACTGTTTAGGTGTCTTTATGCAAATATCTTCTGTTTCGGCAATAAGTAGGCCTTCTTTGATTGCTTTAAGGCTGTAGGTGGCTCTTTTGGTAGCTGGGGGATTCAATTAGCCCCTGATGTGGCAGTGGAGGCTTCTCGGACTGATAGATTTCTTTGTTTTCCCTAAAACTCCTTTAATTTACTTTAGATCTGTGTTTTAGGCCTAATTTGGCTTAATCTCTGTCTTCCAGTCTTTATACTATTTTTAACTATGTGGATTAGGGCTTTGATGGTTGAATTTATGCGTTAATCCTCTTAAAAACTCTGATTTGAACTTTAAACCCTGATACTCTTCAATATTCTATCTTCAATGCTGATTTTATTCAATAAATGGTCTCTGACTATGTTTTTGGCTGTGTTGCAGGTGGGCGAAAGGTTATTATAATATTAGCAATGTTCATGAGACACTGTAAAAATGGCTGTTCGAACCCTGTATATTCACGTTCTTCATTTGATAGTGGCCTGGGGGATCATCATCCCCAACCTTTGATTTCCTTTAAAACTTGTGGAGAAACTTTGAAAACCTGCACAAAACACAGAAAAGTTAAGAAAATTTGTGAAGGAAAGGGTTGAGACTGCTTTGGAGGTTAGGTTAAATCATGGCCGTTGATTCGGACTAATTGATGATCGAGATTGCACGATGGGTTGATGGGGGAGGCGGTTGGATTAAGTCCGGGCTGTTAGATCAGATTGATCAACGGTCGAGATTAATTGGGATTTATAAAATGCAAAGGGGTAATATTGTAATAAAATGGAGGAAAATATAATGAAATGGGGCGAAAAGCCTTTGGCGGAGGCAAAATGGGTTTGAATGAAATTTGGGGTTTCGGAAAGGTTCTGGGCCATCGGATTAGATCAGCCAACAGAGATCAACGACAGAGATACATTGATGAAGTCCTTTGGAGGATGGGTGGAGGGTGATGAACTAACGATGATATTAAACTGGGACCGTTAGATCTCAGAGATCAACGATAGAGGTTTATTATAAGAAAATTTAATGGAAATGAGAAAAGTGGTTTTAGCCATAAAAACCACTAGTGTTGCGCGGAGAAAAGAGGAAAAGGCGGTATTTCCTTTTTGAACGTGATATGCGTCTTTGGTTGACACATGGCTTTTTAAAACCACCCATATCATGTAACTTTGAAAAATTAACCTTTAGACGCGATATCACGCGAAACCGCGTGCTAGCTGTCAGATCTGGGGCGTTAGATCGAACGGTTGTGAGGAGAGCGCAATGGAGGTAAGATGCACGGGCGGAAAATGGTGGGCCGAGCAAAGGCAGTTTTGATCTAGGCCATCGGATCAGGGAAAGGACGGTCAAGATTTATTGATGGGGAGGTAGGTCCCAAAAGAGCTGGGCCTACCGGGTTTAATCTAGACCGTTGGATGTTCAGAATGAATGGCCCAAATTTACTCTTAGGGTAAATGAAACAAAATATGAGGCAGGGGTCGGGCAGAGATTGGGTGATTGTGGACTGTTGATCTACAGAGATCAATGATGGGTATTCACCGAATGATTTACACTATGGGGTTTTATGAAATAATAGAGGAAGTCAGGTTTTAATCTGGACCGTCGGATCTATGAAATGGACGGCCCAGATCCAATCGCGGGATTTCCAATTAACGGAGGAGAGAGGAAGGCACATAATAAAATTCGCGATGCGATTACATATTGACCATCAGATCTGGGAGTCAGATTGACGGTTGAGATTTAATCTAAGGAATAAACGCGGAGAAAGATGGGCGGAGTTACGATTAATCTGGGCTGTCGGTTCTTGTGGATTTGATGGTCCAGATTGGATCGAAAGATCTCAATCGGAGGAGGGGAAGGGAAACACAATGAAGAAATAATGCGATTACATACGAATCATCGATCTCAAAACTAAATCGACGGTCAGGATTCGATCTCAGAGGCCAAATGCGGAAGGGCAAGTATTTAAAAGGGGAGCGATATGGACCGTCAGATCTGAGCTAGGTAGAGCAGATCAATGGTCGAGATCTAATCGCAGGGTTGCCAATTGATGGAGGAGAAAGGAAAGCACACAACAAAAATTGCGATGCGATTATGCGCGGACCGTCGAATCAAGGTGAGATCGACGGTGGAGATCACGGCGGAAGCCGATAGAAGAAAAATACTCTCGCATCGGAAATTTTATAAAAGTCAAAGGAAAAAGCACAACCGGGAAGCTCCGATTGTGATTAGCACTTGGGACTTTAGCGCCAAGTCTCGGGCGTGGGTCATATGTGGAGAAATGGTTATGGGCTTAGCCGAAAGGGGCTTAAGCCCTTAGTGCAAAAGACTGTTTTTTGGGATTTTTTAAGGATTTTCAGAGGATTTTTGGGGGTTCTAATAAGGCTTAAAAAAGAGTTTTAAACCTTATTAAGGGGAAATTATGAAGGAAAGGAAGGAAAATGAGGGAAATGGAGGAATTTCATGAGGAAAAGGGGATAAAAAATGAAGGTCAATTATGAGTGGAAAGAGGGGTAAAATGATGGAAAATGGGGTTTTTCAACAGTCTTTTTCTTCAGGAAAAAAACAGATTTTTCAGGTTTAAAAGGGAAATAGCAGTGAAGATTAAATAAAGAATTAGTTATCTTCATAAAAACTTCAAGGATGATGTGTTCTCAAAGGGGAATTATCTCTTGGAGTTTTTTGAAGAACAAAAATTAGCCACTTTTTGGTATAACAGAATTTATCAGTGGCTAACAGTGGCTCCATTTGGGGATGACAGCTGGTCCTTTAGGTGTCTAGAACCTCAGCTGCAAATCTTTGGCTTTTAAACCAGTGCCTTAATCTATTGGGCAGCAACCTTTCCTTTTGATGATCTCTGCAGCAATTTAAAATAATGGAATTCTATCAAAAAAACATGTCTACCTACCCATTCCTAATGATCCTAACATTTTGTCTTCTTTTCAGAGTGCATTTAGACTGGAAAAATATCTTCAACAACATTTTATTCTTTTGAAAAGCAAAAGACTAATCTAAGTCTACTCTTTTTCCTCCATGAACTCAGATTAAGCAGTTGAGTTCATAAGCTTATCTACCTATCTACTATCTGTTAGGATTAGACTGTCTAACAGATTTTTATTCTCTAAGTTCTAAAACAAGAAATTTAAAAGCAGACAAGTCAGGATTGAACAGTCTAACTTGTTGCTGATATATGGCATAAAAACAAGCTGCACATAGATAATTATTTGCAGAAAATTAAATAAAAAATGGTGAAGGCTTAAGATCTGAAAGTATAAGAACATCTTTCTTCAGCGCTATTTTTTACCTTTGTTTGAGCTGTCTTACATTCCTTTCTGGTTCAAGTTTTGAGCATATCAAAACCAGTTTATTTCTATCCTTGGCTCAGGATTTAAACAGATTAGAGCCATGCATCTTTTTGAAACTCATAGGTTCAGATTTTTAGCTTATTTGAACCTTTATTTTCTATCCTAATCTACCTAACTGATAAGCCAAGATTAATCTGTTTGGCAAATCTAATTCACTAACTTATCAACAGTAAATTGAAAAGCTAATTAGTCATGATTAAGCTGTATGACTAACTAAAAGTGTATATTTTTTTTTAGGAGTGGCATTTGAGCTTGCACACTTTCAAACCTTATTTCTCTTTTTGGTATGGAGTTGTACCTTTCTTGTTTTACAATCTTCCCTCTTTTCTCTTTTCTATTGTTTTTTGGATTTTTATTTTTCTAAATTTGAATGCAATGTTTAAAATATGATTTTTACAATGGAAAGTAAAAGCTTTGAAACTCATGACTCTTGGCAGAAGTAATGCTTTAGCATCCTGCCATTGACAGGACCTCCATATAAATCTTCTCCATTCAATTCTTTCAAGAAAAATGCATTGCGACCCCTCTCAGCATGAATGATATAGGGTCCTTTCCACAACTTCTCAAAATTTCCATGTTTTCCCTTCTCTTCCCTTCTTGAATCCCATTTAAGAACAAAATTTCCAACTTGGAAATTGTTTGCCTTAGTCCTCTTGTCAAATAGATTCTTGATATTTTCTTGGACTAATTGTGTTCTTTCATATACTTCTTCTCTAGTCTACTGTAAATGAATTGTTTGGTTGATTCTTCTTTGCATATCATTCTCTTCAATCTGCACTTCTTGAAGGAGTTTCATGACTGGAACTCCTAATGAAGTGGGAAAGACTGCATCCATGCCATAGACCAGCTGATAGGGGGACATATTTATTGACTTCTTTCTAGTTAATCTGTTAGCCCATAAGGCATGAACCAGTTTACTGTGCCATGACTTCTGATTATGCTCCAATAGCTTTTTGATGATATTGATGAGGCTCTTATTGGAAGATTCAGCTAATCCATTTCCTTGGGGATAGTAGGCAGTAGAATGGCTGAAGGTAATGTGGTATTTGTGACAAAAATCAACCATTTTCTTAGATTTAAAGGTAGCAGCATTATCTGTTATGATTTTTCTGGGACAACCAAATCTGGATATGATATTCATTTCAAGGAACTTGATAATGCCAGAGTCATTAGTACTCCTAGAAGGTATAGATTCTATCCACTTGGTAAATAAGTCAGTGGTAGTGATGATCCACTTATGTTGGGCTGATGAAGATGGGTGAATTTCCCCAATGAAGTCTAAGCCCCATTGTTGAAAGGGTGCCTCAACACTGATAGGATGTAATGGTAAGGGAATGAGTTTTCTTTTGCCATCAAAAATTTGACACTTATGGCAAGACATGACTAACTTCTGAGTGTCTGGGAAAAGGGTAGGCCAATAGTGACCAGATCTAAGAATTTTGTTTTCTGTGGCCTTCCAGTAGAGGTGTCCTCCACATTTTCCTTCATGCATCTCATGCATGAGTTTTCCTGCATCATCTTCAAGTAAACATTTAAGAAAAATTCCAACAACATTTTTCCAATATAATACCCCATCTAAGATGCAATAAATTAAAGCTTTCTGTTTCAAAAATCTAGCTTTATTTTTAGACAAATAAGGGGGGGCATTCAAATACAAAAGCACATAAATAATGTTGGCATACCAAGGAGAATTCAGAAATGTTTCTTCAATGAAAGGGGCATTGAATTCTTCTACTTCTTCCAATACATCTACCATGTTCATATATAGTGCTTGGAAGTTCAATTCAACCATTAGTTTTGCTAATCCCTGCCATTTAATCAGTTTGGCGGGCCTAATTTCTAAGTCATATTCAAGAATGGTTGCAATCCATTTTCCCCTTTTACCATTAGGGTCTTGACTTAGAATATCCTTGACAACAGTATGTGGAACAAAAGCAATTATGTGAGATTGTATAATGTAGACTCTAAAGTCTTTTAATGCTTTCACTAATGCTAAGGCTTGCTTCTCCATGATGTTATATTTGAGAGGAGAATCTCTTAAGGCCCTACTAAAGAAATATATTGGTTGTTCTTGCCCCAAGTCATTCTTTTGAAGTACAAATGCAGCTATTGTATGCTCAGATGTAAAAGAAAAGATATAAAAGTCTTTGGTGAAATCTGGACTAATCAAGACTGGTGTTTGAGTGAGAGCTTGTTTGACCAAATCAAATGATTATTTAGCTGGTAAAGTCCATTTTACACCTACATCTTTCTTGAGCATATTTGTAATGTTTTTTAATAGCTCAGCAAGGTTGGGAATAAATCTTCTCAAAAAATTAATGTTTCCAATGAAAGATTGTAATTCTTTGAGGCTTCTTGGATGGCTGATTTGCAATATGCCATCTATCCTTTTAGGGTCGATTTTGATTCCCTCTTTTGAAATTATGTGACCAAGAAGTTTACCTTATTGGAGACCAAAGAGTGTCTTTCTTGGGATTCAAAGATAAGCAAAATTTCCTACACTTCTCAAAAACTTTTCTCAAGTGAATCAAATGTTCTATATCAGTTTTTGAGAAAATGGTTATGTCATCAAGGAAAATGATTATGAAATAGCCAATATCTTCAGATAAGGATATATCCATGGCCCTTTGGAAAGTGGCCCCTGCGTTCATCAAACAGAAAGGCATTTTGACATACATAAAGGTGCCCCAAGGTGTAGTAAAAGCAATTTTGATTTGATCACTTGGGAGCACTAACACCTGATTGTAACCCGAGAACCCATCCAAAAGTGATATCCTTTTTGACCCGACTACCCTTTGAAGTATATGGTCCATCTTGGGCAAGGGGTAGTTGTCTTTTAGAGAGTCTCTATTTAAATTTCTGAATTCAATACAAAGCCTGATTTCTCCTGTCTTCTTCCTAACAGAAACTAAGTTTGACACCCATTTTGAATATCTAATGGGCACTATAATTCCAGAATCATGCATTTTTTCAATTTCTTTCTTAACTAAAAGTAGTAAAACAGGGTTTATTCTCCTTATTTTTTGTTTGAAAGGCTTTTGATTTTCCTTAAGAGGGATTTTGTGCTGAATGATGCTGGTATCATAAGATTTCAGGTCTTTGTACCCCCAAGCAAACACATCCCTGAATTATTTGAACAGCTCTATGTATTGCAATTTTATGTGAGCTGGGAGAGTGTTGGACAGTTTAATCATTTTGGGTTCTGCTAGGCTGCCTATGTTATGTTCTTCTACATCTGTTTCCACAGTCTCCATTCTGGATTCTTTGGCTACATCATTAAAGTCAAAAAGGTGTTCTAAAGGTGTGAGACCTCTTGGAATTGTATCAATTTTGCACTGTAAGACTTCCAAGTCTTTCTGGCCTACGCAGTCAATTAATTCTGCTTCAAAAGGATTCTCATATTGATTTATATCAGTAGAATATGTCATTTCAACTTCTAAGATTTGTTCAATATACAAACAGTTTTCTTTATGGCTGGTTTCTGATATTGGTATGGAAAAATCATTTTCTGATTTTAAGAAATCATCTATGTGTTTGTTAGAATCAAACGCCTTCCAGTGATCTTCATTATTAGGCACTGCAGGCTTGTGTTTTACCTTTACACTAAGCTATTCATTTATCTCGGGTATTTGATAGTTGCTGGCATTGAAAGCGAGTTCATTTGCTAGATGATTTTGTGCTATAGGAATGAAAATGAGTTCATATTTTTCAAAGGTCTTTAATAAATCAAGGGCAGCATTTCGATACTCTCTAAGTCTTGGGTTTTTAGCTAAGTATTCTCCTTTGATTTGTCTTATGACAAGTTCAGAGTCTCCTAAGATTGATATTTTCTGGGCTTGTAATTGTTTGAGCAACTGTAAGCCAAGGAGAAGTGCTTCATACTCAGCAATATTATTGGTACATGGAAAATCTAGCTTATATGAATAACTCTTATTTTTATTTTGAATCCATACACCTGCCCCTGCACTTATTTTATTACAAGATCCATCAAATTTTATTGTCCAAAGTATATCAGCCTTATTTTCATTCTCTTGTCGCTGTTGATTTTCAATGTTTTGAATTTGATTTGAGGGAAGATTTGATTGTTCCGATAAACCGATTGGGTCTATGTTTTCCTTTTCTTGTTGAGTGATTTCATCTTCATTGCATAATATGAAGGAATCTAAGCTTGACTGAATGGAATAGATTGGAGAGTTGTTTGGTTTATCTATGTTGCTCACCATGTATTTCATGTGGGATTCCCTGTATAATCTTATGTTTTGGTTAAAAACTGGGAGGTGGCATAAGACATGTCCATTTGAATGCTTCCCTGAAGTTTGGCTCCCCATGATCTTGATAAGAGCATGCCATACTTAGGGGGAATTTCAGCTACAACTATGTCCATTACTATACTCTTAGCAGGGATTTGTGATAAGTTAACACATAAATCTTTGATTAAACCTAAGGATTTGACTCTGCTTGAATCAAAGGAATAAAAATATTTGTATGGTTTAGTAATTTCTAAGCCTAAGCTTTCCATTACTACCTTGGGCATAAGATTATGCAAAGCTCCAGAGTCTAGCATGGCGTTGTGTAAAATTTTCTCATGTATATTAAAACTAACATAGAAGGGAGGAAAAAATCCTTCTTGGTATTTTCCTTCAACTTCTGGACCAAATAACAACTCAAGCTTGTCATCTGTCAAGTTTAATGTATCGGTATCACTTCCTAAGTTCAAAGCTTCCAAAACTTGGTTTTTGTACACTTCTTGGGTTACTAGTTCAGCTAGAGGGATGGTAATTTTTATCTTCGCAATCTCTCCTTCGAGGCTGAAAGGAACAATTGATTTGGTCATATTTACATCTTTCTTTTCAATTGAATTCCTTTTAGCAATTTTGATTTGCTGAATTTTTTCTGGACTGGTAATTGGGATAGTTTTGTTAGGTCCACTAGCTGAGGTGCTAGGGATGCTTTGTTCAACATTTGGCTGGCTACTCTTCTCTTTATTTGAATCTGGTTTCTTAGCCAAAACGTTGGTTTTATTTGCTGTCTTCTTAGGCTAAGTTTCTATGTTTTTCTTGACAGTAGTACTAGTGTTTTTATCCTTTGAATTATTTACGTTCCCTTTGCTCCTAAGATCATTTTGTTTGTGCACCTCCATAATTGCATTTTCAAACCCCAATCTATAGTCATCAGAATCTTCATAGGTGTTTGTATTTTAATCAGAGAAGAAACCTTGTTCTTATTCAGTGAGGAAAACATCATCTCCACTATATGATCCAATCAAGTTTACATGACCCTCTCCCAACCTTTCAATCTCCCTATCCTCCTCATATTGATCTACATAGTTTTGTTGGAAGGGAGGCCTAATCTGTTGGTCATTTTCTTTTGGCCTATCTTGATTTTTTTCTCTGCTATAATTCTAATTTCTATTTCTATTTTGGTTGTTTTGAGGTTCTCTTGGTGGCACTCTATCATTCAAGTTGATCTTTTCAAGCATCCTCTCCATTACTTTCACTAGGTTGTCAATTTTGGTGTCAGAAGATGAGGTTGAGGGTGCAATGTCATCCTTATAAGTTACCCTCTTCTCTGATCTCAGCCTATTTATTTTCTCAATTATGTTTGCTTCTACACTCATAGATCCTTTCTGCATGTCTTCTAGAGTTAAGTAATCTCTCTCCCTTAGTTGATAGGCCATTTCGGCATAAAAAACTTCAGGATATATTACTAAGGCCATGCCTTAGGGAGGTTTCATGTGAGGTGGAAGAGCATTATAGATACTATTAAACCTAGTGGAATAATCATGAACACTCTCCCCTTGATTTCTTTTAAGACTGCTATATTCTGCTAAGATTTGGAGAGGGTTCCTTTTGATTTCCTATCTGTTTATAAATGTTTGATGCAAAGCAGGGAGATCATTGATGTTGTTAGGAGTTAGGCTTTTAAACCATTTTTTTACTTCCCCTCCTAAACTTTGGGCAAAGATTCTCATTTGTATGGTCTCATCTTCTATCTCCATGTAATCAAATGCATCATTCATTTTGTCTATATGCTGCTGGGCAGTAGTAGGTTCATTGGTAGTGAAATGGGGAATTTTTGATTGATAATCATTTGGTAAGGGAACCAGGGGTTGTGGTAACAGTAATGGGGCATACCATGTTGCCATGGCTGGAAAGAAAGGTGAATTTATAAGAGGTGGATTTACAAAAGGGAAAGTGGGCTGAAACAGAGTGTTTTGTACAGTGGTAGTATGAATTGGAGTGGAAGAGATACTTGGGCCAGCAAACTGGTTTTGAGCAGATTTGTTATGAAAAGGGCTATAGTGATGAAGAAGCTGGGAATCAGGAGGAGTGGAAGGTGAGGCTTCTGTATTAAAGCTCTGTTGCAAATCTGCAATGTCAAGATCAGTTTGTTTTAAATCACCTTGAGATGTATTTCTAAAGATGTTCTTTTTGTGATGTAAGTCAAAGTGTGAATCCTCTAAGACAACAAGGTTTTCAGGGACAAATTTTGTTCTTAAGAGGCTCCTATCAATAGCTGATTTTCCAGGTCTAGAAATTTGCCAAAAATCCTCTCTGGATTGTTAAATATGGTAGGGGGATTTGGATCTGGATGGGATCTAGTGTTGATCTTATGTGAAGCCAGACTTCTTTTCCAAAAAACAGAAATTCTGAAGTTTTTTGGGACTATTTTTTGAAAATTTTGCCTCTCAAAATGTCTTATCTAGTATGGGACTAGGCTTCTAAACTTCCTCAACACTGGTTAACACAATCTTAAGGAAATCTGGAGAGCTAGATGGGTAATATGCCTACCGGGCCTAGTGGAGTCGCCAGGTGGAAACTTTTTAGCTTTTATGAAGATAAAATATTGAATGGTTCCACCACCATGTTTATTAGGAAGCTAATCTGAAACATTTTTGGGTTTTTTCTAAGTTTCTATGGTTGTTGGAAAGACTAATGAGATTTTCTAGAGTCCTAAGATGTACTTATATTGTCACTAACTCAGAAGGGTCCCACCGTGATCGCCATTATGTTGGTGTCTCGTGTTTTGATAGATTGGCAAATCAAAAGACTAGGCAACATCAGAACCAATATTTAGAGTTATAGGATCTAGTCCTCCTGTTCTCAAAGAGGGATCTCTCAAATTATTTGTTTTTTGCAAAGGTTTATCTTGTGTGCTTTGAGTATTGGTTTTAGACTAGTTATTAAGTGCAAGTGTTTGTTTGTTTGTTTGGTTGAAAGACATAGCAAAACATGAAAGGTCTAAGAGAGATATATAGAAAGGGGAAATGTTAGATTCATTGGGCAATAGAGTCAAGAAGGGTTTATGACAAAGTCATCAATGGATATGGGATATTAGAGGGCAAATCTAACTTGGCCACATGATCCTTTGGTTTTGTGAATGAGATGGACATCAATGATTTGGAAAGAGAAATTGAATTCTCAACAAAGGGAAACTTGAAAACATAACCTGAAAAATAAAGAAGTATTTGATAGACATGGCTAACCATAAATTATACAAACCATTATTTAAGCAAATCATGACTTCAAGACAACTTTCAAAATGAAATCTAAGATTCGGGAGCATATCCTATTTCCTCAAATATTTTATTTCAAATGACTTAGAAAACACAAAAGATTCACTGATAATAGCATTCATAGAAGAGGGAACACCTAACACATCTATGATCACAACTATAAATACCTTTGAAACAATTTTTCAAGCAAGGACAAAGGGCATGATCAAAACAGACCTCCTTGGCTAACTTAAGACAATGGTACTTCAAAGGGAGACTTCAATAACAACTTTCAGGTGATAGAAGACAAGCAGGGAAGACCATAAATCATGTTGAAACCAACTATTTGAACTATTATAGAAATAAAAAATCATGAGGACTAAAGAGAGAGATTGAAGACTCTAAAATACCTCAGCAGAAGAAAACATGAAATAGTGAAGGATGAACAGGTCTAAGGTGCTTCTAGGAGTCATTTCTTAGCCTAAAAATTTCATCCTACTGTAGCAAGAATTTATGGAACAAAATGGAAACAGGAGAAAACATTGAACAGTTCAGAATACTTCACCAACATCCAAGCTCATGGATCCAATGATAGAGCCTTCTCAAGAACAAGCATGCAACATCATCATCAAGCTTCCAAGACTTAAATTTCTTCCTTAACTTTAGACAGACTATGTATTATTTCAGAGAGTTTCAGTATTACAACTAGTGAACAATCAACCAACAATTCCTCATCTTCCTCAAAAGTATTTATAGAAGAAATGAGGAGGTGGGAGTGTTTTTAGGATTGAAGCGTAATAAATTCTACACTAAATGTAACTCCTAGCCTTGAAAACCATGCAAGGCTTAGGGAAGGAGAGCATTGAATTATGATTGTGTTCTATGTACTTTTTTTTTTCTATTTTTAGGCTTAATGGGAAAAAATATTGACTTCGAGGCTTACTTACCCTTTACAATAATTTCATTGACAGTTTTCGAATTTGTTCTTTCTTTGGTAATAACTATTTAGGTGTCTTTATGAAAACATCTTCTGTTTCGGTAATAGGTAGGCCTTCTTTGATTGCTTTGAGGTTGCAGGTGGCTCTTTTGGTAGCTGGGGGATTCAATTAGCCCCTGATGTGGTAGTGGAGGCTTCTCAGACTGATAGATTTCTTTGTTTTCCCTAAAACACCTTTAATTTACTTTAGATCTGTGTTTTAGGCCTAATTTGGCTTAATCTCTATCTTTCAGTCTTTATACTATTTTTAACTGTGTGTATTAGGGGTTTGATGGTTGAATTTATGCCTTAATCCTCTTAAAAACTCCGATTTTAACTTTAAACCCTGATACTCTTCAATCTCCTATCTTCAATGCTGATTTTCTTCAATAAATGGTCTCTGACTATGTTTTTGGCTGTGTTGTAGGTGGGCGAAAGGTTCTTATAATATTACCAATGTTCATGAGACACTGTAAAAATGGCTGTTCAAACCCTGTATATTCACGTTCTTCATTTGATAGTGGCCTGGGGGATCATCATCCTCGGCCTTTGATTTCCTTTAACACTTATGGAGAAACCTTGAAAACCGACACAAAACACAGAAAAGTTAAGAAAATCTATGAAGGAAAGGGTTGAGACTGCTTTGGAGGGTAGGTTAAATCGTGGCTGTCGATTCGGACTAATTGATGATCGAGATTGCACGATGGGTTGATGGGGGAGGCGGTTGTATAAACGGTGGTTGGATTAAGTTCGGGATGTTAGATCAGATTGATCAACAGTCGAGATCAATTGGGATTTATAAAATGCAAAGGGGTAATATTGTAATGAAATCGAGGAAAATATAATGAAATGGGGCGAAAAACCTTTGGCGGAGGCGAAATGGGTTTGAATGAAATTTGGGGTTTCGGAAAGGTTCTGAGCCGTCGGATTAGATCAGCCAACAGAGATCAACGACGAAGATACATTGATGAAGTCCTTTGGAGGATGGGTGGAGGGTGATGAACTAATGACAAGATTAAACTGGGACCATTAGATCTCAGAGATCAACGACAGAGGTTTATTATAAGAAAATGTAATGGAAATGAGAAAAGTGGTTTCAGCCCTAAAAACCACTGGTGTCGCGTAGAGAAAAGAGGAAAAGGAGGTATTACCTTTTTTAACGCGATATGTGTCTCTGGATGACACGTGGCTTTTTAAAACCACCCATATCGCGTAAATTTGAAAAATTAACCTTCGGACGCGAAATCACGCGAAACCGCATGCTAGTCGTCAGATCTGGGGCATTAGATCAGACAGTTGTGAGGAGAGTGCGATGGAGGTAAGATGCATGGGCGGAAAATGGTGGGCCAAGCAAAGGTAGTTTTTATCTAGGCCTTCGAATCAGGGAAAGGACGGTTAAGATTTATTGATGGGGAGGTAGGTCCCAAAAGAGTTGGACCTACCGGGTTTAATCTAGACCGTTAGATGTTCAGAATGAACGGCCCAAATTTACTCTTAGGGTAAATGAAACAAAATATGAGGCAGGGGTCAGGCAGAGATTGGGTGATTGTGGACCGTTGATCCGCAGAGATCAACGATGGGTATTCACCGAATTATTTACACTGCGGGGTTTAATGAAATAATAGAGGAAGTCAGGTTTTAATCTAGACCGTCGGATCTATGAAATGGACGGCCCAGATCCAATCGCGGGATTGCCAATCAGCGGAGGAGAGAGGAAGGCACATAATAAAATTCGCGATGCGATTACATATTGACCATCAGGTCTTGGAGTAATATTGACGGTTGAGATTTAATCTGAGGAATAAACGCGGAGAAAGATGGGCGGAGTTATGATTAATCTGGGCTGTCGGTTCTTGTGGATTCGACGGTCCATATTGGATCGCAAGATCTCAATCGGAGGAGGGGAAGGGAAACACAATGAAGAAATGACGTGATTACATACGAATCGTCAATCTCAAAACTAAATCGACAGTCAGGATTCGATCGCAGAGGCCAAATGCGGAAGGGAAAGTATTTAAAAGGGGAGCTATATGGACCGTCAGATCTGAGCTGGGTAGAGAAGATCAATGGTCGGGATCTAATCACAAGGTTTCCAATTGGCGGAGGAGAAAGGAAATTACAAAACAAAACTTGCGATGCGATTACGCGTGGACCGTCGAATCAAGGTGAGATCGATGGTGGAGATCGCGGCAGAAGCCGATAGAAGAAAAATATTCTCGCATCAGAAATTTTATAAAAATCAAAGGAAAAAGCACAACCGAGAAGCTCTGATTGCGACTAGCACCTGGGACTTTAGCGCGAGGTCTCGGGTGTGGGTCATATGCGGAGAAAGGGTTAGGGACTTAGCCGAAAGGGGCTTAAGCCCTTAGTGCAAAAGACTATCTTTTGGGATTTTTTAAGGATTTTCAGAGGATTTTTGGGGGTTCCGATAAGGCTTAAAAAGGAGTTTTAAACCTTATTAAGGGGAAATTATGAAGGAAAGGAAGGAAAATGAGAGAAATGGAGGAATTTCATGAGGAAAAGGGGATAAAAAATGAAGGTCAATTATGAGTGGAAAGAGGGGTAAAATGATGGAAAATGGGGTTTTTCAGCAGTCTTTTTCTTCAGGAAAAAAACATATTTTTCAGGTTTAAAAGGGAAACAACAGTGAAGATTAACTAAAGAATCAGTTATCTTCAAAAAACTTCGAGGATGATAGGTTCTCAAAGGGGAATTATCTCTTGGAGTTTTTTAAAGAAAAAAAATTAGCCTCTTTTTGGTATAACAAAATTTATCAGTGGCTAACACCTTCAAAAGTCAAGTTTCCTGCTGTCACTACTTCTTCATCTTTCATCAGAATAGAATTCTGATCTTCCACCTCTGCAATAATTTCAGTTACCTGTCCATAAATTTTCACTTGGCCATTTAATAAAGTCAATTTTTCATTATCATCATTAACAACAAATTTATCATCATCAAACACAACTTTCATGTCCCCATTGAAACAATCTCTTTCATTAAACAAGGAATTTATGAATTCCTTCTGCTGCAGTAATTTATTTTGATCTTCCTCTGAAAGATAATCATCATACCTTTCTTGGAAACTTTTAGCTTCACTCATTACAATTTCATCACATGAATTGTCTTCTCTAATACCTGCATTTACATAGAACTTTTCAGTTTTGAAACCATAAGACCCCACAGTCTCATTTGATGATTCAATCATGAAATCATCCTGTTGTTCCAAGCCTTATATACAATTCATAAATTCTTCAATGGTATTCTCTTTAGTTTCTTCGAGCTGTCCAATTAACTGCTCAATTTCTGGCTTCTGGCCATCATCACAATTTAGACTTCCTCTGCTTCCAATGTATTGGAAAGTGAAACTCTCCCCCAACTATGTATGGACATTTTCAACATATCTAGCTATCCCATTTTCCTCCTTAGTGACAAAATCAGCAGTTTTCCCTTCTTCACATGTTTTTCCTGCAAACATACAAAATTTGTTAGATGTAAAGTCGTTTGACCTCTTGGTCTCACTTGAAGTTTCAGTCTTCAAGTCCTTCTCCAAATACTCAATCATTCTGAGCAATCTCTCTTTCTACTGAGCATGTATCATCTGCTCTTTCTTCATCTGTAGCCTATGCCACTTTAATTTCTTCTTCATGAGCCAACCAACTCTCTGGATTTCCTCTATCATCATTTCTAATTTTTTGAACTGCTCCCTGATCTTATCTACCTCTTTCTCATACTCTTCCTTTTTTAACTATCTCTGCATGCCAGATGTGTTGGAATCCTCTTTCTTCATCTTCAATCTGTTGTGGCCTCTCTCAGAACCTCTGCAATCTCTGCTATGACTATTAGTAGCCATCTTCTCTTTCATGAGTACTCACTCACTTATCATGGGCTGCACTGAAACCTCTGCAGTAACAAGTCCTCCTTGTCACAACTTACCTCACCAATCCTCTCTCTGGATCTGATATTTTGGCAAGTACAGGTCCTTTATCTCTGGAACCTCTTGAGCATTCTCTCTGCTCCTTCAGGCTTCACTCCTCTGCAACCTCTTAGAACACATCTGTTCTCTTTTCATCCAACCTCTGTTGGGAATCCTCAAGGTTTTTCCACACCTTCCTTTCTCTTTAGAAACCTTTACTGGCTTCTTTCATCACTTCTTTTCAAAGCTATGATCTTCTTGTTGAGATGCTCCTCAATTGTCTGCAATCCGCATTCTGCAAACAAAATTCTTCAAACAGAATAAAAAGTACCTCACCTTCAGAGTTTGTTCAACATCCACTTGTAATTTCTTCTACAATTTCTCTCAATGCTCTGCTGCACTGCACGTTGTCGTGTCAGATTTAAATCTGATCTCTTTTCCATCACACCTGTGTTCACATATTCAGAACATAACCTGGCAATATTCAAAACATTGCCTTCAACTTTAGATTCTGCAAATCCGAATACCTTCACTACACACCTCTTCAAAACTTCAAATTTTCCTCATTACTTTCACCACACATCCGCATTCCAAAAATTAAATTTCAAAGAGCTTATCCTGCTCTGATACCACTTGATGGTAGGTCACCCTACCAAACCCACATGCTGCTCTTGCTATGCATGGACGATGCAATTCAATTTTATGCCCCAATATAAAACCACTTTCTGGAAAATTCAATATACAAAAATTGCGGAAGCTTAATATCTCAAATCACAGATTTGATATATTAAATAAATTTCTTAAGATTATAAAACCACACCTCTAGAATTCAAGGTTCTTAAGACCTAGATATTCAAACTTTGCCCACAACTCATGGAATCAATGTTCGAATATTTCAATTGAACCCAGATATTCAAACTTCGCCCACAACTCATGGAATCTCTTACTACCATTTGAGCTTCATTATTAACCCCATTACATAATGGTCTACGACCAATTAATTATCCAATATATACTCACGGTTCACATCAAACATAATATTTTAACACATATTATGTCTTCCACGGTGATGGTCCCAAATGCTATAACCATTACAATAACCCTTTGACTTCATATTAAGACACCAGTAAATATATAAATTTGTTTGGGTCCCACAGCAACATACCTCATCAACATTCACTAATGGAAAGAGCACTTACATTAACAACCCCGCATCTTCAACTGCGAATGCCCTTAGATCTTCATCAAATATAATCTAATGGAAATCACATTATTTAACCGCAGAACTTTAGTGCGCAAATATTTTGCGAAATAAACGGTTTTCCAATTCCAGATTTGCTACGTGTCAACAGCTAAATGTTATCGCATTATTTTCAGCAATGCCATATACTGTCTATTTTTTATGCGAAAACCACCAGTCTTTGCCTCAAACACGCTCCCCGGCTTTACTATTCACGCTGATGTTATTTCTTCTACGCCTTCACTTGGCTTTCATGAACTCGTATTTCACCATACCTTATCTCACGATCCGACTTCCATTTTTTTGCATTCGTTCCTCATACACAGTGGACCATTTAATAATTCATCACATAATTTCACTGCATCATCAAGCTCCACTTCCATGGCCTTGATGCATCATTCTCACCACACTACTCCATCTATCTACTTCCATGATGTCTGCGATTCGAGATTTCAAATAGGCTATCTCCAAACCTCACGGTCTTTACCAATACATAATTAATGTGCCATCATTCGATTTCACAATTCCCCTTCATGGTTTCAAATAGAAACTCCCACAATTTTATATGGGTTTCAAAATAACATTGCCATATGCTGAATTCTGAATTTGAATTCATATTTTCTTCTATGTCATCGATCCTTACAGTGATCGATGATTGCAATTTCCTCAACCTCCCTCAGAAATATATGTAAACTCTCATATGCTATAATTAACAACAATTTACCCAATCATATGTAGAATCACACTTCAAAACCCAATTACAAAGTCTAACATACAATTGCTTATTGAACAACATTCATTACACATATTCCAATACATCAATACATTTATATTTCAGGACAAATCCTTCATCTATACGTATGAACCAAACTACAAAAGCCCTCTTGGTTCTGGCCTGATTTTCAAATCATTGGCCCTTCTAACAAATTCACCGAGAATTTTTCAAACAACACTCTCCAGATCTGCCCTCTTGATGCCTTTGGGCTTACATTTATACAAAAGATTAATGAATCGATTCAACTCCCTTACAGCTCGACAAAACTCTTGGATTTCCTCAAGTCCTAAATCTAGACCAAATCCCTAGATTGCTGAACTAATTCTAATTTTATTCCTAAATCTGAACTGTCTCTTGATATTCCCAACTAATCAAATTCCCTCATTTTCTCCAATCATTTGGGAACATTTACAATTTCTCTCCATATTTAATTTAAAATCACTCAAATTATTTAATAATTACATAAGCAAGTAAAATATAGGACCCCCCTATGTCTACGAAAATAAAAAGTATTTTTCGGAACCTAATGTCCTGCATCACACCCACAAACATACATATATCAGACCCAGTTGCGTGGACGAAACCACGTTCAAAATGAGACCGTTAAAGTTTCAAGTTGAAGAAAATGCATTCCACACTGAATTATGTTCATGGTCGGGAGTTGGAATGGAAATAAAAAGCGAAGTACCTCACTATTCGTTAAAGGGCATGCTGCCGAAGGCACTCCCAGGGGAGACACCAGAGGAAACAGCAAGTAGGATTTATCGACTGCAGCTAAAACCTTTACTAGGATAGATGGACACGAGGGTGAAGGAATTCAATCTGGTAATAAAAACCCTCACAAGTGCTTCTACCGTGTTTCCTTCTTTTTCATATTTTCAGTCTTTAGACTCTGCATCACCATCCATGATTACACCTATCGTCACTGCCCTACCTTCCACCTGTAGGTTTTAACCCTGAACATAAATTATCTACACACAAATCTTATAATAGAAAATAAAAAATAGCAAGAGCATAAAACATAAAACAGATAAACACAGAGATTTTCCCTTGGATCCCAAATCAGGACGACTAGCTTGATTTTTCATTATATTCCTTTTAGGGTTACAACACATATATATACATGCCGAAGCATACATAAACCCCAATCCATTAACCCTGGATTAGAACATAACCGTAGTTCCCTTTACCGGATCTACAAAAATACCAGGGGCTGAAAACCATCGTACCCCAAAACCATGTGCAAAACCATGCACAAAACCATGGGCGCGGACTACCCACCGGAAAGTAAGGACAAAAAATTTTCGCCGGGGCGCTGCTCCGGACCCCGACAGGGAGGGCTACCACCCCCCTTGTGACCCCCCCATTGCTTCTAGTGCAAAGGGGGGGCTATCCCCCACCCTCTTACCCCCTCGCGCGTGCTTAGTCATGGAAGTAATATAACACATACCCAACATTCTCCCACTTGTTGTTTTCTTTCCGCAGGGGGCCACATGAGAGCTTAGTCATTGGCCCAATTCTTCAACCCCCATTGTTTCTCTACACCAAGAGAACTTTTGAGTGCTCACAGACTTCGTCAATGCATCTGCAACATTATTCAAAGTGTCCACCTTTACCAGCAACACCCTTTTAGCCTCAACCATATCTCTAACAAAGTGATATTGAACATCAATGTGCTTTGTCTTTGAATGATAAGCAGGGTTCTTAGCCAAGAAAATTGCACTTTGGCTATCACAGTCTATCTTTATAGCTTGCTGGACCAACCCCATACTTGAACACAATATCTGCAACCAAATTGCTTCCTTGCTTGCATGAGTGGTTGCTATGTATTCTGCCTCTGAAGTTGAAAGAGCCACTACAAACTGTCTTTTACTCATCCAACTGACTGCGCCTCCAAATAGGTTAAACACACACCCACTTGTAGATGTTCTTTGGTCCAGATCTCCAACCCTGTTTGCATAAAAAAAACCACGAATTTCCAACATTCTTTCCAATCCTGGTCTTCCCTGGTAGCACAAGCCAAAATCACTAGTGCCACGTAAATATCTGAAAACCCACTTCACCGCTGTCCAATGCTCCTTCCCTGGGTTTGACATAAACCTGCTCAATACTCCCACTACATGTGTAATGTCTGGTCTAGTACAGACCATCGCATACATCAGGCTACCCACTGCACTTGCATATGGAACACGGGACATATACTCCTCTTCTTCTTGTGTCTTGGGACACTGTTCAACGGACAGATTTACACCTACAGGAATAGGAACATTCACGAGTTTACTATCCTGCATATTGAACCTCTGCAATATAGTCTCGACATACTTCCTCTGGTTTAACCAGAGCTTCCTCTTTGCCCGATCTCTCTTAATTTCCATGCCCAAAATATAGTTTCCAGCACCAAGATCCTTCATGTCGAATTTGGAGAAGAGTTGGGTCTTCAAATATTGGATAATTTCTTTGTCATTTCCAATCAACAACATATCATCCACATACAAGACCAAATAAATAACATGGTCACCAATTAATTTAGAATAAACACAGTGATCCTCCTTGCTTTTGGTGAAGCCAAGTCCCCGTATATAGGTATCAAATTTCTGATACCACATCCTTGGTGACTTTTTTAACCCATACAGAGAATTCTTCAACCTGCATACCAGTTCTTTCTTACCCTTCACCATAAAGCCTTCAGGTTGCTTCATGTAGATCTCCTCTTCTAGATCCCCGTGAAGAAATGTTGTCTTCACATCCATTTGTTCTATCTCAAAATCAAATGCAACAGCAATAGATAAAATTAATATAATAGAAGTAACTTTGGCGACAGGAGAAAAAATATCACCAAAATCAATTCCCGGCACCTGGGAATAACCTTTTGCTACCAACCGAGCTTTGTATTTCTCCACCTTTCCATCTACATTCATCTTCTTCTTAAACACCCATTTGCTCCTGATGGGCTTCCTTCCAGCCGGCAACTCCACCAAATCCCATGCCTCATTTTTGTGCAAGGATGCCATTTCATCAACCATGGCCTCCTTCCAGAGTTTTCTATCCTCTAAATATACTGACTCCCTGACATTTCTGGGATCATCATCAATTATAGTTAAGGCAAAACCTGAACATAAAGCAGATGGAATATACCTTTCTGGTTTCCTTCTTTCCCGAGCCGATCTTCTCACAGCTGGAGTTTGTGGCTCTTCCTCTTCTGAATCTTCTTCTGTTGTAGAGTCTGATTCATCCTCCTTTAGCTCAGACTCTATCTCCTCAGGTTCCTTTGGTAGGACTTCATGTGTAACAACATCTTTCACCTCTCTAAACACCACATCTCGGTTGTACACAACCTTCCTTGTTTATGGGTTCCAAAGCTTGTAACCCTTTAAACCATCCTTATACCCAACAAAGATGCACCTTTCAGATTTATTATCCAACTTTCTCCTTTTCTCCTTTGGAACATGTACATATGCATCACATCCAAATACCCTCAGATGTGAAAGAGAGGGTTTCTTACCAGTCCATACCTCATGTGGAGTCTTATCCTCCAACGCTGATGAAGGTGATCTGTTAACTAAGTAACATGCAGTCTCCACTGCATCTGCCTAGAATTCTTGTCCTGACCCGGTTTCCTTTGAGCATGGTTGCCTTTTCTTTAATCGTTTTGTTTATTACTTTTCTGTGACTCGTTTCTTTGTGGTGTGTATACTGGAGTAGTCTTCTGCCATGCTATACCACACTTCTTAGAGAACTCTTCAAATTCCTTCTTGCAGAACTCCCCACCATTATCTGTCCTCAACGCCTTTATCTTCTTCTCTGTCTGGTTTTCCACCAGAGCCTTAAATTCTTTAAATTTGTCAAAGACTTCAGATTTCTTCCTCAAGAAATATATCCATGTATTCCTTGAGAAGTCATCTATGAATGAAACATAGTACACGGACTTTCCCAGTGATGGAACTGACACAGGTCCAAACACATCACTGTGCACAAGTTCTAATATCTTGTTCGCCCTCTTAGCACCAGAAGGAAAACTCACCCGATTCTGCTTCCCATATACACAATGTTCACAGAAATCGAAATCCAGAGAGCAATTAAACATACCTTCTACCATACCATTTCTATGCAGTATCTGAAGGCCCTTCTCTCCAATATGTCCAAGCTGTTGATGCCATAGCATGGTCTTTTCCCCAGAGACAGCTAGGCTTTCCGCTCCACTTTCAGGAACCATATAACTGTTACACCCATCAATAATAGTGCTACTTTGTAGATTGTACAGAGTTCCAGTCCGAACTCCCCATATTAATACCATTTCTCCCCGAGCCATCTTGCGGGCATCTTTCTTGAACACTATTTTTACACCTGCATCATCCATCTTGCTTATAGAAATCATATTTCTGGCCAATGCGAGAATATACGAGTATACAGAAGTGTTCTAATCTTTCCCTGTAGCTTGACTTGACCTTTCCACGTCCGACAATTTTGGCCTTCCTATCATCCCCTAGGAAGACATCACCACCATCATATTTCTCATACTCGCAGAACCACTCCCTATGGGGAGTGAAGTGAAAGGATGCACCTGAGTCAATCTACCATGACTCATGATCTACATGTGTATTTGAAGAAAAGCCAAATACACATCCCCACCTTCATCTGAGGTGGTTTTTGCCTCTGCAGAAGGAGCTTCATCAGATCCCTTTCCTTTCTCAGGAGCTTTAGATCTGCATTCCTTTTTGTAGTGTCCTTCCTTTCCGCATTTCCAGCACACCTTTACAAACTTTCCAGGAGATTTAGATCTCCCTCTAGATTTAGATCTCCCACTCGAAACCTTATTCTTTTTTCTGTTCTGGGACCTTCCTCGTACAGATAAGGCATCTCCATTCTGACCCTCCATATTTCTCCATCTCATTTCCTCCGACAGCAAGGCTGAGACAATGTCATCAAAATTCAAGGTAGTTGTATTGCTACCTATTACAATAACCAGACTGTCCCATGAATCTGGTAGAGAACACAACAAACTGATGCACTTATCTTCATCTGAGATTTTAATATCAACAGATGACAACTGACTTACCACAGTATTGAAGGCGTTCAGATGCTCTGTCAACGAGTCTCCATCCTTCATCCTCAGGTTATACAGCTTTTTCCGCAGGAACAACTTATTCACCAGAGACTTAGATTGGTACAAAGTCCTAAGTTTTTCCCACAAATTATTCACCGTAGCTTCCCCAGATACATTCAAAAATACTAAATATGAGACACACAACCATATTGTGCTCTTAGCCTTCCGATCCGGTTTCTTCCAGTCTTCATCTGACATTGCCGTTGGTTTAGTACCTGGATCTACCGCGATCCACTGATCTTTATCCACCAGCAGATCCTCCATCTTGAGCTTCCACAACTCAAAACTCTGACCATTAAATTTCTCGATCTCTATCTTTCCGCCGCTCGCCATATTCTTTCACCGCAAGAATAGATCCCGCAGATCTCCCACTGCACAGGGTCTACCACAGGCCCGAGCAAAAAACCCTCAACAACAAAGGCGTCCCCTTGAAGCCGAAACAGCTTTGATACCAAATGTAGGTTTTAACCCTGAACAGAAATTATCTACACACGAATCTTATAACAGAAAATAAACAATAGCGAGAGCATAAAACATAAAACAGATAAACACAGAGATTTTCCCCTGGATCCCAAATCGGGATGACTAGCTTGATTTTTCATTATATTCCTTTTAGTGTTACAACACATATATATACATGCTGAAGCATACATAAACCCCAATCCATTAACCCTGGATTAGAACATAACTGTAGTTCCCTTGACCAGATCTACAAAAATACCAGGGGCCGAAAACCATCGTACCCCAAAACCATGTGCAAAACCATGCACAAAACCATGGGTACATGCTTAGTCGTGGAAAGAATATAACACATACCCAACACCACGATTTTCAATTCACTCCCATCAACCATAGTAACTTCAATCCATAAGAGTAAGGCACCTAAACCACCAGTAGCTACCCCTAAGGCCAAGAAACCAAGAATTATGGTGCCTAGGCAAATAGTTGACCTCACCGAGGAAGATCAGACCCAACCAATGGATATGGGAGTACCAGTTCGATAACAGCCAGAGGTTTCCACCCAGGTCACCTCCATGCTACTTGTGTTTGATCCATTCTCGGTTTTGAATATTCAGACATCATCTCCACCCCACACTCACACCTCTTTATCTCGCACTCACCATTCATCACCCCACACTTCATTTACTTCCAAGGACCAATCCACCCACACTCCATCCACCTCAGAAACTATCTCAGACCCACTAAAGTTAAAAAACAAGACAAATGGGGACACCGAGGCAGAAGTTAACTCTAGTACGACTGTGGTACCCGAGGTTAACCAACCTCCTGTGGGGCAAGGAAATTTCCTAGAAGTATTAGTTCAAGGAGGATCTATTACTGTAGATACAACACCCTTACCAAAAGAGATGAACACATTTCAACAAGCCAACTTAATACTAAAACAAATTCAACCGACCAATAGTATGAATAACCCAGAACATCAACTTCCGCAACAAAACCAATCTGCATCACTGCATGAGCACTCAGAGCGATCAATAGCCAGCAGGCAACCCCTTAGAGAAAGATCGCGAACCCATGACATGTCAGGCGCTGAGATAATGTAGAATTATGGGACTGAACAACTATACAACTTCATTCAGCGAGTAGCACAATAGGAAGAAGGGCTGCATAAAGACCTCCAACAGAGGTTTGAGCAGCAACAAAGGTAGGTCATTGCGCTTACTGAAGAATGAAATCAGCTAAATGGGGAGAAGGAAAGTCTACATGAACAACTGGAAAAGGTAACAGATACCTTCAAGGACCTCTAGCCAATAGTAATTGCCTAGGATAACAAGACGCCGAAGGACATATCGGCCTGCTCCATGGTCGAAAGGTCTATCTGAGTGAAAATGACATGTGAAAATCTCAACAAAGAAAACCAAGAGCTCAAACAAATGCTAGCTGCCAGACCATCATTACCAGATCTCGTCGTGATATATGCTAAGAAGGTTACCAAGAAACAAAAGTAGGTAACTAGAATGAAGGAAACCCCGGGGATGACAGTCAAAGAGGATTACAACCTACTGAAACATTTACACAATTTCTGTAATTCGTTAACCATGAAAGCCCAACCTATCTCAGCACAACTTCAAAAAATTTGACAAGAGAACAAAGAGGCCATGGATCCCGACGGCATAACCCAACTCTACAACCAAGTGGAGGTACTGGAAACCAGAATACAGAAGATAGAGAAGCATTACGTTGCCACAAAGCAGGTCCTCAGAGAGCTAAGGTAACCAGTCAAGTAGAAAGTAGAGGTAATACAACAGATGGAGCCTAAGTCGAGATAAATATTCAAGAGGTATTAAGCAAGCTGCTGCCAGTAGCAAGTGAAATCGAGGCTAAAAGAGTCACCACCGAAACCGACCAGCTAATTCGATAATGGTAATAGGAAATTACCGAGTTTGCAGAACTCAAGTCTTCATCATTGAGCAAGGTTCCAGAGTTGGAGCCTTTGTTTCGACAGAGTGAGGAAACAAAGAAGACAGAGTTGGCCTCAGAAGCAGATAAACCGATGGAAGTTGTAGCAGTAGGAGAATATTGACTCGGGACGAGTCAATAGCATGTGGTCAAGGCCTATTGGGGCCTTTGTTTTGAGAAAGGGACAGTTTTGAGTTGCGAAGAATAGGTGGCAGATTGCAACCACAGTAGACAGGGAGCTGTCACAGTTGTAGATAGGCAGAAGATAGGTGGCAAGGCAGTTGCGGAGAACAACACAGATGGCAAGTATGGGAGACAAATACAATCAACGAAACTCCCAGTAATCAAGAATAAGCGACAAAGAATGGAGCAGGAAAAGAGGAAAGGCTGACAGTCACATTGGAAGAAGAAAAAATAGGAAAGAAGCCAGCGTAGATGAGGGGGTTAGTCGAGTAGAGGGCTGAGTAAGAGAGCCTTAGGAGAGCTCTATGAGATCTCTGTTGTATTGAATCACCTTGTAATAGACTATGCAGAGTGATGTATGTCGTTTGATAGTAATAATGAAGTATGGTTATTGCTATGTTTGATGTTCTGAGTTGAGTGTTACTCAGTTTGTTATTGTGAGTGTGTGCCCCGTTTTAATTTTTAATCAGCATCCTGAACGTGCTTAATGAGTAATAGCTTATACATAGTAGTGAGATCTACTTTGCTGTTTCAAGTTCCTTTAGTTGTTCTTCATGTTTGTAACCGTTTGGTACTTAACCTATCTCCTAACCTTACTAAGGTCATGACACGCATCGGGTGAGATGCTCTGCTCCTTGGAGTAGGGTGAAAATATCAGCGTTGTGCTAGACTAATGTGGAAACCTTTTTGACCTCTATCCTGAACCTGGGTCTTGCTCAGAGACCTCCTTTTTCAAAAATAGTATTAAATTATGTTTGTTGTCTTTTCCTATGGTTAGTACTCATGCTCTTTCAGTTTGCTTATTGTTGCATAATATTCAAATAGTCGCTGCATGTGCATTTCCTTGTTTTCTTCAACTGCAACTAGTTGATCTTCCTCACATGGCATTGCATTGCGTCATAAGCCTTATCTATTGCATCACGTTGTACACTTACCTCCTCACATCATATGCACTGGTTGTTGACCTTGCTTAGGAATTTTCTGTATATTTCATACCACTGCATGAGCCCTCATTGAACTTATAACCTTTAAACCTTGGTGCCCCATCTAGCCTTCTTACTCCTCCTTGCACATGTTTAAAGATGGATGGATTTATTTTACCCCTTTGCACGCACCGAAACCCTAAAGGTATTTCTTGCTCGCTTTGTCATAATTGGTGAAGCCCTAACTCCATTGTTTGTGTGAGGTTGCGGTGGTTTCCTCAAGAGGCATCTTATCTCAGAACAGGTCATCAAAGTCACGTTCTCAACATAATGCCTATGAGTCTAAATTCATTAGCTAGGAATATACGAACAGGTTACTTGGGGGAAATACTAATTGGTTTGAATGGTCTATATCCACAACCATATTCTTGTGCCCCAACTTAATCTTGAATATCTTAGTGATTTATTTTTCATGTTTAACCTGTGGGTATAAGATAGCATGCAAAGGCTTGGCATGAGGGCAAACCCAAATCATAATATCTTTCACTCTCTGTCAAATAAGAAACAACCTCTCTTGCCTGCAAAATAAGTCGGGATCCCTCATATTCCAATGCAAAATAAGTGCCACAAGCACATATGAATACATGCCACAAGAACATGAAACAAATAAGGTTAAAGGATTGAGAAAGGCTTCCTGCGCAGAGATGTAATGCAACGAATCCGTCGGGGTATTGACCAGGCTGTCTGGTAGTGGAGAATCGTTTGTGATTTCTTGAGGTGACTCCACCGGGGTAGTGTCCAGGCCTACTGACATTGGAGCAACACCAGAGACATATTTTAAAATTTTGAATATAATAAGCCCGCTGCCTTGCTCTCTACATCATTATGAAACTACTGGCATGCGTGAAATTATGCTTGGGATTTATCTGATTAACAAGACCTAGCTAAGGCACAAGGATTGGGAATTTATGTAAAGGTAAATGTAATATGAAAGGTACCCATAGTACCTATTCAATATTCCCTTACATCACTATCTAGACTCTGATTATTGTGGGGACGTTAACAGAGATGCTAGATTCTACCAGTGGCTCTCCAACTATTGTAGGTGCTACAACACCACCCAAAATTCTGGGTATAATCAAAATTTTGGGTCCCCCTCTACTCACTTAGTCATTAAGGTTTTGACCTAGCCTTCAGTCGACTGATATCCCCATGACCTATTCCTGACAAACCCTATTACCGCACCTGCTTGTCTTGATGTCTCATTAACACACTAGGGTTTTGGGGTTTGCGGCTAATTCGATATTGATGCTTTTCAAGTGAATTATTTTATGAAATAATTTTGTCTGTTCTCATCACTACTAGGAGCTAACTTGTGCTAACCCACCAATTTCAGGAAGTTGGTCAAAGATTCCATCAGTATACATTGAACAATGTAACAGTTTCACTAAGAAGCCATTGGCACGACACCTTTAAGATACTCTACAAGATGAGGTTCCAATTGTCCATGTGAGCTACGCAAACTCTTCAAGGGGGGTTTTGAATATGGCATGATGATACCCTCTCCAACACGCGGTGATTCTTTGACATATGGCATAGTTTGTATTCAATATGGACAGAGGATTAATTCCTTCGAATATGGACAATATTAGCACACTAAAATGCCTTAGAATTTGCATGGTAACCATTGTAAAGGGCTAGCGCACTTCAAATAAATGTGTAAGGATTTAAATGACTAAGAAGGTGAAAGGAATATTTCTGTTTACGATTGACATTGGTGCACGTCTAGAGAATGTTCAAGCACATAAAAGGGCATTAAGAGGTGGAGTGGGAAATTCACCTTTAACACGAATAAAGGGGGCCATGCACGAGATCCTCCAAATGACCAATATTAGTAAGGATGCATTGCAAAAATGTACTGGGATGCTTCACGGTAACATTGGCAGTAAACGTGAAGGTTTAACATTGCATGCCATGGTGACCATTCGCCGAAGTGGCATTCAGACACCACAACACAGTCACACTAAGAGTAGCACATTTATTCACGCATCCAACGGAATGCTAGGAGAAGTAGTATCCGACCTTTTTGTTTTTCTCTCACAATGTCATAGGATGATAGGATATGCATGCTAACACACAATGTTTGACGGTTGCGTATCCATGGAGTAGGTGGAATCCTCTGTGCCGCATCATTGTTGGATCCACCATTTCGTTTTACAGACATATATGTGGATTTTCATCTCTGTTGTAGTAGAAGTCTTTTCTCACTAATAATCAGCATGCGTAGAGGAACCCAAGAATAAGGAAAATGAGAACCACTGCCAAGGGCTTCTCGAGATATGACAATGAGTTCATCGAGGTCGAAGGGTATTTGCTTAGTGATAGAACCAGAGAAGAAAATGCAATGCCTAGTGAGGACCTTTTGTGCCCAGCCCAAGAGGAGGAAGGTGATTTGGTCTGCTAGTTTCCAAGTCACATATGCTGAAGGAGTGACATGGAATGTGACTTGTGGAGGTTGTGACTCGATGACCTCTTTGAGTTGCATTGTCGAGACTACATACGCACGACTAGATCCATGCAATGTGTTTTTAAACATCCAGCTAAGTCACGAGACTGGAGCAGAAATACATGCAACCTACAGGCTATCGTTGTTGTTTGGAAATATCATAAGGTTCAACCTCCGAATGAGACAACAACTGCTTGTGGGAACCATACTTGCATTCATGTGTGGCATAGGCATGCATTCAAGATCCACATCTGACATGGGCACATCAGTAGGAGCCCCTATGTTCTGAAGAACCTAAGGGAACACGACACATTAGCCTCAGACACGAACTCACAGTGGGAATCCTTCAAATCGAAACACTAAGGAAGAAATGCAGAATATATTTCTAGTTCCAGCTCATGTCTCAAGGATATTTGGATGCACTATTCATTGTTGTTTTGTTTGTTTGGCTTGGCGAAATTGAAAAAAAACAACAGCAAAAAAACAACGTGTGGCTCTCAGATTTAGCATTAACAGTCTGAGGTTACTCTAAGCAGTCGCAGTTCTCCCACGCAATCTCTGTCGAGGTCACACAGTTACCAGTGTTACCACGAGCATGGTTGCTGAAAGAGGCATGCATGGTCACAAAGAAGCACTTTAATTTCTCCCAGTCACAACCTGCGCCATTGATCAGGGGATGTGAGCCAACCTTAGCACGACTACGCGACCTCTCCCAAGTCGCAAGGTCACAAAAAATTATGCCCAAGAGAGCCTACAACTTATGCGACTACCCGACTGTGTGACCTCCACCCAGGATTGCGACCTCATGCAAATACAACACCCATGCCCGTCAAATGGTCAATCACATTCTCAGGAATTCAAACTGCATAGGGAGGGCTTGCACTCAGGTTATGGTAGGTGTTAGGCACCTTGAGGGGCATTACCATCAGAGGAAAATTTGTATGAGGATAGAGGGCATTGGTCGTTGTGCTTGCTTGACCACATATGGTCAAGGTGCCATAAGAATAAGAAAAGGACCCACCTTCGCGCACAGCTGTGAAAACACAAGGGATGCACCAAGGAGATGTGTGTGTACACATAGTGGCTTTGTCAAGGATGTAATGGCACGCTGCATTTTAGCCTTGCAAAGAATATACAAGGAAATGACCAAGGAAGCACCACGTGAATAATAATGCACTCGGTGCACATAAGCTTTATTCGATCCTCCTTACTGCTATACCATAGAGAAGAAATAAGTCTTGGGTAAAAGAGCACAAGGTCATCATATGCAAACCACATACACCAATAATGTTGTGACATGACAAAAGACTACACAGGGGTCTAAACTAACAACATTTGTTTGAATCACTCTTGCAATTAATTGAATACGCCTCTAGCATGATTATTCGATCATAAAGATATGTCACCTATGCTATTTGACTACAGATAGAAGCTGTTGATATGCATGAAGAGATTGGGTTTTCCTAACAAGCAAGGGGTGATCTTTTCAAAGCTCGAAAGAACCTCACTACAGGCTTAATGGCACATCTATCACCGATCCATTCGCACAATACTAGTACCAGGGAAAGGCATCATGTTTTGCAAGGGATGAGCTCCCCAAAAGGAGAAGAATAGGAGGACTGAACCTAGGTCGCAACCTCCTAGGTCACAACTAACCTCAGATCGCAGATGACCTCAGGTCACAAGTCACAGATGACCCTAGTGTTGGCAATATGATGCTGAGTGTTGTCCTTGATGGCAACCCACTTGATGAAGATGATGGCAACCTACTTGATGAAGTTGTCCCTGATGGAATATGTCTTGATGAACTTGTTAAATGATGTAAATCTGATGTATATACAATGAGTACAGAAGGTAATGATGGAAGGAATGTTAGTATGTGCTAGAACATGATGAAAAGAGTATGTCTCAAGGCATCTGCAGTTCCCTCTAGACATAAGTATGTCTGGCTCATGCGAGTCCATTGTTGTGGGCAGCTCTAAATATGTAAACCCGGGGTAACCACCATGGTATTGACCCATTGTATTGAGTAATGATTCATCTATGTGACCCCATCCAGGAATACCATCGAAAGTAATGTGGTTTTGGCTCATGGTATTGATAAAGGGTAAACCTATATAAGGAGAAGAAATTCATTGTGCAAATGTGTGCAAGAAGTCTGAGCTTGAATGAATAATTCTCTCTGAAGCATATTTGAATGGAAAGGGTTACAGTTGAATGAAAGATTTGAATGTATGATGCACCAATGAAGAAATGATGAAGAAGGGAATCTAGATCTGGAATGTATTTGTATTTGCTAGATCTGTTTATGGAATGATTAGATCTGAGATGAGGCGAACATCTGTTTGAAGTAAAGGGTAAAATCTGAGTGATGTATCTGTTCTGAAGAATTGTAATGACCTAAATGTCTGAAGAACTATACGCTAGTTAAACATGATGGTAGCGTATATGGTGGAGTTTCTTTGAAGAAAAGCGTATAGGCGTTAAAATTAGTCTATTAATATGTATATAAGTATCATTAGGTTTGTATGATCAAAGTATATATCGCGAGGATCTGATGAAAAGCTTATGAAGATTAGGGTTTTATTGCATTGCTGAAGTATCAAATATGCGATCATTACCAACATTATTCTTATACGATGATGATGTGATTGAATAAATGTATGGAATTAGGTCGATCTGAAAATATGATGAAGCATGCTTTGCAAGTTGTGTTCGAAGCTTTGGATGGATTGAGAATTGATGGCATGACCCATAGTGATCAGAAGGTTGTAGCTCCCTTCGAACAGAAATTTGGTAAATGAGATGAGAAATTCGTAGCTCCCTTCCACGAGAGGCTAGTAAACAAGAGCAGACCGTAGCTCCTTCAGGAGGAAATTTGTAGTAATGACAGGTGGGTGCACCTGCGTCGTGCTAGGAGCTGCAGCCATATGTTGTAAGATGTTTCTCTGTATAAAATATTGAAGAGAAATTTGAGCAACGTGGTAATTGGTTTTCTCCCGACTTGGGTTTCCACCTAAAATCCTGGTGTTCATGTGTGATGCTTATGTGTGATGATTTATTCTGTTATTACTGCACATGTCTGTTGCTATATAAACATCTGATGAATGAATAAATGCAAGGAGCTAAGTAAAGAACTAATTGCATATTAATATCTCTGTACATACGCGAGTTTAGTAAAGGGTATCTATGTATATACGCGAGTCTGATGAAGTTAAGTAGCGTATGGGTTTTAGAGCATGAAAAGTAAAAAGTTTTGAGTATGCCCTAAATAATGATTCACCCCCCCCTCTCAGTATTTTTCCCAACACCTTGGTCGCAGGTCGCAGGTCATAGATGACCCCAGGTAAAAGGTCACAGATGACCTCAGGTTGCAGGTCGCAAATGTCCCTAGGTTGTAGGTCACAAAATGACTCCAGGTCACAGGTTGCAGATGACCCTGGGTCACAGGTCGCAGATGACCCAAGGTCGTAGGTCGCAAATAACCCTGGGTAGAAGGTCGCAAATGGCCCAAGTCGCAAGCCAACCCAACAGTCGGGAAGACCAAGAGTCAAGGGAACTCAATAGTCATCTCAACTTATATGTACAACTTCAGGAGATGATGAGAGGAATTTTTAGCTCTGCAATTGAAGCCAAGATGAAAGAGAAATTGGTGCTTGAGAGCTAAAGACACTCAACTCTTGGTATCAAGTAGAGAGAGAGGTAGCGAGGCTAGGGTTTTATATCATGCATTGAGATGAAAATCCGATGCTCCACTATTTTGTTTTGATGAGTTGTAAATATGTATTTGACGTTGCGGAAACATTAATAATATATTCTCTTTTCTGGCATTGATTCACGTGCTTGCTTGTGGTGATAGTACTAGTTGTCTAATATTTCACTATGTTGTACATGTGATTTCATGCATGCATTTTTTTATGAACTAATTCATAGTGGTTGCAAGTACATTTTCTCTTGAATCAATGTTTATTTGTTCCTTTCCATGTTATTGATCTATTGTGAACTACCTTGCGATAAACTTCTAGCGTGTTTTCTTTCATGTATGTCTGACTGGTTTTTTCAGCTCACCAATCCCACTCACAACGTACCCCCTTTTATTTTTCTGCTTACACTTGCTTGTATCTTTGTTTGTGGTTCATCAATCTTGGGTTTATTTACTTCAATGATGGGACTCCTATCCCAAACGGTGTGAGGTCTAATTAGGACCTTTTAGCGGGGAGACCCCCTTGTTTTCGGCAGTACAATTTTTCCCGTCAGCATGTTCCCAACCGTTGGATGCAGTTATTGCATAGGATAGATAGAGCAGTTGCTTGTTATCATGAGTACCACTAGTTTACTTTTAACATTTTTTCATACATTTTGAGGTCAGATGACCAATGTGTCTTGGGCATAAATTTTGTAAAAACCTAAACTATCTATCTATTTTTTTTCAGTGCTTTCCTATGTTTAATGCGCAATCCTATTCAATTATGTGATGTGAATTGAAAATGTGTCTTTACATGTGTTGCACATGTATGTTTAAAACATAGTTCACTAAGGAATCAATTAAGGTGTTCAAATTTCTAGAAATGTGTTGATATTGAATGTAATCAAAATGTCTTTCCAAAAGTTGAACTCTAAGGAACATACGATGAAGTGTTGGATTTCAGAAAACATAGACACTAGTAAGTTGCAGTATGACAAGTTGTGAGTCTAACATAATGATGATGCAGTTAATGCCAAATGAAATGGCATCAAAGATAATTTCGATCAACGCGCTATAATCAGCAATATTATTTGTGGATTAACCAATAAAAATCCCTTGAAAACTCACTAACTCACCACCTAGAGCGAAAATGTCCCATGTTGTAGAGGATAGGTTCTGATTACTACGAATAACACCATCGGCGTACCCAATGAATGGTTCCAAATATTAAGCCATCTGCGATGAAATGTAAAGTGGATTACTAACTTCAAGAAAACTATAGAAAAACAAACTAAGACAGTAAATGAAAATAAAATCATATATACAATATGATACACAAGTTTACTATGCTCAATTAAGCATAGTAACGTTTAAGATACAACCCATTTCAAGGCTGCGCCAATGGAATTCCATCATAATCAACTAACTCGTAGGCACCCTTAGCCGGAACTCTTTTGACAAAGTAGGGGCCATGCCATAGTGGCTCAAATTTTCCTGTTCCTATCAAAACAACTTCCTAATCATAAAGCAAGACTAGGTCTCCCTTTGATAAAACGTGAGGCTTGACATGTTGGTTATATTTCACCTTGATTCATCTCTTATGTGCTTTCTTGGCCAATGCGGGTTCACGACGCATTTCATCTAGATGGATGAGGTTAAAAATACATGCTTATTCATTAGAGGTGCCAGGTAACAAGTCAATAACGAGTTTTAATGTCAGAATTTCACATTGGATAGGTAAGATATCTTCCAGACCATACATCAACTAAAAGGGAGTAAATACGGTTTCATTTATCACCGAGGTTCGATATGCCCACAGAGACAAGTACAAGATTAAATTCCAATTTCGTTTGTGAACCCCTATCATTCATTGAAGCATTTTCTTAAGGATATTGTTAATGGATTTAACTTTCCCATTGGATTGTGGATAATAAGGGGTAGAACTATCATGCGATAATCCTAATTTGGTAGTCAACTCATTCATCATGTTATTGTGAAAATGCTTACCATGTTCTGTAACTATAGCTTGTGGTACACCAAACTGAGAGACAACATGATTGAAAAAGAACAATGCAATTGGTTTGCCTATGTTATTGAATGTAGGAATCTCTTCGGCCCACTTGGTAAAGTAGTTGACTGCGACAATAATATAACCATGCCGCCCGGTCGAATGAGGGTTGCAGGCCATGAAGTCAATGAACCATTTTACTAATGGTCCCACAACGATGACATGATGCATTGGTGCTGGAAGCATGCATATTTTATGATCAAATATATGGCACACATGAAAAATTCTGACCGCGAGGATGCAGTTGCGAAATATGGTTGGCCAAAAGTAGCCGGCGCGAAGAATATTTTGTACGATACCGTAACCAGACAAGTGTCTACCATAAGCACCAACATGAAAATCATTTAGAACTTTATAATTCTCCTCATGAGTGAGGCACCTCCTTAAAATCATATCGACACCATGACGATAAAGTGTATCTTCAATGATGAGATAATCTTTGGCCTGGTATCGAATACGTCGTTGTTGTGAGGGAGAGGTATCAGGCCAAAAATTTTGGGTTTGGGATAAATGATAAAATCCACATACCAAGGGTCATATTACCCAATCAGAAACAAATATTCATCAAGAATTGATGGTTCTAATGTAGTTTCAGTACTATCAGAGGGAAAGTCACAAAGAAGCTCAGCCACAACTAAAGACTTCTTTGACTTGGATTTGATGAATTCCAAATCAAATTCCTGCAAAATGACAATCCATTTTGAATATACCCCCCCCCCCCCACCAAAAAATTGAAGTGACATAATGTATGTCATATGGTTTCAAGAAGAAATTAAAATGGTCTTCCGGAGCAGGATATAACGGCGAAATATTTAGGTAGCTTGAATGGCTCCTGAGGCGAGATTTTCGACGTATGAATACTTAACTCCCGTATCGTTGAGATTACGAATCAAATAATATATTAGATGTTATATCCCATCTTCTTCTTGGACCAAAACCATAGCAATGGTATTATCTGCCGCGACGATATATAGGAAATAATCACTCTGATAATTAGGGGGATACATTAATGATGCTCGGATCAGGGTATCTTCAAGAGCATTAAAATAATCTTGCACAACCTTATTCCAATGGAAGGGAAACCCCTTTCTCAAGAGACAAGTAAATTCTTTAGCCATTTTAGCGTAGTTGGGTATGAACCTCCTTAGGAAGTTAGCCTTTCCTTGAAGTTTCTGTAACTGAAGTACGTTTGATGGCACAAGCAAATCAAGAATGGCCTAGACCTTTAGTGGATCAGTTCGAATTCCATATTTTGAGACAAAGAATCCAAGAAAATGACCAAAAAAAACACAAAACACACATTTGTGTGGATTGAGGCGTATCTTGTAGTGTCAGCAGTGTAGAAATATAGCTCTTAGATGAGCCAAGTGATCAGTCTGTTTTCGTGAATGCATGGGTAAATTTTCTAGATAAGGTTGAACAATGTGCTTAATGTCATGGAAAGCATAATCCATTTCTCTTTGAAATGTTTTCCCAACGTTATTTAAAAAAAATTGGAGTTTACGATAAGAGAATGTGCCCCAGGGACAGATGAATGTTGTCTTAGATTGGTCCTCTTGGCGAATATTGATTTGATTGTAACCGGAGAATCCATCCATGAACGAAAATATTTCACACCCGACACACTCGTCAATAATCTGGTCGATAAAGGGAGTAGGATAGTTGGATAGTTGGATTTTGGACAAGAAATATTGACATCCTGATAATCGAAGCACACTCTGATTGTCCCTTGTTTCTTCATGACAGGAACAATGTTGGAAACAAAATCAGTAAGAGGAACAGGGTAAATGAAACCAGCACACAAAAAAAATTCAACTTCTACTTTAATGGCAGCAGCCTTCTTCAGATGAACAAGATGGAGGCATTAACGTACCAGTTTGACATCAGGGTACATTTTAATTGTGTGTTCAATGGTACTAGAATATATGACTGGAATTTCCTCATAATACCAAGCAAATATATCTCCGAATTCATGAAAAAGAGAGCGATAAGTATCAAGTTCAGATGGAAAACAAGACACGCCAACATGAATGTTTTATACAATGCCGAGTTTGGTCAAAATATAAATAGAAATGGTTTCTTCAATATTTGATAAGTTTCGCTAGGATTCGATGACATCAATTGGAATAGAATTCAAAAATAAAGTAGATATCATAGGGTGATATAGTTCAATAATATTATCTTCATTGTAATCCTGAAGATGGGAAGGATGATGATTATATTCCCATGGTTCTGCTTCTGGCATCATGGATTCCATAATGCTCACATCACTCAAGAATGTGGATGAAAAAGGATCAGAAGGAGTACCAAAATATAATGAACAATCAACCCAAAAGATCGGCGATGATGAATCATGATTCGCTACCCAAGACAAGTAAATTTATTGCTATGCCAGCTCAATTGGGCTTGGCGGTAGAAATTCATCCAGCATATTAGCTTCAAAATCATTGGTAATCTTCCTTAAGTCAGATGAAGTGGAAGATATCATGCAGCAGGTCTCTATTCTTAAAATTTCCACCGATGTCACAGGCAGCGGTAATGAAAAGGTTCCCATTAGGGAAGAATCATTTAAGAGCCCTACACTAATGTTTTGAAGTTCTAGCTGGGGTGCGTGAACTAACGGAACACTTCCAGATACCTGGGAACTAGAGGAAAAGAAGGAGAGTTGATTGATGACTATGATAATGCCTTTATGAGGGAAGTTGATCATTCAAAAGTAAGTATAAACGATCATAGTCATAGCGTAAACCCGTGGCCTTCTAATTAAATTGTTGTATTCAAGGGGTTTGTCAACGACCTCAACTTCAACAGTTACAGTTTTTCCCCCTAGTTTGACATGCAGGTTATTGATGATACTGCAAGGCTTATATGTAAGACTGTCAAAAGATTTCGATGTCGTAGGCGATTGAGATAAGCAAGGCGAGCCAAGTGACTTCTAGAAATTTAGAGACATAATACAAGTAGATTTTCCTTCATCAATAATAGTGCGATGAACGAGGTGATTTAGAACATTTACTTGGATCGAGAATGCTAATTCAGCTGGTAATTGTGGCACATAGCCCATATGATTAAAGACTACAAGATTGGATTATATTAGTTCGATTCCACCAATTACCAACAACAAAGCCTATTTCTAGGAGGGAAAATTTTGAAGTACCTCAAGCGTCGACATAGCTGAAAGTGACTAAGCCATATCTTCAACTATATTATAATTTTTAGCTGCTCGGCCTCAATGATTGGATGTCGATTTGTGGACAATTGCATTCAGTGGCTTTATTGTTAACTCTATAATTGCAGTTGGTGGAATTGATTCAGTGGAAAGATTCATGGTTGAGGTAGTAGGTTGATCAGTAGCTTGATTACCATAATATTTCTTTCATGTAGACACCAAAATATCAGTTTTTGGCTTTGTGACAGATAGCATAAGCACTTGGGAACTAGAAGCGGGATTCGTAGCAACCATGTTTGTGTTTGGATTCAGAAAAGGATCTGTCAACACAACAGATGCAAGAAATTTTGAGACTTCGGCGCAGTGAGGATAGTCTTGAAAAAATTTCTCTTCATTACATATCATGCAAGGGTAACGGGGTTTCCGAGAATTTACAGATTGTTGATCAGATGATCATTCCCACGGGGTTGATTTTTTCTTTTTCTTCGTTTTCCCCTTTTTCTTGCTTCCAAGTTTCTTGTCACTTTTTCCTTTGTTAGATGACATGGCATGAATTTCGAAAGAAGTTGTAGGATAATATGCATTATAGTTGTGATTTTTTTTGGAACTGATCATACTGTCGCCAGCATGAGAGTCCTTACCATATGGAGGAGGAACAATGAATTTTGATCATGGCACATTTGGAATTTTCTCATAAACCGTGACAGACTGAGGATATATCAAATCTAAGTACTGGGCACGAGCAATGACCTGCTATTCAGTGATGACACCACCTTTAGCTACATCCTCGGTGATAGATGGAAGTAAGTACTTAATAAACCACTCAGCGAGGAGCTGATCAGGAACAAATGTTTTGACCATTCTACAACAACGACACCACTCATGAATATGATCATACATGTGAGTAGCAGTTATTTGTTTAAAATTGGTCAGCAGTTCTATTCCAGTTTCTTATTGTATGGGTAACTGGAAGTGGGTTAAGAAGTTAGTGGCTAAGGCAATGAAGTTATCTGATGAAGCTTGTGGTAGTTCAATATACTACTTCGCGGCTGGACCAGTAAGCGTACACTGGAAAAGACATAGTCGAATGGAATCATCATTTAAGGAGTTTGATGAGCACTATAAATGATAATTAATAGCATGCGTTGACGGGTGTTCACCAAGGTTTCCATTGAATTTAGTAATTTCGGAGGGTTATTTATGTGGTATCACCAGCCACCAAGGAGAATAGCTGATGGTATTATTGGTAAGCTGGTTTAAATCAAGTAATTCTAAAGTTGCAACAAAGGGAAATTGTTGATACAAGTCAGGTTGAGCATAACCAAGATATGATGGAAGTGCTTGGAAAATAGGCCTTTGAGCACCGACATAAGGAATCTGCTGTTGGTAACCCATATAGGGATTGTTTCGATGACCAAATGCTTGAGGGATATGTTTACCAAGACCTGGGTAAGCTGGTTGTTGTTGGAATTTTTGTTGTGGCATTTGAGGTTGTGGTTTCCAAGGTGATTTCCCACCAAGATTATAGCCCAAAATAGAATATCTTGGACCCGGTTGTGAATAAGTAAGACTCGTAGGAGCCTGTGACATCCTAGAAAAGGGTAATATAACTTGTGAATGTAAGATTATAGATACAGGTGGTTTTTGTAAACCAATCGAAGGAATTGGAGTTTAGGGGCCCAAAACTTGAGGGTAATGGGTTGAAGGACCCGCCTAAGATGGTTGAGGTACAACCAAATAAGCTTGTAAAATGGGTAATAAAGTATTAACAAGTGGAGTAGATGTAGGTGCAATAGGTTGAACTGGTTGACATGAATGTACAACCGTTTGTGGTTGAACATGCAGAATAGGATTCCACTGACAAACAGTCATTCCAACATTAGGGTGACCATAAAATGACAGAGTACTGTCAAAATGGGTTACCATAGGTTTCCCCCCAGCATGAGGAGTATAATAAGATGGAATATAATTTTCTCCAAATGGTGGGAGTCCAGTCGAGATTAAATTGGATGGAATGTACCCAGATGGACCGACTTGATGTTGCACTGAAGATGTGTATTCCGAATAAATTTGTTCAATAATAATTAAATATGTACCAGATAAAATACCAGAATATGAAATGGGTGAAATCCATGGATTTGAGGATGCACCAGAGTAGGTTCTAGATAATTATTGGTAACCCAGTGGGATGGAAGGACCACAATAATTATGTGATTCTAGTGATGTGGTAAACATCGACGGAGTAGCAATAATAGATGTTGTCACAATTGTAACAGATGGTACAAACGAAGATGGTAGATGTTGTTTGACTCAGCCATGGTCAAACAACCCAGTGTATACCCTATAGGATCTACGGGAACTTGAATTGAAACAGGATCAATAAAAGCAATGTAAGTCAATCGAGGAATAGACTTATAAAGATAAAGCCCCAATCCAAAATGAATTGGAGTTAAAGAGTGTGTTTCTTGTTTAGGTTCTTCCTTAATCGAAATCAAACTAGGTGGAAGGATTCGCCGTCAGGCCCGAGATATATTTCAGGTGGTTGACTATGCGAAAGGGAAGACTCAATGGCTATAATCGCTGAGGAGCGATCGATACAGGAACAAATTCTAGTTGTTCGACTTTGGGATATAAATGTTCTGGTAAAAGAATGATGGGATTTGGTTCAAATTCTAGTTGAACAATGTCTGGTTCTAGAGGTATGGTCTCACTGATTGGATGTGAAGTGTCCACAAGTAGCTGTGAGGACTCTGTTTCGATGACAGTAGATAAACCAGGATGTGTAGAAACAACTCGAGATGACTCCGGTAGATGTGATGAAGATTATACACCAAAGGTACTAATGGTACTAGTTTTGGTAGAACGTGGTCACCTTCGCTGACCAGAAATGGCTTCCAGTGGGAAAGGTGGTTTAAGTGATATTCTATGTGAAAGACGGGGAAAGGGATGTTCTTCTTCCATGATGACTGATTGATTTTATTACAAAAAAACTAAACTAATAAAAGGGTGATACTAGGCAAAAGGTTTACCAAGTAATTGTGAACTACAGAATACCTCTTGGTGAACCAAGAAGTACAGGCAGATAATATCCCCAAATGTTGTGTTTGGTGTATCACAAATTACTAGGCAGCTGACTCGGTTACCTATGGATGGTAAGCAACCTAAATTTTTCATCCCAAATATACCCGAAGGTACATGGATGCCCAAGTCCATATTATCGTTGTCTAATGAAAAACCACACAGTGAGAGAACCCCCTTATACTTTTCGTCCCAGAACACCGCCCTATATAACTGAAGGTATGTGGACGAGCTCCGATATATTTACGTACATGGAGTGGGATTTCACACTCGAAATTTATCACAGACAAGTTAACGACAATTGCTATGTTCAACGACGCCAGAACACATCTCTAGCGTAGACTTTCTAAGTGATATCATTAATGTTACAATGATTTCTTATGTTGATTGAGGTAAATTTTATGTTGATCTTGTTTAAAATTTTATCTTCAAGGTTCACTGTGCGATGTAATGGGAAATTCCTAAAATGAAAAATAAATGAGAAGAAAACTTTTCAATTTAGTTTTTCAATGAAAATCCTAGCTACTAAGGGGAAAGAGCAATCAGATTTTGAGCATACAACAAAGAGCACAAAATAAATGTAAATTTACCTAATTTTCTCCTATGAAACACACACAATATCTAAATTCACGTGCATTTTTTTCTTTTTAGTTTCCTTTAATGTGAATGAGTAAAAAGAAAATAAATGCACAAATCAATCAAACAAATGTTTTCTTTTGAGAAACAAGGAATGAAACAACAATTTCTCTTAGGAAAATGAAGAATGAAATGACAATTTTCCTGTAGGAAATGAAGAATGGAACGATAATTTCCTTTTTGAAAACATAATTGATCTATTGCAAAATTTAAAAATTTGAATTTAATTTTCCAATGATAAAGAAAATAGAGTGAAACATTGAACAAACAACACAACTTTTCAAAGGAGGAAGAAATGTAATGTTTACTGGTCTCTAAGAGAAATCAGACATATGAGAATATTATAGAAAATTGGTTGAAACTGAATGCAAAGAAATTTTTTGATTGAATTTGGTTGGCTGAGGGGGAAACACACACTGTAAGAGAAGACAATGTGTTGCAGTGCTCCCCTAAAAGGGTACAGTGCTTTGCAGTGCATTGTACCATGACCAACAATGTGTTGGGCGCAGCTAAGTTTGGAAAACAAGCAGCTTAAACACACTTCTACTACAAAATTTTCATTCAAATGACTGATAAGATGAATTAAAGTATATTAATGATGGTAAAAAGAAATATAAACACCAAGAATGGTGGATTTCTCCCTAGTGGAGATGCCAATTTGCTATATGGAATTATAAACTACGGATAAACTAGATTCCATGAGTGTGGTTTTTCCTTCACTAGAAACAACAGAATAAAGATAACTATTATTTTCTCTAAGACAAATAGATAGACAGAAAGGAAAGAAACCTACTTGTGATCCTTTCACTCTCTTTCTCCTTCTTTCGTTGTTGTTGTCCCTCGTAATCCAACTAAAGCTGCTATATCGATACTTGCAATCAAAGACAAAGAACAAAAAACAACAGACAAGTATACAAGTATCTAGTTATCTTAACCAAATCAAACCAATTAGATCTGAGAATACATACACAATTGAGAACGAAATTCACAAGATATAGGCATACATATGAGAAAATGAACATATATATTTATTAAGAAAGTAGGAGGAGGATATTACAACCAATAGATCGATTTATTGTCAACCTGTTCCAACTTCATTCTGTCCTCATCACATCAAGCATCATCTTAGCAGCATAATAGTACTTCTAGCTTTCATCAATTGAAAATCCAACAACACAATATTACACAAATTTCTCCCTTCCTCGCACTTAGATGAGTGCTCAATTTATATGGAAATTGAAGGTAGTTTCTGAATAAATGGAATTGAATAGCCTTATAATAATAAGTGAGACATGTTTCCATGTTTAGTGGTGATGGATGAACACTTGTATTCGAATTATAACACTTATGAGCTCTTCTAGAAGGCACTAGACATGTGGAGATTCCCGGAGCAATGACGATTTCGCTCCTAGGAGACCAACGCACCCTTAAGTGTCGGGAAGTGCATTGTAGTGCACCCTTGCATGGAGATAAGCACATTGTAGTACACTAAGGCCCATTCAGAGGAGTTTTTATGATTCAATGGGTTATATAATCTATACTTCAAATATTAGAACTCTCGCAATTGAAACCATCAATGGAATGACTTCCCTTAGGGCATATAGAAACTGAATTAGGGGATGATAGACCTTTTTCATATTGGTCTTGGGGGATGATTCCTAATTTGACCAGGTCTTGGGGGATGATGCTCAAATTTACTTATAACAATAAGGATAGTTAAAAGGTTATAAGATTTGGAACCCATAAATAAGGAAGGTTGTGCACAACCGAGGTGTGGTGTTTAGAGAGGTGAAAGATGTTATTAAATATGAATTCCTACCAAAGGAACATGAGGATATAGAGTTTGAGCTAAAAGATGAAGACTCATACTCTACAACAGAATAAGAATTAGAAGAGGAAGAGCCTCAAACTCTAGCGTTGAGAAGATCATTTCGAGAAACAAGGAAGCTAGAAAGATATAGTCCATCTACTTTCTATTCAAATTTTTTCTTTATCTATCACTGATGATGATCCCAAAACTGTCAAGGCATGGAAAAATACAGAAGGAGGGAATGGTTGATGAAATGACATCCTTGCATAAAAATGAGGCATGGGATTTGGTGGAATTTCCAGCTGGAAGGAAACCCATTGGCAACAAATGGGTGTTTAAGAAGAATATGAATGCAAAAATCAAGGTGGATAAATACAAAGCTCGGTTGGTAGTAAAAGGTTACTCCTAGATGACAGGAACTTATTTTGGTGATATTTTTTATCCTATTTCCAAGGTATCTTCTATTATATTAATTTTATATATTGTTGTTGAATTTGATTTTTAGGTAGAACAAATGGATGCGAAGACAAAATTCCTTCACGGGGATTTGGAAGAGGAGATATACATGAAGAAACCTTAAGGCTTTGCGGGAAGGGTAAGAAAGAACTAGTATGCAGGTTAAAAAAGACTCTGTATAGGTTAAAATAGCCACCAAAGATGTGGTATCAAAATTTTGATACATATATACAAGGACTTAGCTTCACTAGAAGTGAAGAGGATCACTGTGTGTATTTTAAATTAATTGGTGATTATGTTATTTATTTGGTCTTGTATGTGGATGATATGTTTCTAATTGGAAATGAAAAATTACTTATACAGGATTTGAATACCCAGTTGTCCTCCAACATAGAAATGAAGTATCTTGGTGCTGAAAACTATATTTTGGGCTTGAAAATTAAGCGATATCAAGAAAAGACGAAGCTATGGCTAAACTAGAGTAAGTATGTCGAGATAATATTGTAGAGGTTTAATATGCAGGATAGTAAACTGGTGAAGGCTCCTATTCTTGTAGGTGTTAAGTTATATGTTGAACAATGTCCCAAGGCACAAGATGAGGAAGAGGACATGCCTCGTGTTCTAGACGCAAGTGCAGTGGGTAGCATGATGCATGCAATGGTATATACTAGACCAAACATTGCACATGCAGTGGGAGTGTTGAGCAGGTTTATGTCAAAACCAGGGAAAGAGTATTGGACAACAATGAAGTGGGTTTTTAAATACTTGTGTGGCAATAGTGATTATGGTTTGTGCTACCAAGGAAGACCAATATTGAACATAGTTTTCAAAATCCATGGCTCTGTTGATGCAGGTTGGGCTAGATATCTATATTAGAGAAGATCTACAAGTGGGTATGTTCTTAACCTATTTCGAGGATCATTTAGTTGGATGAGCAAGAGAAATTTTGTAGTGGCTCTTTCAACAACAAAGGTTGAATACATGACAGCCACTCATGCAAGAAAGGAAGCAGTTTGTTTGAAGATATTGTGTTAAATTATGGGGTTGGTACAACGAGGTATAAGGATAGAATGTGACAACCAAATTGAAATTTTCTTGGCAAATAAATGTGCTTATCATTCAACGAAAAAGAACATTAATGTTCAGTATCACGTTGTGATGGATATGTTTGAGGAAAAAAAGGTGTTGATGGTAAAGGTGGACACTTTGAATAATGTTATAGATGCATTGAAAAAGTATGTGAGCACTGAGAAGTTTTCTTGTTATGGAGAAACAATGGGCGTTGCAGGGTTGGACCAATGATTGAGCTATCCTGTGACCCTTTGTGTGGAAAATAAAACAACAAGTGGGAGAATTTTGGGTGTGTGTTATATTCTTTCCATGACTATATTAGCTAGGTGGACCTACCTATGGTTTTATGCATGGATTTTACACATGGTTTTGGGCATGATGGTTTTATTTCCATGGTATTTTGTAGATCAGGTCAAGCGAACTATGGTTATGTTGTAATCCAGAGTTAATCGATTGGGGTTTATGAATGCTTCAACATGTATATATATGTATTGTAACATTGAAAGGAATATAATGAAAAATAAATCTGATAGTCCCAATTTTGGGATCTAGGGGAAAATATCTATGTATATTTGTTTTATGTTTTACATTCTTTCCATTGTGTATTTTATGTGTTAAGAATTTGTTTGCAGGTAATTTTTGTACAAGGTTAAAACCTACACTCCTTATATAGCTTATTCCCTAGCCAATAACATGGGTAAAACCCATACTAATGCTGATGGTATTATTTGACGAGATAAAATATCTATTGTCGGGCTCAATACTATGGGCCAATACCGTGGTAAAGACATCTGGTATTTAGAATAACATGGTGCAGAAACTGTACATGATTTCTATTCTCCATACCCACATTTGTACGTGGATTTGCTTCATAGAACTCGTGTTTATTTATCAAAACATCACCTTCATTATTCCTTTGTCTCTGAACTTCCATGCCTTTGTCCAAGATCTCTATCACATGTGTACTAGCTTGTAGAATCATCTTGTTAACATCATGTTGACATCTTCATCAAGGACAACACATTTTTCATAATTCCAACATCTTTCCCATGGAAAATCATGCTAATATATAAAATCATTGAAAATGCAGGAACTTAGAATCTCTCAAACAACTCTAGTGTCCTCTCAAACATGTTGTTGAAAGAGAGACTCTGAAACAAATCAATTTTTTAAGGATATATAACGATGGAGAGTATTTATTTAATGAATTTAAGTATTACTATACTAGATTCAACATAAAACATGAGAGTAATGTCCATGAAACTCCTTAATAGAATGGTACTGCAAAAAGGATTGATTGTAGTATCATGGAGAAAGTGAGGAGTATGTTTTCAAATTTTGGATTGAAAAATTAGTTTTGAGAAAAATAATTAGGAATAAATTTCTATCTTATCAATCAATCACCTACTACATCCCAAAATGGTAGCATTATTGAAGAATTTTGGATTGGTAAGAAAGTAAACTATTCTCACTTGAATTTTTTTGGATGTCAAGCATTGATGTATATTCCAAAAGAGAATATAAACAAGCTAGTGTGTTTATATATATATATAGTGAGTTTGATTACCATCTATGGGATCTAGTTAAGCACAAAATTGTTAGAAGAATGGGTGTCATATTTAATGAGTTGTAAATGTACATAAGATCTATAAGTGATATGGAGGTAAATAGAATTGATGATAAGTTTTCCAAACAATATGAAAATATCCCACCATTTCAAGAAATTGGGAAATGAATTCAAGAACGCGATGGAAAACAAGTGGAAAATTATGGATAATAGGAAGAAAAAATCTTGCAATAGTTGTTATAAGAGACACAACAACAAAACACACCACTATAGTTTGTTCATAGGTCTACTAGTCCTCATAAGACCTCATAAATGTCTCCACTCTCAATTTATATTTTGTTAACAAGGTTAACCTAATTTTTTTTAAGAGGCTTGTAATGTGGTGACTAGTAATGAGTTGAAGAAAACAATGGAGGAAGAAATGGACTCCCTATTGCAAAAAAACATGGGAGCTAGTAAAGATTCTGAAAGGAAGACATGCCCTAAAAAACAAATGGGTATATAGGATTAGACATGAAGGTGAAGGGAAGAATGAAAGATATAAATCATGGTTTATGGTAAAGATATTTTCCCAAAAAGAAGGTATTTACTTTACTGATTTTTTTCAACTATCGTTAAGATGCCATCCACAAGAGTTATTCTTGGTATTATTTCCCTTTTAGATTTGGAATGCGAATAGTTAGATGTAAAGACATCCTTACTTCATGTAAAATTAAAGGAGGATATTTATATCAAGAAACTAGAAGAATTCAAAGTAAAAGGTATAGAGAACCTAGTTTGTAGGTTGAGGAAGAGCCTCTACGAGCTTAAATAGGAACCCCATAAATGGTACTAGAAATTTAATTCATTTATGTTAGAGCATGATTTTACAATACTAGAGCCTCATCATTGTGTCTACATTAGGACTATGACTCATAAAATCATATTTTACTACAATTATATGTGGATGACATGCTAATTGTTGGACATGATAAGAATATGATCAGTAAGTTGAAGAAGGACTTGGGAAGTCAATTTGAAATGAAGAATTTGGGTCTAATACAACAAGTATCAGGCATGATAATCATATGTGATAGAAATAATGGAATTTTTTCGGTTTTCACAAAACAAATACATCAAGTAGGTGTTAAACATGTCTAATATGAAGGATGGAAAAATAGTTGGTACACCCTTATCATCCCACTTCAAAATTAGTGCTTATTTTTGTCCCTGTGATGACAATAAGAAATAGGAAATGAGTAAAATCCTATATGCTTCAATAGATGGTAGCTTCATATTCTTATGAATCCCACTTTATTACTTCCACACATGGTAGAAAAGGTGGATGTAAAAATATTTTAGGAAACAAAGTCCTCTTATAATATTTCTAAAAACTTATAGTCTAGGTCATCAGGCATTGGATTCTCTTTTTGAAATAGTCAGTAAACCTATGACCATGTGTACATGGTGTCCCTATCAATAAAAAACGTATTTTCCCAAAACTCAGGATCATTGGAATCAATAGGTGCTTTATTTGTTTGAAACATTTTCCACTCAAGCATTACAAACTCGTTTCTTGGACACATACATCATATCCCCACAAACCTGTTGGAAAAAATAAGCACCCATTATGTACATTAGTTCAAAATGTGAAATGCATGGGTTGGTTAGTAAATGATTTCTTTTAGATTCTAAATTATCATAGGTTATAGGTATATTAGCTAAAGTCTCACAATATTTACAAGGATGGTTGGGAATGGATCCATGGGAAGGCATATTTGTCCTACCATAGATAAAAATAGGGTATTTGGCAATAAAAATACTTGTTGGTATAACCTAATCCAAAAATGGAAGTGTTTCTTATGATTTAAATTAAAAACTAAGTTGAGATCCATGGCATGAACTTGTGCATTAAAACCCTTACCATTTTGCAAAGAAAAACCCTAAGTATCTAAGTGAAGAAACGACAGAGAAATGTTCGCTCAAGATGAAATATTTTTTATGTCTAGATGTAAAGGAAAAACATCCTAGAAATGAAAGAGAAATTCATGGCTATCTTAGGCACATATTCATGGTCGAAATGGGAACGAAAATAAAAAGGTAAGCTATCCTGGATGTTGTAAAACATTTCCCTTTGGCTCCTCATAATTGATGGGGATAAACCAAGCGGTTTTATTCATTTTTTCAAAGTGACATGTGGTTGTACAAGTGTCTTCTTTATACAAGCATCTAGAAAACCAAATTAAGTAAAAGATAATCAATTTTTGGAATAGTAATTGCATAAAAATAATGATGAAAAATCAATTTAGGCTAAAAAAAAAAGAATAATATCTTACTTGAGTTGGGATAGCTAATTCTAATGTTGATGAGGAAGGATAAGCTATATTACTCCATCACTAACTGATTTTACCCTCCAGAGAAAAGTTGATGTGGTAAATAATGAGTTTGGGACACTACAAGGAAAAGACCCTCTAGCGGATGTTTTTGAGGAACCCCTTATAAAAATAGCCAACACATCTATTTGTAGTAGAAGTTACTAGAGGAGGTTGGTGAGTGGAGGTTTTTGCAAAAGTTTTTTGTCCGGTGCGTTTCTCATCCTAAACTGCACCGGTGCGTTCCACTAGAAAAGCATCGATGCGTACTACAAATTGGCACACTAGGGCAAAGTGATCTCAGTAGAAACTCACCTGGTGCATCTAATTAATGCAGCACACTGGTGATATACACAGATTCAACCCTGGTGCATCCTAAAAACCTGTGCCAAACTAAACAGCCCGGTGCAATTGGTAGAAACTGCCTGGTGTGCCTCAAAAACCCGCGCACCGAAATATGGTTAAAAAAAATTACAACCAAAAATCCACATTTTTCACTTTTCAGTGCTCTAGACCTCTCAAGCACTGGTGCAAGTTTACCTTGTGTGAGGGGCCCTGCCATTAGTGCTCCCATTGCACGTGCTGCTGCTTTCCATTGCCCACCATATCCATTTCGAATTTTGCAAAATGGTGGGAAAATTTACTTTTGCAAATTCTACAACAAATGTGCCTCCTCAATGCCCAAATGTACAAGTATTTTACTTGTTTTCCATAATTAAACTTTTTAGCTGATTAGTTTTGTAAAATAACTTAAAATTCACCATTTAAAAAAAAAAAATTCGTGCGCGGTGCGCTCAATCCATTCAGCTCACATCGGTTCGTAGTGCTGCTTATAAATTTATAGGCCACACCATGAATGGTGCTAAAAATATCCATACCAGTTCCAGTGCAGTACCGAAACGGTGCACCATGCTTTTTTGAAATTACAGAAATTACGATGCGGTCGGTTACCTTGCCGCACCGTTGACCATGTCCAAGTTCAGGAGGTTGGGGCATTGACCGAAATATGCACCCTGGGGAGGATATTTTGGTTAGCACACTGCCCTCCCAAACTTCGACATAGTCAATGATGCGATCATGTAAACGGCTGCACCGTTGACTATGTAGTGATGTTAGGAGAGCGATGTGCTGCCTAAACTATACGGCCCGGGGCGCATAGTTTGGTCAGCGCACTGCCCTCCAAATACTGGTACATATTCAATGGTGCGGTTAGTTATACCACTATACTGTTAAACTTGTAATTATTCTAGGAGGGAAGTTCGATGATGAAACTATCTGCCCCGGGATGAGTAATTTGTTAGCGCACCACCATCCTGGCACCATTACACGTTCAATGGTACAGTGGTATAACCAACTGCACTGTTGACCATTAGCTGATGTTTGGCAGTGCATTGACAAAATTATCTGCCCTGGGATGGATAGTTTAGTCAACGCACCACTTGAGAAAGTACAAGTCATGATGTGCAGTGAACTGCAAATTTCCAGGCGCACCGTGACCATTGCGCGATAAAAACAGATGCACTGGTACCAGTGCATGCCTGCTTTTTTGGGTGCATCGACTGATTTTTTTTTCAAAATATATATATTTTTTGTCGATATGCTTGATGTACTCACTGGCATAATAGAAAGACTCATACGATATGTACCCCTCTGCCATAGACCCCTTGGGTTTTTCCCTTTGTCGATCAAAACCTTTCAATTTATTCATGTACCTCTCTAAGAAGAACATCTAATGACAAGAAACCACCCCAACTAATTCAACCTCATCTACTAGGTGGATTAGAAGATGAACCTGCAAGCCCATGAATCTTGTCGGCAGTTCCGTCTCAAACATACAAACAATCTCAACTATCTCTTGATGCCACCGTGGAATGCTAGCCACATGAATCTTCTTTGAAGTGATCCAACATACAAATGAAAATAATTTAGATATGGAACTTCCTAGGTCTTGGGGGAATTGATGTTTCACACACCCACGCACGAACAAAGGATAATGAAACTGCAAAGTCATAAACACGTGCAATAATATACAAAATTAGTTATGTTTTATGATCCCCGCATGGGATAAAATTGATTAATATAACAAATAATAAAATCATGCTTTGACATTATACATACTCTTATAAGATTCAAATGGTCATGTGATTTCAACCCTGACAAATGGTCATCCACGGTGAAGGAGTGTCGCAGTGAAGATGCGTATGAATATGACACCTTCACACCCATTATAACTTCCTTTTCCAAAGAAAGATCATATTTTTGTAAAATCCATGCTACATCACCTTCTTTTAAATACCATGAATTAAAGGGACCAACGCCTGCCTCTGATCTTGTACTTTCTAATCGTCTTAGCCAATGTTTCTTTTTAGTTTTGAAAGTAATAAGATATTTCCTAACAACCATTGTGTCACTTTATTTCAATGATATATGACTCCATAAAGAAGATGAAACATTTTTAAATATATGCATGGGATCTAATAAGTGGGTAATCTTAAGATGCTCCCAATATGGGGGGTTATAAAATATAGATTTCCTTTGAGAAAAAATCCCAATGGGAAATTTCTCAACATAGGTGCAAAGAATTCCGGATCATTGAACATAGGCTCCCCATTTGAATCGAACATTTCTATGAATTTCTTCTCCTTCTCTCTCTCATATGATATAAGCCATTCATCTAGTGCCATTATTGGAGGCCTTTGGGTTCTCTCTTGTTTACCATTGAAAGCAGATGTTGCTCTTTTGTAAGGGTGTTCTTTTGGAAGGAATACCCTAGAGTAGTCATACACTGGCTTTCGTAGGTCGTTGGACCATCTAGATTTCAGAGAACGTCCACAACATTTACATCCAAAATACCCTTTTTTTACAAGACCTGCAAGATTATTGTATACAATTTATATGCATGGCATTTTAAATAATATCATGAAGATTAGAACAATTACAACGAATTAATTAACTAATATGTGAAATAGTATTGTTACGTATATAAACAAATCAATAAACATGTAATTTACAAAGAAAACTTCTAAGCTTGGATAATCATGTGCCATGTAAGCACATATGCCATACAACATAAAACTCCTCTATGATGTGACGTGTCTTAATAAATAATATACATTTATCCCATCCCATAATTCCTTCAATTCATCTACTAGTGGTTGTAAGTAGACATCCATATTCTTCACTTGTCTTCTACCAGGGACTATAAGAGCCAACATAAGATGTTCATTCTTCACGGACAACCATGGGGGGATATTGTTATTGATCACTACTACAGGCCAAACATAATAGTTGGTGTTCTGGAGGGAATATGGGTTGACGCCATCCATGGATATGCTGAGTCGTAGACTTCGTACTTCATCCTTGAATTTTTCAGGCCATGTATCCTCTATATGCTTCATGAGTTGTTGAATGCAGCCCAGGATTCACATAAATCCCCAACTCAACATCTATGTGAGGCATGCCATCCTTCAACATACCTAATTATTTGCAACGAAAAAGCCTTTGAATCCTTGGGATTATAGGCATGTACCTCAATATCTTAAAAGGAGGACCACGTGATTTACCATTATTTTTTTATTTATCATACCTTTTATACACCTTTAGGACATATCTGTTGTTTGCATATTCTCATCTATATAGAATACACTAATTTGGGCATGCATGATATGATATGTACTCAACACCCAACATTTTCAACAATTTATTTGCCTCTTCGCAGCTACTGGGCAAGACATTATCACTCAGAAGAACCTTATCTTTGAATAACCTATAGTAGGTGATAATGGAAAATATTGAATGTACATTAATGCCGATATAATTATTAACGTTGATAAAATTGACCATTTTTAATGTTCATTGTGTGATTATATTTATCAAAATTATATAAGGGAGGAATTTATGGTAACTTACCTCAAAATTTCTAAGAAACATGCATTTGAAATACCATGAATTAAAGGGACCAGCGCCTGCCTCTGATCCTGTACTTTCTAATCTTGCTAGCCAATGTTTCTTTTTCGTTTTTGAAGTAATAAGATATTTCCTAAAAACCAATGTGTCACTTTGTTTCGATGATATGTGCCTCCATAAAGAAGATGAAACCTTTTCAAGTATATGCATGGGATCTAATAAGTGGGTAATCTTAAGATGCTCCCAATATGGGAGGTTATAAAAGATATATTTCCTTTGAGAAAAAATCCCAATGGGAAATTTCTCAACATAGGTGCAAAGAATTCCGGATCATTGAACATAGGCTCCCCATTTGAATCGAACATTTCTATGAATTTCTTCTCCTTCTCTCTCTCATATGATATAAGCCATTCATCTAGTGCCATTATTGGAGGCCTTTGGGTTCTCTCTTGTTTACCATTGAAAGCAGATGTTGCTCTTTTGTAAGGGTGTTCTTTTGGAAGGAATACCCTAGAGTAGTCATACACTGGCTTTCGTAGGTCGTTGGACCATCTAGATTTCAGAGAACGTCCACAACATTTACATCCAAAATACCCTTTTTTTACAAGACCTGCAAGATTATTGTATACAATTTATATGCATGGCATTTTAAATAATATCATGAAGATTAGAACAATTACAACGAATTAATTAACTAATATGTGAAATAGTATTGTTACGTATATAAACAAATCAATAAACATGTAATTTACAAAGAAAACTTCTAAGCTTGGATAATCATGTGCCATGTAAGCACATATGCCATACAACATAAAACTCCTCTATGATGTGACGTGTCTTAATAAATAATATACATTTATCCCATCCCATAATTCCTTCAATTCATCTACTAGTGGTTGTAAGTAGACATCCATATTCTTCACTTGTCTTCTACCAGGGACTATAAGAGCTAACATAAGATATTCATTCTTCAAGAAAAACCATGGGGGGATATTGTTATTGATTACTACTACAGGCCAAACATAATAGTTTGTGTTTTGGAGGGAATATGGGTTGACGCGATCCATGGATATGCTGAGTCGTAGACTTCGTACTTCATCCTTGAATTTTTTGGGCCATGTATCCTCTATATGCTTCATGGCTATTGAATCTGTTGGGATTCACATAAATCCCAACTCACTTCTGTGTGAGGCATGCCATCCCTTCAACATACGTAATTCTTTGCAATGAAAGAGCCTTTGAATCCTTGGGATTATAGGTATGTCCCTCAATATCTTAAAAGGAGGACCACGTGATTTACCATTCTTTTTTAATTTATCATACCTTTCATGTGCACCTTTTGGACATATCTATTTGTCTGCATATTCTCCTCTATATAGAATACAATAATATGGGCATGCATGATATGATATGTATTCAACACCCAACATTTTCAACAATTTCTTTGCCTCTTCGTAGCTACCGGGCAAGACATTATCACTCGGAAGAACCTTACCTTTTAATAACCTGTAGTTGGTGATCATGGAAAATATTAAATGTACATTAATGTCGATATAATTATTAATGTTCATAAAATTGAACATTTGTAATGTTCATTGTGTGATTATATTTCTCAAAATATAAGGGAGGACTTTATGGTTTTAAATTACCTAAAAATTTCTAAGAAACATGCATTTGACAAGCTAAACATTGATTTCAAGTTGTACAGTAACATCGTTGTCCCCAACTAGGTAGGCTTTGACTGACCACCAGGTCCAAAGAGAGGGGTGGTGGAAGCAAATTTAAGGCTTTCGAAAAAAAATTCAGCGATATGAGCATCATCCCCTAGTTGATCATCGTTCTGGAATGCATCTAACAACATTGTCTCCATGGTAGTCATATCCCTTAAGTAATCATCCATACCAACCTCTATTTTATTTCCTCCAGTGCCAGCTTGTGAAGAAATAATATTGTTGTAGTCATTCCTAATTGGTGAATGTGGACGTAGTGGGAATTGAATAGGTGGTTGATTCAACCATTCTTGGTATCGTTCCTCTCCGATTATTTCTCTTAATTCAAACTTCTCTTGATTTGACATTGTCGTGGGGTGCAATAGAATATGGTAGGTAGGTTGCCCATCATCACTAGAATCCTAATAATTTCAAAATATATATTTGAACATGATTAGTTCAAAACCTATGATATCAATTAGTAAGCATGTTGAAAATGCATGATAATTGGTTTGACGTTGAAATAATTACATTAATATACCAAAAAATTATTATTACCATCATTGTCCCATGATTGTGGCTAGAAGATGAAATATTGTTAGAATTGGCAGGGTGGAGCGAATGTCCAATTTCATCTACCAAATACGCCTTGCGGAATGCTGCTCCTGATAAGAGCTTCCAACGTTTTACAGTTGTTTGAATATTTTGTGCATCTGAACTTGATTATGAATTATTTGCATGAACCTGCAAATTTTTATACATTAATTAGAAATTTTATTAAGCTGATTGACATGGATAAAAAACATAAATTCAGTTAGATAATGAAAATATAAATAAAATCTAGAGTAAATATTATATCTCGAGATGGATAGGGAGAACTCCAAGATGGACTTTGAGAAACATTATGGAACAAGATGGATTTTGAAGAATTGTCCATTCGATATAATTATGATATTTTCTCCTTGCATTTGAGAAAAATCAACAACAAATTTTGGAGTACACACCTAAAAGTAGTTTCGGTGCCTTAAAAATGGACGCATTGTTATCGGTTCTAATGTACAAATAACCGCACCGGTGCGTTTTAGTTACTGTGCACTAGTGTGGTGTTATTAATTGACGCACCCCAGCCGAATAGATGCAAATAAAAAAAAGTGAAACTATATTTTTTTTAAAGTGAAAAAAGAGGTAAATTGAAAAATGGGCGAAAAAATATTTTCGAAAATCTAATTTCGTAAAACAATTCTTTAAATAGTAAACACTTTTCATTATTTCATTATTTTTGAAAAAACATTCAGGGAGACATTTGCATGAGACATACCTAGAGGAGCAAGAGAGCACGAGAGCACTTTGGAGCAGTGAAATACTTTCGAACAGAACTATTCAGACAATCAGAATTCCAAACCTTTGGTGATTCAAACCTTATAGCATAGAATTTCAAACCAGGTGATTAAATTTCTTTGTTTTTTTACATTTTTTGGAGTATTTTTTATGCAGTAAATAAAAAATTTAAATTTACTGTTCATTTTTAGAAGAAAAAAAACTAAAGAAAAACCATTTTACGCTAAACCCTTTATTCTTTTTGTTTTTCCCTTTGCTTCTTCTAGTTTATGTGATTTCAGACTTAGGGATTTTCATTCTATATTTATAGGTTTTGTATTTCTATATATATAGGCCTATGACATCTAACCCATTGGAAAACCTTCATAGTTTGATCCCAATCCATGTCGGCCCTTGCGTAAATTTAAAAAAAAATGAATATTTTTAATCCGTGCGCCCTGTGTAAAGAAGCGCACAGGTGAGTTGTTTTAACACAGAGCACTGTGCATGTACTATTTGATAAAAAAATTTAAAAACCATTTTTTTTAATATGTGCACCATATGTGAAATAGGGCACTAGTGCGCTATTTCGTTATAGCACACCGCACATGTACTGTTTGACAAAAACAATTTTTTATTTTATGTCTATGTTAATCGGTGCACCATATAAAATTTAATGCATCGGGTCTCCTTATTGACAGAGAGCACAGTACGGTGGTCCCCTATTTTCACAGTGCATTTATAAGAATATGCTACACCGCCCCCTCCACGACATTATATGCTACAAAAACTAACACTAGAGGATTTTTATTAATTTTTTGTGTGTTAATTGGTGCACTGGTTAAAATATAACGCACTGATGCTCCTTTTTGACATAGAGCACCATACGATGTTTCTACTATTTTGGCAGTGTGTTTATAAGAAAACGTCGCACCGACGTCGGTGCGTATTATGAAGGTAAATCCTCTCTGTGGACAGAGACGATCCCTCTAGCCCTAAGGTAGGTCTAGTAACGAAAGGACACGCTAAAGTGTTGCTTCCTAATGAACAAAAGACATGGTGGATTGACCTACCTTGAATCCAACGCTGTCCATGTTGCAGAAAGAGTAGTGGCCTCTCGCTCCCGCCTTGAAAAATCACAATCGATTCACTGTCACGCTCAGATACCTGCACATAGGACAAAGAAAAAGAACAACATATAACAGAGTAGTTTCATTCACAACTATTAGCCAGTCAAAGAGCGCTAAACATATTGCATCAATTAAACACCATAACATAATAGTGGAACCAAACCATAGTCATGTATATTAATGAGTAGAAGGAAGAATACAACTTATGCTTTGACGTTGTGGTCTCCTCCAACGGGGTTCAGACAAAATGCGTCTCAACTGTTGGTCAGGGAATTCAGACTCAAGCTCTCTCAGCACAATCTTTCTTACTCTATCTTCTCTAGCATCTTAGCTATAATATAATTCTCTTAGTTCAACTATTCATCCGTTTAGCTATTTTTCTATAATTTGTTTAGCTAGCTTCTACTAAAGGAGATAGTTTCTTATATAGAGGGAAGAGAGGAGGTTTGGATCCCTACAAAGGTGGGAGGGAGTCCTATACTTTAGGAGAGTTCCAAGGGAGGTGGAAACTACTAAATAAAGGAAGGAGTCTATGGTTGTTTCAATTCAACCACTCCCAATGACTCATCCCCGAGGTGGTTGCAATAGAACCTTCGCCTCTATTTTAAAAAAAAATCCATAAACAGCTTGCCATGGGTGTGTAACTGGCACAGAGCTCCACCTGGCGCGCGCTCAGTGTTAAATTTCCTGGTCGACGCGAGATTGTCACGGGCTACTCGCGCCAAGGCTAAAATAGGGATTTTCACAGCTCTGCTTAAGGAAATGTCAACAAGAATAATGTTGCTTTCATCAAAAGGGATGCAAGGATGGTATTTGAAAAGCATGACACTGCTTATTGGTCACAAAAATGACCCTCCAATGTGTGAGTTGGGGATTGCAGGGATAATGACAAAATGTTGTGTAACATATGCCCCTTAAAGCATGAAGTCCAAGAGAGAGGGAGGGGTGAAATGCTTTATGAGATCACATTCGAACCAAACACCGTTGTCGGAAGACTTGAAATTACAAATAAAACTAATATCTGTGATACATGAATCATGTGGCATGGGCGCAACCATCCATAATAGAATATATAAAAACTAAGATCCGAGGTATGGACACAACCATCCATCAGGAAGGATCAATAAATAGACTCAGGTATGGTCGCAGCCATCCAATCAAGAGAGTCATGCAATAAGTCATAATAATCCATAAAAATCCACAGCCTGGAATTTATCAGACAAAATCTAGGGTCTTGCTCTCCATCTCGACCAGAACAAGTACAATTTCAAGCATGCGAACGTATGAAATGAAGTTGAATATGCAGGAATATCGTCTGATTACCAGCCAATGATGAAAGCTATTAACAGACGAGAGAGAAACCATCAATGATGACGATGGCCCTCAAGGTACAAAAGGTACAATCTACAGAATGTGAAAAATAATCTGACGTCAAACATCTGCAAAATCACTCGATCGAAGGCCAATGATGTGAACCTTGCGTCGAATGCAAAAAAACTGCCATTGAGGCATGTAGGCTCCAAGGTACCAGAAGGGATTCTCTAGATCAAATTCTTGGATAATGAGCTGAAGTCGACAGGAAGTGAACTAGTCAAAGGAGGGCCATAATGTTTCCCACATCATCGACACGAGATGGAGGAACATGATGAAAGTGGATAAGGACTAACAGGAAATCAGAGGAAGGTTGACAACTGCAGAGGCAAACTTCCCTTGCACATATCAACAACATGACATTGGATTTGGCAGTATTTGAAATCAAAGGATCTGAGGTCACGATGACGTGGAAAAGAGCATATGAGAGGTCAAAAGAGATTACCCAAACCCATGAAGGGAAAAATCACGAAATGAGATGTCCCCAACCCGACACAGATGCAAACAAGTGCCATGTTCAAGAGTGACATACTGCCAACATAACTAAAACTTGGTTCCATTTTCCCCCACCATTTTTGGCAATTACCACAATTATTTTTTAAAACAAGCTTGAAGGGGATAGCATATGCTTGCATTGTAAGTTTTTCCTTCGGAAAAATCCAACCTAGTACACTTTACGAGCCCTAGGAAGGAGGAACTAGAAATAACGTCATGGTGACGAAAACCAATGTCATCAGGGTTTAATGAGTCTAACAAAGGGAGAAATCATCATCTTTTCATGTTTAGAGAGTTTGAAAAGAAGGCAGAAAATAAAACTCCAGCAGTCCCTTTTCGTAGGTAGTCTCACAGATCCGAAAAGGTAGAAAATTGTGTCTGAGAGAACCTCTTAGTCGCGATAGGCTAAGGTATTCCCTTTTTGTAAATAATCCATCCCAGCCCAAAAATGGGTTAAACGTATACTGGGTAGATATCGTTTCCCAACCATTTAAAGAGTTCAAAACGATAAGAATCTCGACAATATTTTCAATTTTAGAGAGTCAGAAAATAGCTGAAAGATGACTCCTGTAGTGGCTTTTTTGTGTTTTTACCGAGTCCGAAAAAGTATAAAATATAACTCGTTACTTCATCATTGTCGCATGAAAAGTCTATTGCTGCACAAGAGACATGTGTAAAATCCATTTCTCGAAAATAATATAATAAAATAATCGATAAACACGCCTTAAAGCCTTATTAGGGTTGTGAAAAAGTTATAAAATGACAAAAAATGGTAAAAATAATTAATTTTAACTTTTTACCTCTTGTGGAGCAATAGTTACCCATTTCACTGTGCAATCTTGTAGCGCCGATAGCAGCCAATCCAGCAGATCAATCACAAATCCATCAACTCTAGGTAAGATTCGAGATCCCTCTCATCATTTCAATTCATTTATTGCTCCCTGCAATTTTCAATTTCAAATTTTGGGGGAAGAAATGTAAAAATTAGGGCTTCACAGTTGGCGCGGTTTTTGAGCATGGAGTCGCACCAACCGCCCGATTTTTAACACTAGGGCACGCCCATTGGCACGAATGTTTTGGAAATAGTTGTGCCAATGACGCAAACCATTTCTAGAAAAAACTATGCATCAAATACCCCAATATTTTATAGATTTAAGGGTTAAAATTGACTAATACCACTCATATGAATGTGTTTGCAGGTAGAAAGAGGCAAAATGGTTATTGAATGGAAAGAACGGGAACATAGCGAAGAAGATGAGCTAGCCATGGAAAATGAGGGAGTCATGGAAGCCCTCAGAAACTGTGGGTTGAAAAAATTCTTCCTAACACCATGTCTCTGAGCCCAACCATAATTACTACAGTATATGATCAGTATATAGGATGAAAATCAAGAGAAGTTCATCCTTCGGGATCAAGAACTTGAGATCGATGTCTCTGACGTGTACTTCATCACGGGATTATAACGGAGGGATGCATCACCACTCCTAACCAACAACCGACCCTGCATGGAAAACATGACCATGGTGATAGACAGGGCATGTTGAGGAGCACGGAAGTGTTCAGGTAGTGGGAAAGTTGATATAGAAACTATCCCAATTTTGACACTATGTATGGTATTGCATACCATCACACGGGCTGCTAGATCACAAGCACTGCACAAAGCAAAAAATACGTAGTTGCTTCTTGCTGTAGACTGCATGACATCGACCTTCTACAACTGGGTAGAGGTTGTGACCATAAACATGAAGCATCAACTAACCAAATGTAAGAAGACCAAACAGAAACAATTTGGTTATGGATTTATTCTGGTATCATTCTTCTTGGAACGACTACCCATTTTTCAGTGACAGGAGGTTATAGTTCTGACACCAGCAGCGAGAAAACCATGGATGGCTCGATGGGTAGCTCTAATGCAAAGGCTAAGGGGCAGCCAATAGATGTCCTGGAGACTAGAATTATTTGATTGGCTCCATCGAAAACTGATTGTCATGGAGGACTGGCCCTACTCTGGCACATATTTCACTGATTATCCAGACCTCCCACTCTTGGAGGGAGAATATTTGGATGAAGATTTGGTTGAGACTCATTTTTTAAGTTTTATGAGTATTATGATTATTTTTATTTATGCATGTTTTGATATTAAATCCATGTAATTGCAGATGTTGGCCTAGAGAGACCTGCCATTATGTCATTGATAGCAAGGTGAATCCCTCGCGATTTTGACCCTCATGGCAAGGGCGGCGAGGAAGATGAGATAGTGCGCAACCTGGAGGGGATCACACGAGGAGACCTAGATTATGCACATTTTGATGATGTTCCTTGCACCTACCAGAGACATACTGTAGGGGTGCCCAGCCGAATTCATCGGTTGCTGAGGCGGCTAGTATGGGCAGTGACATGTTATCATGAGCACCATGTTGATTAGACACCTAGGTTTTATTTTATCTGTATATTTTTGAGAGACATGATGTCTCAGGATGTAACAGAAACACACATGTATTTTTTGAAGTTATTTCCCTACATGGATCTTTTACATATGATGATGCTTTTACAAACTATGCAAATGTCTATATAATAAAATTTTAGCCATTGTAGCAGTTAATGTGTTCATTCGTCTAGGAATATGTTGATAGGTAATAAAATTAAAATGTCTTTCCAACAAACGAATACATAAATACAATCTCAAAATGTGCTGATTTCTAACTGAATAATGATTATTTAGTTGTAGAACAACAAGCTGTGAATATAGATTTACAAGCAATGTGTGTATGCCGAGGATGATTGCCTCAATCAATAGCTCAATGACAGCGCTATATTCAGTGACATTGGTTGTAGTTCATCCTAGACAAATACCTTGCAGATCTATCAACTCACCAATAGGATCATAAATTACCCAGGTTTCCGAAGACAAATTCCTGTTACTGGGGAAGCACCATCCATGAAACTGACATAAGGGGTAATAGACATCTGCACAATAAGAAAGACCCAATAAGCAGGAAAATGCTCACAAAGCACACCAAACCAGAAAACATGTACAAAAATGAAAACAACATTCTATGTACACCTATTACGCATGAATGACTCACGCATAATCTTTTTTGAGATACAACCCATTTCTGGGTTGTTCAAGAGGATGACCTTCGTAATCAATTAGCTCATAGGCCCCATTTTGCAACACACATTTAATGATGTAGGGTCGATGCCACATAGGTTGAAATTTTCCCGCTCCTAGTTTATCATGAGCTTGGTAATACAGGAGGATGAGATCTCCTTCAACAAAAGAACAAGGGTAAACTGATTGATCAAAATGAGCTTTGACCCACTTTTTCTGTGCTTCAATAATGAGAGCAGCAAAGTGGTGGGTTTCATCCAGCCTTTATAAATAAAGGAGACGCTCTTCTTCTGGTGAAGTATTCAGTAGTAATTCGAAAACCAACCTGAATGAAGGTATCTCACATTCAATCGGGAGAGTAGCTTCCAAGCCATAAACTAACTGGAAAGGAGTGAACCCGGTTGCATTCTTCACTAAGGTTCAGCACGCCCAGAGAGCTGAAAATAATATGAGATGCCAATTTTATTTGTGGATCCCAAGCATACATTGAAGCATCATGACAAGAACTTTTTTCACAAAATTTCTCCTTCAAGTTGGCCATTGGCTTGAGGTCTTGAGGCAGTATGGTGTGTTAGGCTATCATGATGCACTCCAACTTAGAAGTCAACTCCGCCACCATATAATGCTGAAAATGGGAACCATGATCTAATAATGGCTTGAGGGACACCAAACCTGGCAATAATGTGATTGAATATGAATTGAGCATCTTTCTTACTATCGCCGCAAGTGTAGGATTGCTTCTGCCCTCATTTGGTGAAGTAGTCCACGGCTACGATAATATAAGCATGCCCCCCAAATAGTGGAGGGTTACATGTCATAAAATCGATGCCCCATCTCCAAAGGATCGGGACTGTAATGACAGGATGAAGAGGCAGTGAACACATCTCGTGTTGATAAATTTTGAAATCATGGCATTTACGAATCGGCGACACAGCGTCTTTTGAAATAAAAGGCCAAAAATAACCATCATAAAGAATATTCTAGGTAGTAGCATAACCCGTACATGTGAGTGCATAAAGCAACATCGTGATAATCATTTAGAGCTACCTTCCTTGAGAGTCAAACATCACCGGAGCATGGAATCGACTCCAACGCATAGAGAGTATCTCCAACATATACGATAAGGTTGTGACTGATGGCGGATGCGGCGGCGGGCATCCTTCGTCAATTCAGATCTAAAATATGAAGTCTGGAGATAGATGATGATATCACCATACCATGGATCGAGGGTGCTAATCAAGATGAGCGAATCATCTGGAATGACTTCCTCAGAATGAGAAGGAGTGGAGTTGGAAGGGAGAGAACAAAGTAAATCAGCAAAGACTAATGATTTCTTATATTTTGCGGCAGTAAATTCCAAATCAAAATCTTGGAGGATGACAATCCACTTTGAGTACTTTCCCCCCAGCAATTGTCGAGACAATATGTAAGTCATGGGGTTGCATTCAGAAATCATCGTCACTGTATGCAAAAGAATATAACGAAGAAAACATTGAACAACTTGAACAGCGGCCAATGCTAACTTCTCGACATGGGCATAATGTGTTTCGGGGTCGAGAAGGTTACGAGACAAGTAATAAATAACATGCTCATGACCGTCATCATCATCTTGTACCAAAACCATGGAAATCGTGCTGAAAGCAGTAGCCAAATAAAGGGAAAAATCATGATGATAATCTGGAGGGCACAGGAGAGGAGCATTGACCAACAATGTTTTCAACGCATCAAAAAATTTCTAAGCGATCTCATCCCAGTAAAAATGAACGCCCTATTTTAACGATTGTGTGAATCCTTTAGCTACTTTTGCATAGTTAGGTATAAAACGGTGAAGAAAATTAGCTTTCCCTTGTAAAATCTGCAACTGATGCAATGAGGAAGGAGAGGAGAGATTGATAATAGCCTCAACCTTGAGAGGATCCAAGTGAATTTTGTCTTTGGAAATGATAAAACCCAAGAGTCTACCATAATAAATGCAGAAGACACACTTGTGCGGATTAAGCTGAATGTTATAGTGTCTACAATAAAGAAAAATCTGATGAAGATGGTCAGGATGGTCTCTATGCTTAGTTGAATGAGCCGGAAGGTCATCCAGATAAGGCTGAACAATGTGACGAATATGATGAAAGGTATAAGACATCACGCGCTGAAATGTGGCCCCGACATTCTTCAACCCAAAGGGAAGCTTCTTATATGAAAAGGTACCCCAAGGACAGATTAAAGCAGTCTTATGTTGATCAGTCGGAAGAATTTTGATATGATTATAACCCAAAAGACCATCCATAAGGGAAAAAATCTCACTCCCGGCATAGTCACCAATGAATTGATCGATGAAAGGAGTAGGATAATTATCCTTAGGGCAAGATCGATTGGTATCATGACAGTCAACAAAGACATGACTAGTGCCTTGTTTCTTGTCTACAAAAACAATATTAGAAACCCATTCTATCAAGGGAATCAGATAAATGAATCTAGCTTGCAGAAGCGTTTCCACTTCGGCCTTAATGGCAATAGCTTTCCTAGGATGTACCGGACGAAGACGCTGACGAATAGGTTTCAAACTGGGGTAAGTAGGAATCTCATGTTCCATGATACTAGGATCAATGCCAGGCATTTCTTCATAGGACCATGCAAAGACATCACAGAATTTGTGAAAAAGGCTAGTATAGACTTGCACATCATTCGAAGAACAAGAAACCCCAATATGGATGTTCTCGACGATTCCCGGTTTAATGGAAATGTCGATAAGCATCATCTGAGTGATGCTACTCAAGTTACCTTCCGAAAAAACTTCATGGACCTGAACAGGTGTTTGAAGTGGAGGAGAAGGAACCTGAGAGGAAAAACGCTCAAGACAGGTAGACATGGATCTGAGGCTTGGTAGAAACGAGGAACGGTGATGACCATCATCCCACGGTAGATCATCAAGAGACGGGGTTTCTACGATAGCTTTATCGGAAGGAAACACTTCTTTCAAAGGATCAGGTGAATCAAAATGACCAAGCCAGTGGGATTAAGAATAGATGTCAAGAGTCAGGCTCGAAGGAGAAGAATCAGAGGCTGAAGTATTTGATGTAGCAATGAGTTCACAATAATCAATTTCAATCAGACTCAAAGGCATCGAATTGTCGAACGAATCGATTTTTTTAGGAGAAGGGATAACCCAAGGGTCATCTATTTGAGAAATCATGTTGACCTGAACAATATTTGGTGGTGGAAGAGGGAAAACACCCATGAGGGCAGGATCCTTGAAAGGCCTGGCCCCACACTCTCGTAGGGAGTAGGAATCTTATCCACATACGGAACGTTTTTCTCAGAAGAAGAAGTGAAAAAAGACAATTGATAAACAATAATAATATTTCCTTCGTGTGGGAACTTTATAACACGAAAGAGAGTGGAAGGAATGCACAAAATGGCATGAGTCCAATTGCGTCCAAGGAGAAGATTATAATTGAGGTTTGCATCAATGACTTTGACCTCGACATTGACTGTCTTCCCTTCTAACATGATTGGAAAACTAGCGAGAACACCAAGAGGTTTAGATTCTCTTCCATCAAATGCTTCAAGGGCATTGGCTGATGAGGTAAGAGATGGAGAACCAATGGCTTTCCAAAAAGTAGATGAAATAACACAAGTGGATGCACCCTCATCCACGATGGCCTGGTGAATATTCAAACCATTTATACCAACTTGAATGATGAGCACAATTTGGTGCGGGAGTCGTGGGATGAAATTCTCTAAATCGAAAGAAAGCAAGCTAGTATCGACAGGATCAATCCCACCTATCACGGATAACAAAGCTTTCTGTTGCGAAGGACAACTCTAAAGTACTTCTAATGCAGACATTGCGGATGGTGCCTGAGCCAAATCCTCAAAAATACTACAATGCTGAGCGGCACGGGCGTTGGGATTATATGAAGACTTACGGAGGACACCTTTAGAAGGTGGTCACACAATAGATTCGGTGCTAGGCCATTCAATCTCAAGATGGCTAGAAATAGGAGGAGGACGAGGACCATTAGCAATCTCTTTCCACAATGCCTGACACGAACCATAATAATCTTTAGATCGAGTTGCAATAGAAATAGGTGCAGAACTGTTCATCATGAATACTTGTGAACCAGATGGAGCAGAGGACTCAGGGTGCTCTACCATCTGAGGCTGCTAAGGGAAAGGTTCTTTAAGAACAGTCGGAGCTCCTTAGGTGCCTTTGAGAAATCAACTCACTTCAGACTGTTGAGGACAGTCCTTGGTGAAGTGATCATCATCACAAATCAAACAAGGGTACTTCAGTTTGCGTTGAGAACTATCACCAGAACGAGGTTTTGGAGAATCCTATTTCGGGGTATCGGATTTAGCCTTACCTTTATACTTCTTCTTACCTTTGGAAGTGTTATAAATAGGATTGGCCTGAAAAAAATTCACTTCTACAGATGTGCTAGAATTCGAAGTTGAATGAGAAGCGACATTATTGGAAGAAGTAGACTTTTTTTTCCCAGAGTTAGATGAAGGAGGCTTCTGAGAAGTCTGTGATACGGAACCAATAATACCATCAACGGACGGAGTCGCTCGTGGTTTAGAAGTTCCAGGTCGAGGAGCATTAGGAAAGATATCATACAATGCACCAGACTGAGAATACACGAGATCAAGGTACTGGGCGTAAGCAATGGCTTGTTCCTTGGTCACACATGCCCCCATAGCAATGTCTTTGGAAATCTGATTGACAAAGGAGGTAGAACCAATAATTCAGAAGCTGATTAGGTGTCTCAAATTTGATCATGCGACGATGACGTTGCCACTCATCAATATGATCCGAGATATGAGTAGCTTGGTCCTATTTCAATGAAGTGAGGAGATGTGTCCTGGTCTCATAGCGGATTGGTAACTGAAAATGTGTAAGGAATGCCATGGCCAAAGAATTGAAATCTTGGAAAACTCCACGAGACAGCTCAATCTACCACTTTGTAGCGGCACCAGTAAGAGTTCACTGGAAAAGACAGAGACAAATAGAATCGTCAACCCAAGAGTTAGAAGAACACCACAAGTGGTAATTCATCACATGCGTTTGGGGATCTTCACCAGGTTTACCCTCAACTTTAGGACAATCACCAGGAATATTGGTCGGAACCAGAGGCCAATATGGATTATGAAGAATAGGATCATTTGTCAACTTTGACACATTGGGTAATTCAAACGTAGCAAGAAGTAGTAACTGAATATTGAAAGTCATTAGAGGTCTTTGATAAGGACTTGTATGTACATTCCATCCAGTCCGAGTATGATTCTGTCCCCATATATTCAGTCTCGAAGGATTCGGATCATAGGGATTAAAAACAGGATAATTCGGTTGATACTGAGATTGAGGACCATGATAATGATTTGAAGAAGACCACTGAGGTCCTTGCTGAGTAGCATAAAGATTCTACTATGGAATGTAGTTATGACTTTGAGGTTGTTGATAGACAGGTTGATTTTGAGGGTAAGGAATCTAAGGTGCACGATATATTGGTTGATTTTGAGGGTACGAAATTTGGGGTGCATTATATACCGGTTGATAGGAAACTTGAGGGTAATAAGCACGCTGTGGTTGACCTTGTGGAGCAGGTTGAGCAGGCTGCTGAGAAGGATAAACAAGTAAAATCGGCTGTGGAAACGAAGGAATCTGTTGGTGGGTAGGTTGCGATGGTTGCTGAGCTGGTTGAACCGGCTATTGAACTGGTTGTTGAGGGCCACCAGGTTGACCTTGTGTGAAAGGTTGGCCTGATGGTTGCGACGGACCAGGTTGTCCCTGATGATCAGGTTGACTCGGAGAAGGACCAAAGGGTTTTCCTAGTTGCACAATATTTGGGCCATAGTGAACGTGCGGCTATGATTGAGGTGCAACAGGTTGTCCCTTTGACGGATAAACTTGCCCCCCAGCACCAAAAAATGATCCCGGTTGAACTAGAGGTTGACCCGAGAGACTAGAGGGTTTTCCATGTTGAAAAAAAGGTTTTCCTTGTAAAGGTTGTCCCTGTGGACCGTATGGTTGTCCTCGTGGACCAAAAGCAGGGCCCTGCTGAGATGAAGGTTGTCCCTAAGAGGGTTGTCCTTGTAAGCCGTAGGGTTGCATAGGCAAAGTAGGTCCCAAATGAGTAACAGATTGATAAGGATCATAAACAACCTGATAAGGATCCATAGGAGGCATATAAACTGTATTCCCACGCTCATCATAATGGTGCAGATATACATATACAAGATTACCAACAACATCATAGTAATGAAAACGAGGATCTCTAGGAACTTGAGACTTCTGAGAACCTTGAGAATTATGCTGTTGAACAACCAACATATATTCTTCAAAAGTGAAACCACTAGGACTCACAAGAGTAGTGGAAACTGAAGTAGAAGCCACACAAACTATAGGTTGGACTGGAACAGATGTAACAGTAACTGACGGATATGAAGCCAAAGGTAACTGTACTGACGAAGATTGGACCAAACTCCGAGGAGGAGTTACTGTGTTGGATTGTGCAATGGACGCAAAACCAGACATAATCTAACTCAAATACCTATGGCCAATCGAAAGTGACACCGAAGGCGAAGAAGATTGGATAGAGGCATGAGAAAGATCTTCAGGAAAGAGTTGATACTCTCTTGTGGATACAAGAATTCCTTCACTGCCAATATAACTGGAGGAATCCATATCTGAATCTGCCATAAGATCTTCGAAAAGACTACGGGGACTAGGAGGTACCGCAACAGCAACAAAAGGCGATCCAGACGTAAGAGGAGGAACTTCCCCTTCATCCCCAAAACCAGACCAAGCACTTGAAGGAGGCCAATTGAATTCAATTGGTTCGTCAAGTGGAGATCGAGTACTAAGGGGTTGGATAGACAGAAGAATAGGCTGCGAGAACTCGACAGACCTAGTGGATTGAGGGGTTTCGAAAGAAACATCCGGAAAAGAACTACCACTAAGAGGTAGTGAAGATGAAGAAACTGGATGTTGTGCCACTTTGACTGTAAATAAGAACAGGAAGGAAAAGAGATAACCAATCGAAGGTACCAAAATCAAGAACCAAGGAAATCAATCAAACTAAGTAACAAAATTTTAATGGGCATGTAATCATAGGTGATTAATTTTATAACACTGAAACCAAAATTCATTGTTTCATGTTTTAAGAGTCGAGAAACAGGAAAAATATGACTCTAATCACTTTCAATTTGAAACGAGTGTGAAAGGACAAGTGATCGATGATCTCTTCTCTTATTTAAAGAGTTACGAAAAGATCGAAATGACTTCTCAGGAATTCTAAGCAAGAGGGCGTTTCAGGTTTCCGTGAACTGCCATATACACCTTGGTGATCAAATGAAACAAAAATGACCAAGGACTTGACGTACGTGCAGGTAGTCTCCCCGAATGTTGTGTTCGGTGTATCACGGTTATAAGGCGGCAGACTCAGCTTCCTATGGATAAAAGGAATGTAACCTATAGGGGTATCCCTTTATATAAGTGACGGTACGGGGAGCACAAGTCCATACTAGCACTGTTTGAAGCCATAAGGCGAGTGATAACTGCTAGATTTTAAGACGCCAGAACACGTCTCTAGCCTAGACCACTAGAAATGTTTTTTTAGGTTCCAATGTTGCCTTAGGTTTATTGAGTAAATTTTAAAGTTAATCTTGAATTATGTTTCAATTTCCAGGCCCTATCGAATGTATAGCTCAAATTCATAGATGAAAACTATATGAAAATGAACACCATTTCAATTCGAGGAATGCTAGTTATAATAAGGATAGAAATATTTCAAACAAGAAAACAAAGAAAACATGTGAAGAAACTTCTAATGCCTTTAATGCAATCAATCAAAAATGAGTTTCCTTCCTAGATTGAGAGATGCTAGTTATGTAAAGGAACGTTTCACCTTTTGATGCAACAAAAGAATGCAAAAATATTTTTTGATTTTTTTTTTTGAATTTTCAATGAAATGAAGCACACATTGTACTAATTCAATGGAAAACAAAATAAGCACTAGTTTGAGTTTTGCGAATGTAAGGTTTTGAAATTGAATGACTCAACCAAAGTGAAACAGACACAAAAACATGCAAGCTAATGGAGCAAACTTTCAAACGAGAAAGAGAGTTATCAAAATGATCCAAACAAGCAAAGCAATCAAAGCTCAAAGTCCTTGAAGAAGAAGGACTAATTGAAAAAAGAAAAGACCATGCAATCAACAAAACAAAAGGATCAAGAAAACTCAGTCTAAAAACCTGAAACAAGACTAATAACAATCAAAGAGACTTATTCTTGAACAGAAGGATCGGTGTGCAAGAACACCTAGAAACCCTAAGGTCTTAAATGACACCGACAGGAAAACGGACAAAAAACTTAGGGAAATAAGTCTACAGTAGTCAACACAGTCTGCAAAGGCTTAAACACACTAAAAAATAACCTAGAAACAAGAACAAATGACCAAAATATGCATTAGGGAGGTCAGACCAAAACCTGCAGGGGTTGGCGTGACTGTAAGGCTGTAATACGTGCCTTACAGAGGTTGGCACGAGTGATAAACAAGCAACCTGCGCCAATCGACATGACTGTCTAGACAAAAAATGCGCCAAGCTTGAAACCTATGGGAAAAAGTGGAAAAACCCTAACCTAATGAGCAAAGGTCAACCTTGACTCTCTGGAGCTGAACAGAGAATGGAAACTCAACAAAACAACCAAAAAAAGATAGATAAAACCAATAATTGAAACCGAACCAACATGAAACTGACCCAACAGGATGACACGACAAACTCACACTGATTCCCTAGTGGAGTCACCAATTTGTTATGAAGGTAAATCCTCTCTGCGGATATAGACGATCCCTCTAGCGCTACGGTGGGTCTAGTAACAAAAGGACATGCTAAAGTGTTGTTTCCTATTTAATGAAAAAACAAAAGACATGATAGATTGACCTACCTTGAATCCAACGCTGTCGATGTTGTAGAAAGAGTAGTGGCCTCTCGCTCCCGCCTTGCAAAATCACAATACTTTCGCTGTGACGCTCAGATACCTGCACATAGGAAAAAGAACAAGAACAAAATATAACAGAGTAGTTTCATTCACAACTATTAGCCAGTCAAAGAGGGCTAAACATATCACATCAAATTAACATCATAACACAATAGTGGAACCAAACAGTAGTCATGTATATTAATGAGTATAAGGAAGAGTACAACCGATGCTTTGACATCGTGGTCTCCTCTAGCGGGGTTTAGATGAAACACGTCTCAAATTTGGTCAGGGAATTCAGATTCAATCTCTCTCAACACAGTATTTCTTACTCTATCTTCTCTAACAGCTTAACTATAGTATAATTCTCTTAGTTCAACTATTCAGCCGTTCAGCTATTTTTATATAATGTGTTAAGCTAGCTTCTACTAAAGGAGATAGTTTCTTATATAGAGGGAAGAGAGGAGGTTGGGATCCCTACAAAGGTGGGAGGGAGTCCTACCCTTTAGGAGAGTTCCAAGGGAGGTGGAAACTACTAACTAAAGGAAGGAGTCCGTGGTTGTTTCAGTTCAACCACTCCCAATGACTCATCCCTGAAGTGGTTGGAATAGAACCTCCACCTCTATTTTAAAAAAAAATTCCATAAAAATCTTGGCACGGGTGTGTAACTGGCACATAGTGCCACCTAGTGCGGGCTCAGTGTTAAATTTCCTGGTCGGCGTGAGGGTGTAATAGGCTACTCGCGCCAAGGCAAAAATAGGGATTTTCATAGCCCTAATTAAGGAAATGTCAACAAGAAGAATGTTGCTTTCATCAAAAGGGATGCAAGGATGGTATTTGCAAAGCATGACATTGCTTATTGGTCACTGAAAATACCCTCCAATGTGAGAGTTGGGGATTGCAGGGACAGTGACAAAATGTTGTGTAACAATGCGTACATCATTAAAGGTGCACCGGTTTCTTGATATTTTTTTTTCCTAATTTTTTATGATTTATTTAGAAAATATATTAATGAATGGTATGGTATAGGTTTCATATTGATAAATAAATGGCTGAAAGGAGATCAAGTAACAAAAATACTAATAACACATCAAGAAAAGCAAAAAAGGAAAGTTCTTTGTAAATTCTTTACAACAATTATTATTTTTGAACCATATGTAAGTTTAACTAATATGCATTTTTTACTGTGTATCATGTAGAGCCACACAATTACAAAGCTTGATAAGGTTATTTCTAATCTAGGACCAAAAGAGCATAAAAGTTTGATGGAAAAATTGCAAAAGGATGAATCAGGTGAATGAAAAAATACTATCGATCCAATATGAGTTTGTTTTTTTAATTTTCATTAATAACATACCTAAAATTGTTAGATCTAATACTTTTGTGATCCCTAATGTAGAATAATGTCTTTCAGATTAATCACATAATAAGGATTTGGTGATTATTATGTGATTAATCCGAAAGACATTATTCTATACCTAAAATTATTAGATAACATGTTTCAAACAACCTATTAATTCACATATGTTTAATGTTCTACAGGAACCAACAACTCAGAAAAGGAATGTTGTTCTAAGAAAAGAAAAAAAATAAAACATGCAAATAAAAATGAATTGCTCCTTAGCTCATCTAGAGTGGTGCTGGAGGGTAACAAAAGGGGGAAAAACTTTTACAAACCTTTGAGGGATCTAGTGGAATGAATTTATAGACATTCTTTTGACTTACAATACAAAAATCAATCCAATTATTCCAAGAACCAAATTTTAGCTAAACTACAGGAAGAGTTTCCTGAGAATTGGTCAATGAGACATGTGATACTTTTAATAGCAAAAAAGTACAAAAAATAAAAATAAAAAATGAAAAAGTAATATTTCTTTAGATATTTTTCCAGAATTATGTATATATTACTAGGAAGCAATCATTTATAAATATCACATTTGTTATATTTACTTTTCATATATCAATATAAAAATTAGATAGTGTATTGTCATGTTGCATTTTCAGGAAGATTATGAAAATCTCAAAAGATGAACGAATTGATATCAGAAATATGCAAGTAGGAATGCCCAAAAAGGCGTACAAGGTTATGGTCAAATAAATGGACATAATTGCATGCACGAGGAGCCATCTCAACAACAACGTGATTCAAATGTAACATGTAATCATTGAATTTTTCGATTATGTAAAATAAATAAACAATTTAGCATTAAATATTAATTTTCAAGTATTTTTTTGCAGAAAAGAAAATAAAATGGAACCAATTCAGCACATAAAAGAGGACGAAAAGGAAGAAAAGGGCTGATATCTAAATTTGTGAGTAGTTTTTACTTCCTTATAACAACTTAACTAGATTTCATTTTTGTATATTTTAAGTTGTTTTATAGAAATCATCATTGAATCTCTTCAAACAGGTGCTAACATACAAAGAAGAACCATAAGACAAATTGATTGACATTGGGTTAAATATGGGTTGTCAGTATATGTTGGCATATCAGAAATTAATTGTGAAATTTGTAAGCATATATCGATATTCTTTTACATAGATCTTTCTATAAGTAATAGAACAAAAAAATCTTTTATATTAAATATATGATTTTTTATGGGGTATAAAACTTGTAGGAAACAAAGTATGGAACTGTGCCAACAGATGAAATCTTGAAAGATGGCATGAAATTTGGTTTTGAAAGAATGTGTATAGTTCATGACTCAATTATTGCTATCATGCATCATTTATTTTCGATTTATATTGATGCATATTATTTAATATTGAAATTTTCATTATTCTCACCAATGTATATACACTCATTACATTTTATTTTTATGTTTTTATATGGATGGTGAAGAAGAAGAAAACAATCAACACTGTGAAAAAATATTCCTCAAAAATAACCCAAGTCATGGAAGTAGCTCAAGCAGTGACAACAGTTCAATCAAAGAATGATGATCATTATGTTTGGATATCAAAGCAAGGCGTTACATTTTTTGAAATATTTGTCTGTGAAATCAGACATTTTGTTTAAATGTAATAGACATAGTGTCACAATTGAAAGAGAAAGGGATACTAATAACGGTCCCATTTTGTATGAAAAAAAGTGTCTTATTCATATATATATATAATAAAATACGTTTTAATTTATTCTATTGTGTTCTCCATTGTCGCTGTGAAATGTAACACCACTGATTAAATTTATGGATGATTAAATATTATAATGAAGAGATGGGAAATATTATGAGATGATATAATGAATTATTCGAAACATCACATTCAAATGCACTAATACAAATTTAATTGATATGAATACTGTTATAAGATATGTGTCGCCTTTTGATGAATAATGAATTTAAAAAAATCACAATAATTATGATATGATATAACAAATTAATCTAAACATCACATTAAAATGCACTAATAAAAGTTTAATTGATATGAATATTGTTATAAGATATGTGTCAACTTTTGATGAATAATGAATTTTAAAAAATCACAATAATTGCATTGTCAGAAGTCGATGTTTCTAAAAAATACAAAATGAACATCGGTGCGTGTCATTTAATGTGCACTAGTGTGTTTTTATTCTAATGTGCATGATGTGTTTCTACGACCTATGGGCACCACAAAAATACCAATACCAATTAGAACTCACAGTTCATTTGTGTGATACTGCGTACTAGTGTGTTTATGTGAGATTGCTCACCGGTGCGTTTCTATAACCTATGGGAGCCGCACAAATACCAATACCAATTACAATGATCAGTGCATTTGTATAATACTCTACACCGGTGGATTGATACGACTTATGGGCACCACACAAATCCCAATACCAATTAGAATGATCAGTGCATTTTTGTGATATTGTGAGTCATGTGTTTGTATAATACTACGCACCGATGCATTGATACAACCTATGGGCACCGCACAAATCCCAATACCAATTAGAATGGCCCGGTGTGTTGTATCATCTACATTACACCTGGTGTAGTTGTAGACCTTAACGTCTGGCTAACATGTACCGAGACATTGCTAAATGCCTTGGGGTGAGGCTATATTTTTTTTCCATCCCAGTGCTTGGCAGGTTTGTAGTACCGGTGTGTTCACTCTAAAACGCACTGGTGCGTTGACACCCGATTAGCGCACTGATGACAAAAAAACCCGTAATAACCTCCAGCCAACCATGTTTTTTTAGTGGTGTTGAAATTTTGTTAGAAGCTCTGCCAAAACCTCCATTACTGAAAACGGATGTTGTAGAAAATGTTTTTTTGACAATTTTGGCCAATTTTATAACACTAAAAACCTCCTTTATAACCTTTGCTAGAGGGTCTTTTCCTTGTAGTGGGACCCTTTTAAAGAGTTAAATTGATCTTTCATGCATTAATGACTTGATTAATTTATTTTTCTAACCTCACTCTTTGGTGTTTAACTCAAAAATAAGTAAAACAAAACTAACTATGAATTTTCATGTGTGAAGGAAAAAGCAATGAGAACTTTATATCATTGTCTTATCTTTGAGCTGGGAAATATATTTATATGGATTAATCATTATTGGAGTGATATAGTTAGGTTGACACACCCAAAAGTGAACTAAAACTTAAACAAAAATAATTTTCACTACCTTGAAGACTAGTTGATAAATTTATCACTCCATTGTTAAGTAGTGGTGTGATATACCTTATTTGATGGAGACAAGAGGCAAGTTAAGGATGAACTAGATTTGTAATTAATAGGGAAGTCCTTCTAGAAATGTCTTATCAATGTTGAAAATATGATTATACTAAGAGGCGAGGTGAATTAGTATAATGGACAACTTTAATTAATCCAAAACACTTCAATGCATATATAATATCAATCACAGCAACAAAATAAACATACACTAGATATATGTAAGAAATTTCTTTTATTGTGGAATTATATTGTAGGTACCAAACTATCATTACATTGATTTAATAGAACCAACTAGAGGGAGGCACCAATACCCTAAAATATTTTACGGGAACCAACAAGAAGGAGGCAATATCCCCCAAAGAAATGCATACACAAACCTGGAATTCTTTACTGGCACTAACCATAAGTGCTTTAACGGTTTCTGATCCAATTTGTATTTCCTTAAGATCTTCTCTTCTTCTTTATGTCACTCTCAGATTTGTGTCTTCAGTTCGGTTTTATCCATAGTCCTCATATGATTATCCTGTGTTTTTCACTTAGAAATTATGAACTCTTGGAGGCCACACTCTGCTCTACTTCTTTGCAACTTAGCATTCAAGAAACATATCTATTGAACTAATTCACATGTCTTCCGTAGACTTCATTTGATAGTATTATTTCATTCTTCACACCACAAAACCACTATAAATGTTTGTCTTCAGTAAAAACCCCTGTAGTATCAATTCATTGAAAAACCTCACTGCTTCCAAACTTCTTTGCATTATTTAGATTACAATGGCACAATAAAAATTTTGTAGGGTCGATACACCATGGAGGAAAATATGGAAAACCTAAAATATTACTTTAATGTCTTTTGCTGGAAATCCAATACGGATCATGACCTCGATAAGACTCAGATCGAAGGAAACATGGGTCTTTGGGGGCTTACCTTTAATTACATGAAAGCCACATGTTATGACTCTATTAATTATTAGTTCCTAAATCCAAATATAGGTTCACTTGCTTGTAACAAGTTACTAGAAAATTATATAAATTTTTTGTCTGAATTATTTTTTTAACTCCAACTTGAGGGGCTTCAACATTATCCCATGTGACAGACAGCAGGACCACAACCTTAAACCATGAGATCCAGGTATCTTATAATCTAGGTATTTTCATATGGCACACACTTTCTAAGTCCCAAATGAACTCGAGGTCAGATATATTTTATATGAATTCTACATGAAACCATATTGGACCAAAAGTTTGACCATATTCTTAATCTTCGCTTGAATATAGATCCATGTTTACCTTATATTGCTTACCCTCAGATAATTAGATGGTCAGATAACCTTTCTCCATATGGAACCTTGAAAATGGAATGCTTACCAATATTCCTTTACAATTAAAGTTGAATCTAGGTTTCAAGCTTATGTGCATGTTTTCTGCACCTATAAACCATTGTATGGCCAAATAATCCTAGATTTCAGATGCTTGGGTTACTCTTCATGCTCCATGATGGTTAGATAGTTAGATAAAGGCCTCACTACTAAATTTGGTGCAATTTCCTTATTCTTTTCCATTTTTGGCTAAAATGAATTCATAGGATACCTTCACCAAACTAGTCGCTGGAGCGAATCCTATAGCTTCAGGAGATTCCACATTGAAATTATGAGAATGAATTAGAACTTGCCACATGGATCTATTGCCACAATATATGCCAATTCAACTCACTACCATGTGTCATTCTCAACTAATTCCACATTTAATTTTCTACTTCTCTAATTAGTCACCTAAAGGTTCCAAAAATGAGTGCCACATGTGATCCCACCTGTACCACCATGTCAGCTAGGGACCACTTTTTAGCTATATCAAGGAAATATAAATACAGGTCTTTTTTATGGTGCTACTTTAATGCACCCACATATATTTGGATTCCCTAATGCTAGAAATATATATGAATGTATCCAGTATTTGGTTGATGATCCAATGTGATGTGCAACAAAGAGCATGCATGCTTGAATATGTTGAAGAGGTTTGTATAACTATATGGTGACTTCATCACTTCAAATTCATTTAAATCTTGATTCCCATGGACTTAGGATAGGTGCCATATGGAGTTAGGATAGGTTACAAAAGTATTAGAATATGGTATTCACCCATATGAATTTCGTCTACATTTGTAAACACTACCAAGCATCTACTAGTTATTTATGATCTTGGTATAGACCTCCCATGTATGATTGTTGACTGTACTCCTCCTATATTATTTCTAACTATTATTCTCCTGATGTGTTCTTATTATTCCCCTTAACGTCAATGAAAAATGGAATATACTCCCCTTGTGATGATGCATACTCTTTCTAGTGAACTCCCTCTACCACCAACATGTTTCTTGACTTAAATTAGTGAACCACTCCCCGTTGTGTGGAAGAAATTACACCAATATTTTTTCTAAGATATTAAAAATATTCTTTAGGTATAGATTCGGTAAATATGTTTGCAATTTTCTCTTTTGTTGAAATCTATTATACCTGATATTTTTGTCAATAGTTTGTTCTCGAAGAAAATGGTATTTAATAGGAACATGATTTGATTTATAATGAATAACAAGGATTTTAGATATATTGATAACATTGGTATTGTCACACTTGATAGACATAGGATGATCACCATTTTCTTGAAGATCCTTGAGATTATGTTTCATCCATAAGGCTTGAGTACAACATGGTGTTGTTGCAATATATTCTACCCCGGTTGTATATAGAGAAATGGAGATTTGTTTCTTGCTGAGCCAGGGGACTAGACAATTTCCTAAAATGAAGCCCCCTCCACTAGTTCTATTCATGTCATGAACACTTCTAGCCTAATTTTAATTTATATAAGCTCCAAGAGTAATATTTGTTCCGCTTAGATACCACAACCAATAATATATAGTTCCCTATAGATATCTAAATATCATTTTTACTACATTCAGACAAGTTTCTTTTGGGCTTGATTGAAATATTCCCACAAAAATCGTTTCTTTCATGATATCAGGTCTTGATGATATTAAATAAAAAATGATACCAATCATGGACCTGCACATTGTCTAATTTACTTCTAGAGATTCATCATCCTTACTGAACTCACATCCTGCCATCATGGGAGTGCCCATGAGTACATAACTTTCCATACCAAACTTCTTTAATTTTTATTTAAGGTACTTGGTATGAGAGATACATACTCCTTTTTCTAATTAATAAACCTACAAACTAATAAAGAAGGACAATTCTCCTAGCATATACATTTAAAACTCCTTCAACATGTTAGCTGCCAAAAGTTTTCTCATAGAGTTAACATCACTTCCAAAGTTATGTCATCGACATAGCAACAATTGTTAGTAATTTATCTATTTTAGAATTTATATAAAGGTTACCACATATTTCTCTCTCTTGAAGCCTTTGGATAGAATATGTTTATCCAATCTAGAGTATCAGGTCCAAGGTGAATATTTTAAACCATACAGGGTTTTCCTCAATCTGGACACACAATCCTTGTCTTCTAAAAGTTTAAATACTTTTGACCACTCGACATATACTTATTCTTGTAGTTTTCCATTTAAAAATTCTAATTTTGCATTCATATGTTATAATTCAAACCCCTTAAATCTTGCAAATGCCAAGAACATCCTTATTTCTTCAATTCTAGCTATTGGAGAAAATGTTTCTTTCAATTCTACACCTTTGACTTGTGAATACCCTTTTCATACAAGTATCAATTTGTTCCTCACTACTTGTTCATCTTCATTCAAATTATTTATGTAGACCCACGTGGTTCCAATCACTTTTTGGTCCTGGGGTCTTGGAACATACACCCATGTTTCATTATTCTTAGTTTGATCTTGTTCTTCATTATAGTATTAACCCAATGTTAATATTCACTATACTAAGTAAAGTTTTGAGGTTCAATTAAGGAGAGTAAAGCTAATTTTTCATGGCTTGTTGTGCTGACAAGCTTCCTTCTAGATTGAACTCTTGATTCCTTATCTCCAAAACTTTGGTTATCTAGATGATTCCTTTGGACATACCCATATGGAGTTTTAGGATGCAATGGATCACCTCCTTATATTATTTCTTCATCATGCTCTTAAGTGTGAGATTATTCTTCCTAGGCTTCTTATTAGATTAATGGTTATGGCTGAGTTTGAGGTAATGGTTCATATATTCTTACAACAACAAGCTCAACAACCTTTCATGTCATTTTATTATAACATTTGTATCCATTGATTATATATGCATATCCAATAAAAATTACTTCATCATATATAGAATCAAATTCCCCTAAATTTATCTTAGTATTGAATTTGATTCCAAACACTTTGAAATGTTTGACAATAGTTGGTTTGCATTTCCATATTTCGTAAGGTGTTTTAGTATCGTTTACCCTTATTTGAGATTTTTTCGAGATCTACACTACTATGTAAAATTATTATCCCCAAAATCTGTCTCGTAATTGAGCTTTAAAGACCATAGTTCTCACCATTTTTTGTATGATTCATTTTTTAATTTCACCTAATCCATTATGTTGTGGAGTTCTTGCAACAATTAGTTATCTTCTAATTCCATAATGTTCACAAAAGTTGTTGAATTAATTTGAAGTAAACTCACCTTCTATATAATTTCTTAGGAATTTTATTATTAGATCAATTTAATTTTCAACTAAATCCTTGAAAACTTGAAATTTCTCAAAATCCTTAGATTTTTCTCTAAGGAAGGCAACCCATGCCATTTTTGTATAATCATCAATGAATGACATAAAATACCTTTCATCATTTAGTGTTTGAGTCCTAGATGGTCCAAAAAGGTCTATATGAATGAGTTCTAGAGTCTTGGATGTAGAATATTATTTTATTTTGAAGAAGACCTTGTTCTATTTTCACTGTTGGCATGCCTTACAGATGGCATTGTGTGGTTCTTATATCTTTGACATTTCCTTCACGAACTATATTTTTGTAACCTTTAATAGATTTCCCAAACTTCTATGCCATAGTCACCTCTCTTCCATATTTCCCATACAACATTTTTCTCTATCAATAATGTATAGGTTTCCCAAAGTTTTGTTAATCTTTTACACTAGATTTATTGTATCAACATTTATAATTTCACATATTTTGGAATTGAATGTGATATCATACCATTGACCACACATTTGGACACACTCAAGAGATTGTGTTTCAATCCTTGCAAATACAAAATGTATTAAGCCTTAGTTATTCCATTACCTATGTTGATTGTATCTTTCTCAAACATCCTTGTAGATTCAATGTTACTAAGTATTACCTTGCCCCCATCACACTCCTTCAGTTTAATGAATTTACTCTAATATCCTTTCATATTTCTTGAACATCCATTATTAAAATACAATTTTTTCTTGTTTTTGGGAATATAAGATAAGACCACATTATTCTTTCTTCTCTTGTTCCCTTTTCCTTACAATTGGACATTGACTTCTAAGGGAATATATTTCCTTGCCTTGGTTGTGAGTCCTGTTTAGACTGCTTCTGCAATCCCATGCTTTGTGCCCAAAGTTGTTGCATATGTAGAAATCAACATAATTCAATATAGGAGAAAAATAATTTCATATTCTAATACCAGTTTCATACATACCTAAATTAGATTTACTGCTTAAAGAGATTTTCATTGGAGTTTTAATAAATTATTTCCTTCCATAGTCTCTTCTTGCATGGGCTCTACAATCAACTAATTTTTGACCAAAATTAATACATGAGTACCATTATCCATATAATTTTTTTTGTACTTGGATGTATATTTTCTTCTACAAGGAATAGCTATGTTGAATCTACTTTTCCTACTTTCTTTTCCATAACATTTTTGTTTCATAGTTGTATTAGATCCTTTCAACATATTTGCATGTTTGCAATATGCTCTTTTTTTTATCCCTTTGAATATCTCTTATGTTTTTCTGAATGACCCTGTTTTCACTTCGTAATTTATAAGATTTTCAAGAACAAATGATATATAACAACATCAAACAACTTTGGAGTCAAGGACCTAGCCTTCCTAGACTCAGAGAGGGCTCTCTCTGTTTTTATGATTTAACTTGATGATTCTAAGTGCTCACATTAGGCTAGTTATATGGATTATGAGGGTTGTTTGTTTGATTGATGGTGTGGTTGGAAAGATAGGGCTGCATGGACTAATCCATTGGGCTATGGAGTCAAAAGGCTGGAATGACACATCAACATCAAGAGAATCACATGACAAGCTAACTGTGCTAAATGGATCTTTATAGATGTATGAATACGAGGTGAAAGAAATAGTAAGGTTCAATAATGACTAAAGAGAAGTTAAGAATTATTTAATCAGACTTCAGCAGAAAACATTCAGATTGTTAATTCAGACAGAATCAAGGTGCTCCAACAGCAAATCTTAATTTAAAATTTTGGATTTACAATTAGATGAACAGATGCACATCAGAGAAAACAAAAAAAACATTTAAACAGAGAAGTAGCACATCACCATTTTGACACAGCTCAATAATCCTGTAAACGGTCTCTGATTATTGATGTCCAACTCCAAAATTACAGTCCTCCAATATAGTAGTTCTTACAATTCAAGGGCTAACAATATCCAACCCTTGGTTATGAAAATTCAAGAAGTATTTAACTAAAACTTGAGCCAGTTTCCCTAATCTTCTTTGGAAAACTTCATTTATTAAAAACAATTGAAAATTAAACAGGTATGGCCATGCAAGGCCTGAATAAAGAAAATCTATGACAAAACACCGCTTGTGGAATTAATTTTGGTAACTCTTCAAGAATACAAACTTAGGTGGCTTTTCATAAATCAAAAGTAGGCTTGAATATGGCATGAGATGATCCTGAAGAGGAAACGAACGATGGCTCTGACATCTGGCCCTGCTTTTCAAAATATTGGTGTTAGGTAATTAATTCTGGTGCAAGGCCAGCCACTTTTCATTGATTAGTGACTGTGCTGATGTGACCTGTTGCCTTTTCCATTTCTGCCGTTATAACATAAAAATTCTGCATGAACGCTCTTTGCTTCCTGACTCGACTTGTGGTGTTTATTTTCTACTCAAATCATTCTTTGTCGTGTTTTAACCCTTTTTCTAAACAAAAAAACATAAAAAATAATTTACCCAGACATGAAAATGTTTAGATTTTATCTTGGAGCCGCATTGCATCCACGACAACATCAAATTTCACAAGTTTTCCAATTTATGATATAAGAAAAGGAATCAGTGATGCGATGCGAAGTGGGGGGTGACGTGGAGGGAAGGTGGGACCCAACCGCAGCCCACAATTGCAATTATTTAACATGAAGCAGTAGAGGTAAAGTATAAAATATGCAAAGTGTGAAGCACGAGGAGAAGGTGGTGAGATGGAGGAGAGGTGGGATCAGATTGCAGCTTGTGGATCACAAATCTTAACATTAAGTAGCAAGGGTAAACTCTTAAGGATGCGAAGTGTGAGGTGCGTCGATTGGAGGATGATGTGGCAATATGGAGCCCACCACTTCGGCTAAGTTATAAAGCGGCAAATGTTTTCTATGGTAAGGAAAATTTTACAAGGTTTCATGATATATCAATTAATTTCAAACAACTTAAAGTGGGGGCAGAGCTACTGTGGAGGGGCCAACCACATCGTAGGTTAAGCAAAATACATTGCAGGCACTGCAAATGGTAAGTTATAATATTTGCAATGTGAAACTGTGGCTGAACAGGTAAATTTGTGATCTTGTAATGGATGGTGGTATATGGGTGACATGTCAGGGAGAATGGCCCCACTTTAATCGCTACTGGGGAAAGTGGGAAAGCAAAGGTAGAAAAATGATATAGTGGTGAAAAAGGTAAAGTATGAATATAAAGCGGAATGGTGGAAATGGGTGAAGTTTAATGTTTTTAGAAGCAAATAAAATGAAAAAGGGTTTGTAATGCGATGATGTGATTCAATATTCGCTGTTGATTGAAGCTCAGATCTAACGGTCCTAACTTCTCCTTTGCTGTGATTTTCTGATTTTGTTTCTTTGGCCGTGCCCGTTCGTTTCTTTTTATTTTTTCATGGAATACTCAAGACTCACTTGCTACTTTTACCACATCCACGACCTGATCGCATTCATGACTCGACCCAATTGCGTGCACGACTTGACCCAATTTCGTTCAAGACTTTGCTCTTGTTTTTTTTCTGCCTTAACTACTTCTCTTCTTCCTTTGTTTCCTTTGATTATTTATTTGTAAAATATTTTGAATATTGACATCTATGTATAGTATGAAAAATTTTCAAAGAGAAAGTACATAGTCACCTTGTGATAATGTAAATTACAAGGTTATAATAGACCCAAATTTTCTTTGATGAAATAATATTCATGATTTTTGTGTACCTTTAAACTATTATTGAGTGCATTAACATAGATAGAAGGTTCCCTACATCCCTTTTCCATTTTTGTTGAGCTTGACTCTTTCTTGGTGTTCTTTGGGTTATAATCAAGACTTGTATATATTAATGGAGGCTTTTGAAAGCTACGGATGTGATCTAATGACTCAATGCCTTTTATTAGCCTCAAGTTTTGATTCAGTTTATCTGAGACTTTTATAATTCCTTTCTCAAGAATAAAATTCTTTCTTTCAACTTCTCACAATTTCCTTCCTTTTATTTCAACTGTTTTGACATAATATCCTTTATTCTTTTGGTTTATTATAGTTCAATTTTTAGTATAAATATTGAATATGCATCACATCCTTTATCTTTATACTAATTTATTGATTATTTTCCTCAGTTGACTTAACTCTTTTAGGGCACTTACGAGTTCTCCTTCAAAATCCACATCCTCTTCAATCTCTTCTTCAACATTTTGATCATTCATGGACATGCATTCATCACTTTCACAATTGCTATATTTTTTATAGTACAAACCTTTCTTTTTTATATGTACTCTTCTCTTATGATCATGAGGTTTTAATTTTTTTTATCATAACTATCATTTTCTTTTGCAAAAGGACACTTATATGCACAGTGATATAATATACCACACTCAAAACACCTGAATGGAAGATTACCTTTGAAATTTTTAGATCCCATTTTAAAATTTATTTCAAATTTGATTTCCTCTTCATCTTGTATGCACCAACCCTATTGTTACATTGATTTATTGGCTCCAACCAGAGAGAGAGAACAATCCTATGATAAATATAAGAATCAACTTGAAATTATTTACTAGCTCTAACTAGAAGTGTTTTAATGGTTTCTAATCCATTTTTTTTCTTTCCATAGGATCTCCTTTGCTTCTGTATATCACTCTCAATTTTATGCCTTCATCTTTTTTTTAATCCACAATCGGCATATGTTGCTCCTCTATTTTGTACTTACAAACTCTAACATCTTGGAGGCCACACTCTATTATTCTTTTTTGCAACTTGGGATTCAAACAACATCCCTTATAAAATTCATGGTATTAATCATATCCAGATTGAACAACTTCACATTTCTTCCATAGAATTTATTTCCCAGTATTATTTCATGCTTTGCACCACAAAACCACCACATATTCTTGCATTTAGTAAAAACCATTACAATATCAATTCACCAAAAATCCACACCACTTTAAAACTTCTTTGGCTTATTTATGTTACATTGGTAAACCAGAATTTTGGTAGGGTTGACACACCATCGAGGAAAATCCAAAAAAATTGAAATACTAATTTAATGTCTTCTACTAAAAATCCAATATGGATGACTTGAATAAGACTCAGAACAATGACTACTAAAATTCTTGGGGGCTTAACTTTAGTTACATGAAAGCCACATGATATGACCTTGTCAAACTTTCATTCCACTAAATTTGCGTCTGGGTCCACTTGCTTGTAACAAGTTAATAAACACCCTGATCAGTTTTCTATCTATATTTATTTTTAACTCCAGCTTCAAGTGGTTCAAAATTATCCCACGTGATAGTGCAAGAACACAACCTTAAATTTCAAGCTTTGTACATCCGAGAATATGGGTATTTTCTTATGGCACACACTTTCTTGAGGTCTAGATGAACTGAAGGAGAGATATATTTTATATGAATTTTGTTGAGATTCAACAAGAAAATGCTAGTGAAAATTATGCACCTACACGAGGATGGAACCTCAGGCTATTTTTAGGTGGATTTCTATTTAAAGATGCATGAGAAAATTATATTTATAGATGTATGTGCAAGTTCTATTTATAGATTTCATTTCTATTTATAGATGCATGTCGACTATTATTATCCCTTAATATTAGTTTGAAAATAAATAATAATCTATTCTCAATGAGAAATTGGAAATAGTTAACTGAAGTGGAAAATTAGTTATCTATAGGAATTTCAAGTTGAGTGGTTGGTTGGTGGGACATGTAAGTGGAATTAGTTGTAATTGAGTGATTCAAAGTTGTAACAGAGTTGGAAGTGTAGTTATGAAAGTTTTAAAGTAGTTTAACTCAGTTAAGTGAGTTAAACTTAGTTGTGCTAGTTGTAACTGAAGATGCACTAGTGAGAGATCAAGTTAATTAATTATTAATTAATTCACAATTAGTGGCCTCACATGCAACTAAATATTTACTACTATTAAATACATGCATGTCAGATCTAGTGGAGACCCAATTGAGATGTAGGTGAAAGGGACAGATTGACTATCAGTTGTGACATTATCGGTTGCACACATGCAACCACACACACATTGGATGTGCCCATGAGGATTGCGCAGTAAAGGTAAGAAGGATTCCATTCATTAAAGGATTGCTGTCAGCTAGGATTGCGCAGTGGAGGCAGGCTATCTAGAGACAGTAAATTGGCTAAGGAACTTGCCAATTTTTGTATGAAAGTGTGAGAAAATTAGCTATTGTACTGAGAGCTCTTGGATTAGAGATTTGTATGTAATTGTTTCATGATCCATGATATAATACATAATAGAATATAGTGGATTTTTTAGCTATATGCTTTCCCTGGGTAAATTATTTGTGTTATGTGTGATTGATCTTTCTTCATGATATTGTGATTGGTGATTGGGTTTTAAATTCGACAAATATTTTGTAGAAGAGATTATGTATTTAAAAATGGCATATAATTGTTAGATCAAGAGAATATAGGCAATGCATATTTTGTATTAAATTTCTACATGGTATCAGAGCATGGGAGATTGCAATTTTGAAGCAGGAGCTGAGTTTGTTGGTGGAAAGAATTTGAATTTGGAGAAATAATTCCTTATTGCTACAATTGATTTAGCATCGAAATGGATTTCAATGGCTTGAGGTAAGAGTATGCACTCGAGGGTAGCTCGAACTACATTTCTTGGAAGGACAGGATGGAGGCAGTACTCAAAGACACTGGTTTGAAGGAATTCATTGACAATAATGTTCCTAAGCCTGCTTTGACAGATGCTACATTACTTGATGCATGGCAAAAGAAAGTGGAAAAGGTGAAGAGGATTCTCTTGGAAGGAGTACCAGACCACATTTTCTTAAGCCTTGACGGGAAAGCCACACCATATGCCATGTGGAAGGCTTTGACGGATCTTTTCCAAAGAAGAAGCGACCATAGGAAATTGGTGCTAAAAGATAAACTCAAGAAGATCAATATGGAAAAGGGTGACAACATTCCAAAGTATATCACGAAGTTTTTCCAATGTTGGGATGAACTGGGGAGTGTGGGAATAACTATTGCTGATGATGATTTGGTCGGCTTGGCTCTCTTGGGACTTCCTAAGAGTTGGCACAGTTATGAAGACTCGTCAACGGATAAGAAAAATTTCCAGATTGGGAACGCTTGTGGTCGGATCTGGTGCAGGAGGAGTTCATGCAGAACACCAGAGATGGCTCTTCATTAAAGCATGATGATGAAGAGGATTGTGATTTGGCTGCCAAGGTGAAGAAGGGGAAGGGGAAGAAATTCCATTCAAAATCCAATTCTAAAGGCAAGAAGTTGGATATGTCCAAGGTGAAGTGTTTTCACTGTCACGAACATGGGAATCTTGCTACTAACTGTCTGCAAAAGAAGAAGAACAAGAAGGTTGTTGGAGCTACAACTGGTGAGGCCCTTGCCTCACAATTTGAACTTGAATTCTCTTTGATTGCATGCATGGTGTCAAATGCATTGGGATTGGTGTGGTATTTGGATAGTGGCGGTTCCTTTCACATGACGGGAGATAAGGAACTTTTCAGTGATTTGGAGGAGAAAGATATACAAATGAATATAGAGATGGGAGATGATGGACGATAAAGTGCAATTGGAATCGGTACTGTTAGTATGAATCCTTTGTCGAAGTGTACGAAAAAAGACCACTTTAGCTACGCATAACTAATAGCCCTAACATCAAATGTGGCTGCCAATATCTTCATATCTGTAGTTAGTTGATTAAGACAAGAGCTGCAAAAAACCAGATCTATACATAGAAAGACATTAAGCAGTAAAAAGAAGGGTTTGCTCCATATATCCAATAGACAAGACAAGAACAATTTTTGAAAGAATTTTTGTATTAAGGGCACTTGGGAGGAAAACAAGAAGATGTTTCCAATTCTCCTCAATGGGATGGGTTCTTGGAAGTCCTCGGCACTTCAGATCTAGCATTTCTCTCTCCTGTTGGTGTAGAAAACCCAGACAAAGATAGAACTCAAAGGGAGCTCACACAGCAAATAATGGAAAATATGACAATGATAATGACTCAAAGTCAGACCAAGAGTCTAGATCCAGAGTGATCTAATAGGCAACAAAAGGTGAAGAATGGTAGGAAAAACCCTCCTATTTATAACAAAATATTGGGTCATTCTAGATCTTGGTGCATGATTAAAATAATGTTAACCAAATATAGATCCACCTTTTATGGAATATTTTATTATATTTGTTGGAGGGAAAAAGTATTTGACTTGGGTCAAATCCCTTTATTTGTTAATAATAAATAAATAAATGATTTATTTATCTTTTTAAGGAAGTGGTTGAAGGATAATCAAATAAATAATGATTTATTTGATTATTTGTGGGTGATTTGGTCATATTTAAAAAGGAATATTATCTAAATAAGATTTAAATAATTATTCCTAGAAAATAATAATATAAATAAAGGTTTATCTAATTAATTTCTTTGTTTTGGGTTAAACATGACTAGGAATAATAATTAAATTATGGTTTAATTAATTATTCCATGAGGAAAATCAAACAAATATAGGTTTGTTTAATATTTCCTTTTGGGGTTTTCTGTTTAGACCATAAACAACCTAATAAATGTGGTTTATTAAGTTATTTAACATAGTGAAGGCAATTTTACTTAGGGTAAAATTGGTCTTACATGGTGTACTTGGGTCCATCTAATGATAATAGGTTAGATGACCAAAAAATGGTGTAACAGATTTCCCCCTAGCGTGCGAGTGTTAGGAGAAAATTGTATGACCGAAGTACGTTGTAAGAACTCAATCACCAGACATCAAAAGGGAAGTTAGAGAGAGAAATGTGAGGTAGACTAATGTGCTGAAGAACGAGACCCTGAGGAGACGAGACTTACAGGTGCAACAAGTCTCTTTTTATGAGAGGGTACTTGTGCTAAAGGCGGCGGGGGAGGCATACCTATGCCCGCCGAGACAAAGTACAAAAGAATAGTGTGTCCAGTAAACAAGGGACCGAACCATAAAGTACAGCTGGCATAATCATGAGCCAGATAAAAATAAAATGAGGAATCCCACATACATGCTATGCCTGGGATAACAGCCAGGACTTATACAATAATATCTGAGTACATGAGATACAAATACAACCCAAATGCCCCTTGTAAATGGGGAAGGGCTCGAAAAATCTGACTGATACATGCAAATCAAAGAGGTGCTGCAAGTGGCTAAGGCTAACATCATCAAATATCTGAAGCTGCATCGAAGGCTGCAAGGAGGAGGTCATCTGGGCATGTGGGGGGCTACCTGCAGGGCCACCCCCTCATGAGGGCTGAGACATCTCACACACACCCGAGAATCATCAAGAGCTGCTGCTGCATCACTAAACCATCAAGTATATGGATCTCGATCATGCTGAAAGGAGCTGGAGTGGAGAAACAATCAAGTAAAATGGAAATGAGAGATCCCTTTTCCTGATCCGAGGCACCGAACAAGATTGAAAGCTGGAACCAAGGTACATCTCCCTCTAGACCTGTCTTCCGGAATGAAGGAGCTGATGTCGACAGAAGGAGGTCCGCCATAGGTGAGGCAATGAGAGATCCTCAACTAAGGCATGAGATAAAATAGTCGAGCGACTGACAGACTAATACCAATGATGGTGGTGAAATGGAGGGGATTGAGTAGCGAATGGACGACTTCCCTTGTTAGAGCATAAAGGGCATGAATGACATGGTAGCGACTGACACAATATCATCAGGGATAAGGGGCAGTGGGACTGAAGGCCATAATGTGCGACACGAGAGAGAAACCAAGCAATGAGGGATTGAGGACTATAGTGAGGTACAAAGGGACTCGGGATAGATGCCATGAATGCGATGATGACTACACTTGGATGCTCTAAACAAGGGCGACTTGATGGTGCTGCCACACAGTAAAGGTCCAATGGGGGACCATGAAACATGAGTACAAGATGGTAACTCATGAAGAAAATCGACATGAACAAAGACAAGTAAGGAGGCAAAGTGGTGGCCCAAGTACAAGTGTTGTAAGTGAAGAAATGTGATTTTAAGGAGAGGTGAAGTGACCCATCTTGGAAAAAATTTGTCCTGGTGAAGTATCAAATTACAAAAAACTAATAGATACCCATTTGAGGGCTCGGTGAGAGCTTTCCAACGGCGCAGATGGTTTGTCAAACAGAGCTACGGTATGGTCGCAGCAGGCGAAAGAAGAAACAAGGGTTCTCTTTTAATAAGGCAGTTTTCCCTCCAAATCCACTCATTTTCTAGTGTTGCTATGGTGGATGTAGAGAGGAGAGAAGGCCCTAAATCTTGCGGTGATCGTAGCAGACAAACCAATCGTTGGAATCGAGATCCGTCAGTTGCAGGTAAGAGGCCTAACCTTACTCTTTCATTTTGATGGACTGAAAGTTTAGATTAGGGCCCAGAATCTCAGGGACAGCCCCCCTTGCATATTTTCGGTCGGGTCGCACTTTTTGGGCCAAAATCTGTGACCTGGGACGCAGGTTTTGAGCCAAAAGGTGCGACCTGTCCCAGGATTTGGCAGAAAAGTGTGACCTGGAAGATGAGGGGGTTTTAGTGCTGTTTGATGGCTAAGAGTTGGGTTTTTTGTGTTTGGTTATAATATTCCCTATCTGTGGGCTAAAAAAGATGATGTTTTTGTGCAGATATGGTAGATATACAGGTGACCTGGAGAGAGAGAGACCTGGGTACATTACGGGAAAAGATCCAGGCAGATCAGGGTGTCCGTCATGTGTTGGCCAGGTTTGGGGTTCTGAAGTTTTTGGAGAACCCTTTGATGAGAGCTGGAGAGCCCTTGTTGGCCTGGATTATCAGTTATTGGGATCCAGAGCATGAGGTATTTGTAGTGCAGGGGCACAGGATCGAACTGACAGTCCAGGATGTGTATTTCCTGACAGGTCTCCCACCACTTGGGATGGTGGGAAACACATAGCCAGTGTTGCCGCGGGGGCGGAGCATCATGGAGTATTTGGAGCGGCATTGCCGACCAGGTCTCCAAGTCAAAGGGACACGGATACCGATCGGGGACCTAGAGAGACTGGAAACCCGGGGAGTGGCCGCAGCGGTGCTGCAGATCCTGGGCAGCCAGGCATTCCATCACATCACTGGGGGGCAGATGATGATCGTAGAGAGTGTGTTGAGTGGGAACTACTATGGGTGGGCCCAAATGATGTTGGTGTCGCTAAAACGACAGCTGTTGCTTTGCAAGCGGCAAGTGAACCATGATTGCTCGTATGGGAATTTATTGTGTTCCTTCTTTTTTGAGAAGATCCCAACCCTACGACCTCGTATACAGCTCCCAAATGGGGGCCCGAGGGAGCCCAAGATGCGCCGGTGGGGGCACCTACTGTGCAGAGGAGGAGGAGGGGCAGTCGAACGGGTGCTTCAAACTGAGTTTTTTGCCCATTGGGATCAGATGCCGCTATACATAGACGACTATCCCTATAGTGGGATGAGTTATTGTGGAGATCCGGACCTGCCACTTCCACCTGGTCGAGTATGGGGGCCCAATGGTAAGTGACAGATTACTATTCTTGTATGGGCATGTTAAATTTATTGAATAGTAGATAGGGTACTGATTCATGTACTTTTGGTATGCAGATATAGCTTCGGTAAAACCGACCGGATATATGGGACGACCGGCAGCATCTGGAGCTGCAGGTCCGAGTGGGTCGAGAGCAGCGCATAATGAGGATGCGGCCGCCCTTCTGGAGGACATCCGCCATAGATGCGAAAGGTTGCTGACCAGAGTATCAGAGCGTGGGTGGCAGGACTTAGACGAATAATACATAGAGCCATGTATTGGTCTACCCTTGGAATGGCGAGGTGTCATGCGGCATATGGCGATGGCTGGTCAGGGGATACGTGATCTACAGGCTGCAGGAGTAGAGCCATTGGCTCGGGATCTGCCAGATAGTGATTAGGTGTGGGGCATGTGGTGCCCCCTAGTGTGTATATAGGGGCAGGTGGTGCCCCCAGTTTTGAGTTTTTTGTAACATGCTATGGGCATGTCATATGTATCAGAGTAGATGGACTCTAAACACATGTTTTGCGACACATATAATGGATATGCATCATTTTTAATGATTTGTGAAATGTGTGTGATAAATGCCAGTCTAGAACATGGTTTGCAATACTATCTACATAGTGATTCTATTCTCGAGGTACATGGTTGAAAGTTATGGTTTCAAATTCACGTATCAAGAGTTTCACTCGTAAATATCGTCTAAACAACACAGGATTACGCACACGATAAACACCATTGAGTTGCATGACAAGAAGTAGGGAATCTAAACGAACATGCAGATGGAGGATGCGATGAAAGAGGGAATCGGCTAAGAGACCACGCACTGCATCATATTCGGCCTGATTGTTGGTGGCAGTACCAATGCAGACCCCGTTTGAGAGAACAAGGGCATGCAAGGGGGTGAAAATGGCCCAACCTGCCGAGGCTAGATTCCGGGAGTAACGACTTGCACCATCGGCGTAACCGATAAAGGGTGGGTACGGGAGGTCCTGCGGAATGGTGTTACAAGACAACAAATGTGGTGAGGAGAGGCAATGACAGCAACATGAGGGTACAGAAGACATTGAGCGGAAACTGCAGGAGGGAGTGCAATGAGCAGGATGGCTATGACTCATATATAAACTAGAGGGTGGTATATGAGGGCTATAGGAGGTATGGCGGGGACTCGAGCTGCGGAGGTCAACAGAGATATGCGTGGAGTGATCTCGTGCATGGGTAGAAAAGAGGGGGTCAAGGGTGGTCGCTGAAGAGGGGTCAGGCGAGACAACAGGGGAGGATGCAAGGGGACTGGGCTCCGAAGGTCTCATAGAAGAGGATAGGTAAAGAATGGTCGTAGTAGACTCCGTCATCTGAACATCAGGGAGTGGAATGTCGATGGGAGCAGGATGATCCTCAAGCTAGCCCGAAGCATACTGCGCGAGTATGGGAGAGGCGGATTGATTTTGTTCAACCTCATACTCTCAGACTACTTCTAAAGAGGCACGATAATGCGTCAGGTGAGGACAATGGTGGGAGTAATGGCGATGGATACCGCACAAAGCGCAGGGTTTGCTAGTGCGAATAGTTTTTAGGTTCTTGGTTACGGACGAGGATGGAAGAGAAGGGTCGGAGACCGTAGACTCAGGGAATGCAACTTTAACCATGGGTTGAATGCGGGGCAACTCAGGACAAGTATGGGTGGTGTGGCCGACGAAATCACACAAGGCACAAGGCTTGGCGGGCGGAGGAGGAGCAGGGTCAGTCGGAGTGGCCTTATCTTTAGATGCCCCCTTGCGAGCTTTTCCTTTCTTTCCTGAAGCTGTCACCACAGGGGTAGGGTCCTGGGGAGGTGCAGGGGGCACGGTAGCGATGGAGGAAGCGAGGGGGACCGGTTGAACCGGTGTCAAAGCGAGATAGAGTTTGGGGTCACCAGGAGGGGTAGCGGCTGGAGGGTCAAGGTACCAGACGGGTATACCGAGGGTCAGGTTAGGGAGAGAGAGAGTGGCCATGACGGGGACTGAATAGACTCTGGGAGGGGGAGCCAGGAACGGTATCTGACCAGCGGGATAATGACCAGGAGGAACGGCTCCGAGATGGTTAAGGCCTGGGGGAACTGATCCAGAGGGATAAAGGGGTTCAGGGATACCAGCTGTAGGAGAAGGGCCAGAAGGAGGAGGTCTGGTTGGCGGAGATGAAGGGCTAGGAGCGGGTTGCAGTGGGCGAGGTTGAGTTTGAGGTTGCTGACTAGCCGAAGCGGGTCGCTTAAGGGCAGCCTGAGATGATTGCATCATGCAAACATTCGACAAGATGGGATCAGAGACAGGAGGAGGGGGGAGAGCAGGAAAAGTTTCAAGCAGGGAGGAATCTTTGTAGACGCTGGGGGAGAAACTGGTCAAAGAATCGACGGTTTGCTTATTGGCTACAGAAGAGATGGTCGTCTCAGGGGAGGTCTGAGATTTTGGCTCATGATAGGTCAACTGGTCGATGGTGACTATCTTCCCATTGTGAGGAAAAGACATCTTGCGAAAAACCGCGGATGGGACAGAAGACATGGAATAGGTGTAGCTTCGCCCCAATAGAATGTTGTAGTCTAGAGGGGCGTCAATGACTTCGACGTCAACGAAAACAGTCTTACCAGCAAGGGTGATAGGACAATTACGAAACAGGCCAATGGGCTGGGAGGCATGGCCGTCCCACGCTCGAAGGGTGATCATGGAAGGGGCCAAGTCAGGAGATCCGAGCTACTTCCAAATCGAAGTGGACATCACACAGGTGGATGCCCCCTCATCAATTATACACCGAGAAACGTTGGCATTCCGGATTTTGAATGGGATTTGGAAGGTGACGGAAGCAGGAAGAGGAGGATGTTATGATTGATGGGCGTCGAAAAAAATAATTTGGTCATCAGCAGGATCTACAGCACCCACGGCAGATAGCAGAGCCTTCTTTTGGGAAGGGCATGAATGGAGGAGTTCCAACGTGGAAATGGCAGCCGGGGATTGCGCCAAATCATCTACTATGCTATACGAATGAGCAGCTCGACCAGAAGCAGCATTTCGACGTAACGGTCCTTTAGGAATCTTGGTATGGACCTCAACTTTGGGTTGAGGGATATGTAAGGGACCATTGGATGTTGAAAGAGGCTCTGTAGAACCGGAAGAAGAGGACTCGGGGGCAGACTGAGCGGGAGGCTTGGGGTACTGGCGAGACCGAGTTTGAAGGTGAAGGTCGACGGTTGGGGATGGATCAGAGTTCATCATGAGGATCTGGTAATCGGAGGAACCAGAAAGGGAAGGTGGAGTGGCGACCTGTCCGTCAGGTGGTTGGGTAGCCACGAATCCTTGCTGAGGGAAAGGATCAGTAAACACAGCTGGTTGAGTAGTGGCCACATTAGGGGGAGCATGAGGGGAGGCATGTTGTCCTCGCAATGTGGCTTGAGACTCCCACATCTGCCGCATCTGTGGTAAGAGGGGACAATCATGGGTGTAGTGACCATAAACACCGCAACACGAACAAGGCTTATTTGTGCGAAGCGGCCTGTCCGGCTTGGGCTGAGTGCCCTGTTGCTGGTTAGAAGTGTTAGGGTCAACACCTTGAGGATTGGGTCCATGAGTACCAGGGGTAGATTGATTTGGATTGCCTCTATGCCTTCTTTGAGCAGGGGGATTAGTCGTGCCCTGCTGTACAAAGACTTGCCCGGGAGGGGGCTGTAGGTGCTGTTGCGGGGGTGGAGGAGGCAAGGGAGATGGAAGCGCATATGCTGGAGGAGCTAGCGCACCAGGCTGCGGATAAGGGTAATGGTTAGGTTGGGAAAAATTGAGGTAAGCAGGAGGTTGGGAAAAAGGATGAGGCATGCCGTATCCTGGATACATGCTACCTAGAGGGGGAAAAGTGCTAGAGGTGCTGGCCCCTCCCTGAGGGATACCATAGCCCATAGGAGGTTGAGCATACGGATGATAAAGGGCTCCAACGATACCATCGACGGAATGAGATGCCCCCGGGGCGTTAGCGCCTCCGGGCCTGGGGAGGTCAGGAAGGATGGTATAAACATAACCAGACTATGCATAGATCAGGTCATATTTCAAGGCTATTTGGAGGGCGGCTTCTTCGGTTTGAGGGAAATGGGAGGCGACATCTTTGCCAATGGGAGCTAAGAGAGTGCGAAGGAACCAGTCCATATAAACCCGATCTTCGAAGGGGGGAGCTCAACATAAGCTTCGTCTTCGTCGCCATTCCTGGACATGAGTGGAAAGGCGGGTTGAAGAGGTTTTCTTGAAAGAGGTCAAAAGCTCCGTACCAGTATCGTATCGAAGAGGGAGCTAGAAATAGGATAAAAAGGATTTGGAAATGGTCGCAAAGGTGGTATGGGAAGAAGTGGCTTGGTCAACATACCATTTAGAAGCTTCGCCGGTAAGCGTGCGTTGGAACAACGGAAGACGGATGGAATCATCGGTAATGGAATTGGAAGAACACCACATGTGGAAAGATCGGACATGATTGGTTGGATCTTCTCCAACAAGGCCTTCGAACTTAGGGATGTCGGAGGGGAGCTTGGTTGGCATAGCAGGCCAACCAACATCGTGGCGGATAGGGTCATTGATTAACTGATTGAAATCGAGGAGGCTGAGGCCTGCGATGTACGGCAGCAAGGGTGCAGCCGAGGTAGTTCCTGTGGCGGTTCCACTAGTAGTAGTTCCGGCATTAGGGCCAGGAGCACCGCTAACGTTAGGCCCTGGACCAGACATAGTGAAGGTGACAGGGGGAGAACCAGAAGTAAAAGGAGAACCCAATGAATCAGAAGAGGAGTCGGAGTGAGGAATCGGAGGAGGACTGGCTCGACGACGGCGGGACGGAGCAGGTCGATCGACCGGAAACTGAGGGTGAAGGCCAAGAAGTCTCTGGGAAGCACGCCTTGGGGGCGCAATGATGGAAACACAAACACGTCATGAGGGGAAGAAGAACGACTGACAAAGGCAGGGAGGTGCAAAATCAAGTGATTACAATGTCGAAATAAGGGCGAAAAGGTGCAGTGTCAATTGATTTTAAAGTCCTTGCCTGGCGGTGTAAACCATGCTCTTCTTCGCTTAGGGTGAGTGTGTGGCGTGCGTCAATTTTAATTTTTAAACCCTTTTCATTTTGAGAGCAAGAGAAAAAGTGTGCTGCATAACTGAAAATAATGCTGCAGAAACAATATATAATGCTGAAATAACAGAAAATTAACAGCTACTAGTGCATCGATTCAATCCAAAAAAGGCGGGTCTCTCAAAACTAATCTAAAAGAGGGAAAAAATCTAGTGAAAACACATTAAAAGGAGGCCAATAGATCTAGGGTCGAAAGGGACAAGGATCTAAAGGGAAAAGATACTGAAAAGAGGTGCAGATCACAGCCAAGAGGCAGAGGCAAGGTGGCTAGAAAAAAGGAGGAAATCAGCAAAAAGCAGAAGGGGCAAGGAGGAGGCCCTAAAATTAGATCCAAACAAATCTTTAGGAGGTGATTTGAAAGGGAGAAGAGCTGATTAAAAGAGGTCTAAAAAGGAGGTATCAGATTTGGAAGAAGGGGGGCTGAAATTGTAAAAAAAAAACAAACCTGAAACAGATAAAAACTCTTCCACAAAAAGTGGAGGGTACTGAAGCCCTAGGGGGCTATGTTCCCACTTAGATGAGAAAAAAAAGATCATAACCAGGTCGAAACGGGCTGAGACAGAGGCTGGAAAACCCTGACAGAAGCTTCAGAAAAACCCAGAAAAATTGCAGAAAAACAGCTGACAAGTTGGTAGGTCACAGGTTCTGACCTGTTTTCAGTGCAGGTCACAGAAAATTGGCTGAAAAGTGCGACCTGGAGGTCCAGGTCGCAGGTTATGGGCTGAAAAGTGTCATTCAAAACTCTGGAGTGTCTTGCGTAGATTTAAGGAAAAGTTATGCTAAATCTCGATTCAGTGATATGCCATCACCTATAACAATAGGGCAGAAGCTTATGGGCTTAAAATTTTAATGTTTTAGGGTTTCTCAGGGGAAAAACAACGAAAATTGGAAAAACAAGGCGAAAAAGAAGCCTAAGGTCGAAGTAGATAAGCTCTCTGGGAATACGAAAAAACAACGGCGGTCGTAATTGAAAACCCGTGTGGAATTAGCCCATTGTTAAGTATGAATCCTTTGTCGAAGTGTACGAAAAAGACCATACAATACGCATAACTAATAGCCCTAACATCAAAAGTGGCTGCCAATATCTTTAGATCTACAGTTAGTTGATCAAGACAAGAGCTGCAAAAAACCAGATCTATGCATAGAAAGACATTAAGCAGTAAAAAGAAGGGTTTGCTCCATATATCCAATAGACAAGACAAGAACAATTTTGAAAGAATTTTTTGTATTAAGGGCACCTGGGAGGAAAACAAGAAGATGTTTCCAATTCTCCTCAATAGGATGGGTTCTTGGAAGTCCTCAGCACTTCAGATCTAGCATTTCTCTCTCCTGTTGGTGTAGAAAACCCAGACAAAGATAGAACTCAAAGGGAGCTCACACAGCAAATAATGGAAAATATGACAATGATAATGGCTCAAAGTCATACCAAGAGTTTAGATCTAGAGTGATCTAATAGGCAACAAAAGGTGAAGAATGGTAGGAAAAACCCTCCTATTTATAACAAAATATTGGGTCATTCTAGATCTTGGTGCATGATTAACCAAATCTAGATCCACCTTTTATGGAATATTTTATTATATTTGTTGGAGGGAAAAAGTATTTGACTTGGGTCAAATCCCTTTATTTGTTAATAATAAATAAATAAATGATTTATTTATCTTTTTAAGGAAGTGGTTGAAGGATAATCAAATAAATAATGATTTATTTGTGGGTGATTTGGTCATATTTAACAAGGAATATGATCTAAATAAGATTTAAATAATTATTCCTAGAAAATAATAAGATAAATAAAGGTTTATCTAATTAATTTCTTTGTTTTGGGTTAAACATGACTAGGAATAATAATTAAATTATGGTTGAATTAATTATTCCATGAGGAAAATCAAACAAATATAGGTTTGTTTAATATTTCCTTTTGGGGTTTCCTGTTTAGACCATAAACAACCTAATAAATGTGGTTTATTAAGTTATTTTACATAGTGAAGGCAATTTTACTTAGGGTAAAATTGGTCTTACATGGTGTACTTGGGTCCATCTAATGATAATAGGTTAGATGACCAAAAAATGGTGTAAGAGGTACCATTACCTTTCAGAGGAAGTCAGGTAAACCATTTCAGTTGAAATAGTTTATGAATGTTCCAGGTCTGAAGAAAAATTTGTTCTCAGTCACAATGTTGGAGGACAAAGGCTATGACATTGTTTTCAGAAATGGAAAATATTTCTCGTGACATAAAACAACGGGTCAAGCCAAGAACATAGGGATTCGAGTTAAGAATCTCTACAAGCTGGAGGTAGATGGTTGCGTTGCCATGATGGGCAAGGGGGAAAATGTGGTGAGCCAGGATGAGGGTGAACTATGGCACAAACAATTGGGCATCTTCATCATGGAGCCTTGAAAGTCATGCAACAAATATCTACTGGGCTTCCAATAGGAACACTTGTTCATTTAGATCAGTGCAAGGGTTGCACCATGGGGAAGTATGTAAATTCCACCTTTCATGAAAAGGAGAACTGTGCTTTGGGGATCCTAGAGAGAGTTCACACAGACGTGTCTGGACCATTCTTGGTTGCTTCAACAACAAAACATAAGTACTATGTTATTTTTTTATGACTTTTCTCGTAAATGTTGGATCTTATTCATGTAGAAGAAGGATCAAACATTCTCAAAGTTCTGTGAGTTTAAGCATTAGTGGAGAAAGAGTCAGGGAAGCAAGTGAAGGATCTGAGGAGTGATAAGTGTGGAGAATACATCTCTAACGAATTCAAGAACTTCTGCAACAAAGAAGGAATTCAAAGAGAACTCATAGCGCCTTATAACCCACAACAAAATGGGGTTTTGGAAAGGAAGAACAAAACTATCGTGGGTGCAACACGAGCGATGTTGCATGATCAGGCCTACCAATGCATTTGTGGGAGGAAACATGCAATACTGCGGTTTATGTGCAAAACCATTGTCCTCATATATTACTTGGCATGAGCAAACCTGAAGAAGCTTTCACTAGTAAAAAACCAGATCATTCATACTTTAAGATTTTTTTCTCATCTATTTATGTGCATGTGACCAAGGAAGCTAGGAATAAGTTGGAGCCAATTGTTGAAGTTGGGATATTTGTGGGGTACACATAAACACCCCATAATGTGTATTTGCTAAACATTTGAATGACTGTGGTGTGACGAGATATAAAATTCAATGAGGGGAAATCCATGCGGTTGTCGCTTGAGAGGGAGCTGGACTTGCATGTAGAGGAGGAACTGTTGGTTCCCAAAGATGAGTCTCTAGATGTGGATCAGCCATAGGAGGAGGTTCATGGAGTGGAGGAGTCCACTCACACAGAGCCAACCATCAGAACTGGTAGAAGGCATATTACAGAAGCTGATAGGTTGAGACTTGATGCTGCACAGAATGTAGGAGCACCAAATTCACAACACAGACAAAGAAAATATCCTGATTGATTTATTAGATACATGGATCTAATGAGAAAATTTATTGTGATAGAGCCATTTTTCTTTCAGGAAGCAGTGTAGGAGCCCACATGGGTAGATGAAATGGTGTTGGAGTATGACTCCATTGTCAAAAACAGTGCTTGGGAAATTGTTCCAAGGTTGGTTGATAAATTAGTGGTTGGTTCGAGATGGATCTACAAGGTAAAGCAAGTTGTTGATGGGAGTGCTGAGAAATACAAGGCTAGATTTGTGGCCCTGGTCTTCTCACAAATAGAGGTGATATATTATGAAGAAACCTTTGCGCCTGTCGCAAGATATTCTTCCATAAGGACCATCCTTTCTCTCTCAACACAGATGGACTGGCACATTCATTAGATGGATGTGAAGACTGTGTTTCTCAATGGGATCATATATGTAGAGGTGTACATAGAGCAACCTAAATAATTTGATATCTTCAGTAGTGAGTCGCATGTGTGCCAACTCAAAAGATCGTTGTATGGGTTGAAGCAAGCACCCTGTGCTTGGTACACTTAGATAGACAACTATTTCAATGGACTGGGCTTCACCAAAAGTGAAGCGGATGCAAAACTATACCAAATTATGGTGGAGGGTAAGATTTTAATCATTGTTCTTTATGTTGATGATTTAATATTGACTGGTGATGAGCAACTGATACACTCATGCAAGGAGGACATTGCAAAGGAGTTCAAGATGAAGGATATGGGATTCCTTCATTATTTCCTTGGATCGGAAATATGGTAGGGAGATGGTGAACTTTTTGTGTCTCAAGGCAAGTATGCAAGGGAGATATTGGGTAAGTTTCACATGGAGGGTTGCAAACCCATGGATACTACTCTTCCAGGAAACTGGAGAAAAGAGGATGCTACTTCTAGAGAGGTAGTGGATGCTACTATCTATCGACAATTAGTGGGTTAACTAATGTATCTAGTGAACACGAGACCATACATTTTCTATGTGGTAAACTAGCTGATTCAAGCGATGGTTAAGCCTACCAAGATCTTTCGCAAGGCGGGAAAGCATGTCCTGAGATACCTAAGGGGCACATCTGAGTATGGTTTATGGTACAAATAGATGGATGAGGTGAATTTGCATGGATTCACAGATGCAGATTGGGTAGGAAGCCCATAAGACAGAAAGATAACATCAGGGGGGATCTTTAGCATTGGATCTATAGTTGTTTCTTAGTATAGCAGGAAGTAGAGATCCGTGGCACTCAGTTCAGTGGAAGCAGAATACATGGGATCGAGTCAAGCTACATGTGAGGCTATCTGAATGAGAAAGATCTTGGTTGGTTTTTTTGGTTCTCATTTAGATCCGACAATGATTCATTGTGATAATAATAGTTGCATTAAACTCTTAATTAATCTTGTTTTTCATGATATATATAAGCATATCGATATCCAGTATCATCATATCAAAGATTTTGTGCAGAGGAAGATCATGTTGCTTCAGTACTGTTATCACACAATTGCACTTAATTGGCTGCTGATCAGACAACTCTATGTAACCATTTCAAACCAGCTTTTGACTGAAGCTTAGCCTCTTCAGTCTGAGAGGGCTCTCTCAAGGGGATTTATTATATTTGATAATGATATTGATATATGGATAACTCTATAGAATATGTATCTTGTTTTTATGATTGCAGGTTGAAAGAATGCAAGCTTGCTACCATTGGGCTTATGGAGTCAACAATCATTATTTTATGTGGCAAGGTTTCTTGACATGGAATCTGATGTAGTCAGGGGTCTTTAACAAAGGAAAATCACACATTAAACATAGAGCAACATAGTCATTTTATCACTAAAGGAATTCAGAGCATAAACATCCGAATCTTGAGTAATAGGGATGAAATATACTACAATTGGTAAATATAAAGATAATATATCATAAAGACATTAAAAAACCCATGATAATCTCAGGTATGTCAAGAATAAAGTCCTTTGTATTACTGATATGAGTCAAAATACATAAAGCAACAGTTTGGTGCAAAAAGTATCCAACCCCCTTACTACTTCAATGATTTACCTTTAAATAGACATTTTTACAGCAAGGATGATCTACTTGATGGCTAGATTCATCAAATTCTTCCTATGACACATCACATAATCTGAAAAACATATCTTCTAACAAGAAAATGACAGCTACACCCTAAAAAGGACATTTCCTAATAGGACTCAAACTCCTATTTATTACATTAGTCTTCGATATCTTTGAAACAGTTAAATTTCAGTTACAAATAAGCATCACATGCTCAAAGGATATATGATAGGTTCATTACCACCTTTACATAGTAAAACTCTCCTAGACACGTGGAACAAAACCCTATTTTTCAGGAATGCATAGTCCTCATCTTTAATGAGAGATTTAGCTGATGACCTATCTCCACAACACTTCCTTCAAGTCATAAATATTTGATATTAAGGTCCCTTGACATGTTGGAGGAGTCTAGATATTCAAAACTTCCATCAAGATGCTCCAAAACCTTTAAAAATAGCTCGTTATGAAAACAAGATAGTTTCGTAGTGAACTTTGGTAGTGTTGAAAAATGACTTCTGCACCCAATAACTTTGCTCCTTTTTTGTTCCATGGTGCCAATAAAGAAATGACACATCACCACCACCATCAATCTCCCTCCTTGAAAACTGCAAAAAATGACTTTAGAGGAAAAAAGGTTGCTACAGGTTTTTTCGTAGCATTTTCCTAGCTTTAAGCCTAGAAAACGCTACGAAAATGTGTAAAATTGTAGAAATTTCACATTTCAAAACTATCTTCAAGAAATAATATTATACAAAAAAATTTGAGGTCCTCTACATGTTATGGACCTCATCAAACTAATTAGGAACACAATCACCATCACCTTACATATTTAAAACATCTTTGTAGATTTTTCCTGCTATTTTCTGAAAAATAGGTCTTAGAACAAAGCTTATATCTCCGAATCCATGATGTATTTTGCAACCCTGGAGGAGGTTTTTGTCAATAAGAATGTTTTTTAAGAATTTTTTTTTTTTTTTGAAAACCATCTCTAGTTGTCTTGAACCTGCATTTGAAAGACATGTATAAAACGGGAAAACTCTGTTTTATGAAAATAGGGCCCAAAGACATTCTTGTATATCCCAACTGATAGCACCTGTGAGACAAGTGAAAGAGGTTATTTTTCCTTATTTTTGGATTGAAAATAACCTCTCTCTTTATTTCCAAATTTGTATTTTTTCATCCATAATCCTCTCTTTAAAATTACTACTCAAACAATCCAAAAACACAACAATTTCCTTGTTAGCTGTAGCAGAAATTTTGACAACTTGAACAGATGCATGCTTCAACAAAGCTAGGGTCCTCCATGAATAGATTAAGGTACATGGGATTTTATCTTATCCACAGAGCCTCCTCTTTATTCTTTCTGTGCATGACCATCTCCTTTTATAACCAAACTACCCTCTTAAAAAGGTGACACTTGTAAAGACAAATTGGACAACAAGCTGCTTGGTGTGGTGAGGCAGCTCTCAAACAGTGACAGTGAGATGTTTCACATGCAAGAATGAATTTTGAGTGAAAAATAACATCTTAGGATAAGGTTTTATGTTTTAAATGACAGCTCATGCTTTAATCATGACACATACATGCCAAAAGGGTAATGATGACCTCATACATGGTTATGTACCTTTGAATTAACCGTAAAAGACTTGAATAACCTCCACCCTATCTCCTCTAATAATGAACTGAAACCTTCCACTGGATTTGACAAGACAGATAGAAAAACCTTTTTTCGTAGCGTAGCTATTTCATTTTTTGGCAGTTTCGCTACAAAACTATTAGGCAGTTTCGTAGCGAAAACTACTATTTCACAGTGTAAAATGCTACGAAAAGAGGTAAAACTAGCTTAAGTGTCCTTTTTGAAATTAAATGCTTGGGAAATGAAATCTGACACCGAATGATGACTTATGGGACATTACATGACCTAAATGAAGGTGGGTTTGAACCTTAGGATAGGTTAAACATGTAAAAATTAAAATTTTCCTATACCAACTTGAAAAGTTTAAGGAAACATTTGACAAATGAACTCTATGACCATGTCAAATAATGTATCACATTTTTCTAAGTGATAAAAACTGTTATCACTCAAAAGAAGTGAAACATCATTTGACATAGTCTTATAGATTCATGTGTCAAAGGTATGGTCATAGAATTCATTTGTCATTAGTTGGTAAAGGAAAATTTAAATTTTTTCTTATTAACCTATCTTAAGGTCCAAACCCACCCCCATTCGAGTATTTTCATGTCACATCAGTCATTATTTCCTGACATATTCCATTTCCCAAGCTTATAAATCCCAAAAGGTCATTTTAGCTAGGATTTATTACTTTCGTAGCAAATTGCACAACAAAAAAGTAGTTTTTGCTACGAAACTGCTGATACTTTCGTAGTGAAATTGCCAGGAAATATGCTAAGTAAGCTACAAAAAGAGGTATTCCTGTCTGTATTTTCAAATCAGGTGCTAGGTGTCAGTCAATGATTGAAAGGGTTAGGATAGATGCCATTCGAGTCAGTTAGGGTTAAATCAAGGTACAATGGTCATGGTTTACGTCATTATTACTATTTTAAGTATGTATGAATCATGATTATGCCATGGGCTATCATCGAAACTTTAAAATATTACGAAATTGAGTCATTTTTCATTCTTCGCTCCATCTTTGCATGCCAATGAGCTCTAGAGAGCTATTTCACTAAGCCCAAATTGTGGCTGGCATTTTCAAAGTTTGCAGGTATCATTGATCAAGCGAGGCAGAGAAGGCATAAAAGCACCATGGCTGCAAAGAGAAAGGCCAAAAAAGGTGGTCATTTCCTTAGATATGAGCCATCAGACATGAACTTGATTAATGAAGACCCAACAACTTCAAAAGTTTTCAGAAGAACAGGGTGTTTGCATTTTTTCCAAAGACTGCAAGGATGCCATGTGCAGGTTTCTAAAGAGTTTACCATCAATTTCAATGGGACAACTTCAAAGGTGGGGATGTTGAACCTCACTATAACTCCAGATACCATTACAGCAGCAACATGAATTCCAAGATGAGGAGAATAATGGTTCAAAGGTTTCAAATTCACCATGCAAGACTGTAAGGAATTTATCAAGCCAGAACATAGTGAGATTGACCTTAGAAATGCTATTCCAAGGAGCTACATGAAAGGAAACTTCTCAAAGCTGCTGCTTATCATCCAAAAGTACTTCACCTATGAAGGGAGGTATCATATGATTTATTCTTACCACTTCAGGCTTCTGCTACATTTTTTTGGTAAGATATCTCATGATCTACCTTTTTACTTATACAGAAGCTTAGAAAAAATGGCAGATAAAGTTCAAGCTAAATCTGAACGAAATGAAACCTCACTCTTTCATCATGGTTTAATAAAGCTGCTGGTTTTAGAGGAGTTAAAGAAATTAGGTAGAGACTGGTCATCTTTTCTATTTGTTAGTGGTTTTGAATTAGATGCCATCACTCCTAAAATAATTCCTAAACCTAGAGGTATACCATCACCTTCAGTGGCAGAGAAAAGTGAGCCTTTAGTAGCAGAGAAAAGTGAGCCAGTAATCATGGAAAAAGAGACATTGCAGAAAGTTGATACACCTGTTTTTTCACCTGCAAAACAAAAGCCAACTGTGAGAAAACCTGCAAAACAAGAGCCAACTGTGAGCAAACATGGCAGTGAAAGGATTAAAAGAAGCCAAATAGTGGCTAAGGGAAAATTAGAAGACATTCTGCATGCTATAGATATTGAGGAAACTCCCATAGTCCAAGCTGAAGATACAAATGAGGGAGGAAAGAAGCTCAAGAAAGCCAAAATAGCCAAGAAGTTAGAGTTTGAAGGTGAGGATGCAGGTTTCATGTTTCAAGCTAGGAAACCAATGAAAAGACATGACAAAAAGGTCTTGGAAAGAAGTAAAGAAGTTCATAAGGTCACTAAAAATGTCCAACCACCACCAAGCATCATTGACCTCTCATCACCTACAAAATAAGATCTAGTCATCAAGCAAAAGAAAGGAAAGGAGAAAATCATTGAGAAAATAGAGATTGAGATCCTTAAGGAGTAGTTGAAGTTAGAAAATCATGAAATAGAAGTCTTGAAGAAAGAGGCAAGGAAACATAATGTTCAAAAGGTGCGGTTTGAGAAAATGAAAGAAGTTTGGGAAGAGCAGGTTAATAGTGTGTAAAAAACCTTAGATAACACACAACAATTGATCAAATGGACTCAAACATTGAGAGGAGAAGTGAAGAATATCAGAAAAATGAACTTGAACTTTAAATTTAGAAATATAAAATTGAAGGACCAAGTCAAAGACCTCCAAGAGCAGTTAGAATTGATCCATGAGGAGTTGGAGAAGAAGGGCTTAAAGATGATTGTGGTTGAAGAACCCATAGCTCAACTCATCATTGATGAAGATGAAACACCTCAAGGGTATTAAATTGAGTTTTAATATGTTTTAGAATTCTTATGGCATGTTTAAGACCAATTTTCTATAGCTGGAGTTTACCTTTTTGAGATAGGGTTAAAATCTGGAAATTTCACAGTTTTTCACATTTTCATAGTGTTTCAGAGGCTTAAAGCTAGAAAAACGCTACAAAAATTTATGTAGCTATATTTTTCCTTCTAAATCCACTTTTTGCATCTTTCAAGGAGGGAAAATGGTGGTGATGAGGTTTTATGTCATGATGGACACCATGAAATAGCAAAGAAGCAAAAATTTTGAGTGCAAAGACCATTTTTTGGATGCTACGAAAGCTCGCGACGAAACTACCATGTTTTCGTAGCGAGTTGTTTTTGAAGGTTTCTGAGAAGTTTAAAAGTATTTTGGACAGGGGGACACATCCAACAGGTCAAGGGACCTTACCACCAGACATTTATGACTTGAAGACAATGCAGTAAAGACAAATCATCAACTAAAGTTTTCGTTGAAGATAAGGAACCTGTTTTTCGGAAAAATAGGGTTTGGTTCGATATGTTTAGGAGGGTCTTTAATATGTCAAGTAGTGATGAATCAGGTCATAGCCTATTCAAACATGTGATCTTTAATCTTAAATGATATGTAATTTTTTTAAAGATAAGATAGACTGATGTAATAAATAGGAGTTTGAATCTTATTAGGAAATGGTCATCTTTAGAGTGTAGCTATCATTTTATTATTAAAAGACATTTTTTTTTCTATTATATGAGGTGTCATAGGAAGAGTTCGATGAATCTAGCGAAGAGGCATATCATCCCTGCTGTAAGAATGTCTAGTTAAAGGCAAATTATCGAAGTTGTAAAGGGTTGGAGATTTTTTGCACCATATTGTTGCTTTATGTAATTTGACTGATATCGGTAATACATAGGACTTCTTCTTGACAGAATTGAGATTATCATGGAGTTTTTAATGTCTTTCTGATCTATATTTTTATGTGTACTACTTTCAGTAGATTTCATCTTTATTACTCAGAATTCATATGTTTATTCTCTGACTTCCTTTATTGATGAAATGACTATGTTCCCCTATGTTCTATGTGTAATTTTCCTTTGTTAAAGACTCTTATCTACCTCAGCTTCCATGTCAAGAAACCTTGCCACTGAATCTACTGATTTTTTGAATCCATAAGCCCAATGGTTGCAATCCTAAATTATTTTCAACCTACATACACAAAAATCAAGTTACTTTTCAAATAGAGTTAGCCATCTAATCCTATCATTATCTAATATCATAAAGCCCTTTGAGAGAGCCCTCTCAGATTGAAGAGCTTAAGCTTCTGTCAAAAGCTGGTTTGAAACAGTTACATAGAGTTGTCTGATCAACAACCAATCAAGTGCAATTTTATGATAACAAGTACATTCCTACGGAAGATCAGGATGCAGATATTTTGATGAAGGTGCTCACCAGGAGAAAATTCGAATACCATAGGGACAGGATCAGGGTGAAGGATAATCCTTTTCTTTTTGAGAGGGAGTGTTGATATTCAACAATAATATCCTAGTGAAAATTATGCACCTACACTAGGATGGAGCCTCGGGCTATTTTTATGTGGATGTCTATTTATAGATGCTTGAGAAAATTCTATTTATAGATGAGGTCTATTTATAGATGTATGTGCAAGTTCTATTTATAGATTGCATGCCTATTTATAGATGCATGTTGACTATTATTATCCCTTAATATTAGTTGGACAATAAATAATAATCTATTCTCAATGATCACTTGGAAATAGTTAAATAAAGTGGCAAATTAGTTAGCTATAGGAATTTTGAGTTGAGTGGTTGGTTGGTGGGACATGCAAGTGGACTTAGTTGTAATTGAGTGATTCAAAGTTGTAATAGAGTTGGAAGTGTAGTTATGAAGGTTTTAAAGTAGTTTAAGTCAGTTAAGTGAGTTAAACTCAATTGGGCTAGTTGTAACTAAAGATACACTAGTGAGAGATAAAGTGAATTAATTATTCATTTTCACAATCAATGGTCTCACATGCAACTAAATATTTACTACTATTAACTACATGCATGTCAGATCCAGTGGAGACCCAGTTGAGATGTAGGTGAAAGGGACAGATTGACTATCAGTTGTGACATTATCACTTGCACACATGAAACCACACACACATTAGATGTGCCCATGAGGACTGTGCAGTAAAGGCAAGCAGGATTCCATTCATTCAAGGATTGCTATCAGCTGGGATTGCGCAGTGGAGGTAGGTTGTCTGGAGATAGTAAATTGGTTAAGGAACTTACCAATTTTTTTATGACAGTGTGATACAGTTAGCTATTGTACTGAGAGCTCTTGGATTGGAGCTTTGTATGTAATTTTTTCATGATCCATGATATAATACATAATATAAGATAGTGGGGTTTTTAGCTATATGCTTTCCTTAGGTAAATTATCTGTGTTATGTGTGATTGATCTTTCTTCATGATATTGTGATTGGCAATTGTGCTTTAAATTCCGCAAATATTTTGTAGAAGGGATTCTGTATTTAACGGTGGCATATAATTGTTAGATCAGGAGAATCCAGGCAATAAATATTTTTTATTAAATCTCTAAAAATGCTACACGAAACCATGTTGGACTGAAACTTTGAATATATTCTTCATCTTCCCTCAAATTCGATCTAAGATTACCTTTAGTTGGAAAGCTTTTATTTCCCCTAGATGCCTGGATGGTCAGATAACCTTACTCGACATGGAACCTTGAAAATGGAAGGATAACTAATATGACTTTGAAATTCAATCTCGATATGTGTTTCCTTCTTATGTGCATATTTCCTTCACCTCTTGACAACCAAATTATTAGATAACCCTAGTCAGATAAGGGCCCCACTACTAAATTTGGTGCAATTTCCTTATTCTTCACCATTTTTGGGAAAAAAAATACACATGAAACCTCTTATACCAAACCATTCATTGGTACAAATCCTAAGGCTTTAGGAGTTAACACAATGAAAATTTGAGAGCGAATTAGAACTTTCCATCTGGATTTGTTGCCACATCATCATCCAAGTCAACACACTTCCATATTTCATTCTCAATTACTACCATGTTTCAACTACCACTTTTCTAATTATCCACCTAAAAGTGTTGAAAATAAGTTCCACATGTCATCACAAATATACTTCCATGTTAGCTACGACCCACTTGATGGCTAAAGAAATGAAATATGGATTTGGATCTTTCTTATGGTAATATTTTGGTGCACTCCTGGACATCCAAATTCTCGAGTTGAAACAATATTTCTAAACCATATGGTATTTTTTTGATGAGCTGATGTGATGCATAATAAAGAGCCTAGAAGCTCATATATGCTGAAGAAGCCCAAATGACTATAATATGATTTCTTCACTTCAACTTCATTTTCCTCATGCTTCCTATGGATTTAAGAGAGGTTCCATATGCCATTGGAAAGGTATCAAAATACGTATTCAACCATATAAATTTCATTCATATTTGGACTAGGGAGCTAGAGAAGAAATTCCTTCAAAGATATGTTATCCAAACTGCAAATTTGACAATGGTTTATTCACAATGAGAATTTTGATGTTTGAATAGAAACAAAAAGCATCCAACATGTTTTGAATCCTTGGAGGGATAGACAAAGAAATATGTGAACATAGCCAAAAATTTATAGCCTTCTTTTATGTATATTACAACTTCGAAGTAACTTCATAATAAATAGAAACAAATAACATTAATGTTGATGTTATATTTGCAGCTATGTGACAACCACAAATACTATTAAAAATACTCAAGAAATAAAATCAAAATATATAATAGAAGATTTGTTTGCAAATATAAAACACAGAACATAAATAGTAAGTTATCGAGGTAAGTGGTGATGACATGTAAGCGGTCACAATTTGTATTTAAAATAAAACTTTAACAACAAAAGAGATGATATGTAAAGAAAAAAAAATACTTTAGTGAGAAAAGTGAAAAAAATAAATAGTAAAAATAAGACATGAGATGGTAAGATAGGAAATACATCCTTCATTGAGTACACCTGAAAATATTGTTTAGATATAATGAGTCAAACTTAAAAAATTAAAAATAATATGTGACAAAAATATTCTTAACAAATGACAAATTTTATAAAATGTGTCAATCAAATTCAAGTAGAAATTAACAAAAATAATCCTTGGCTCAACTACAGTTGGCTTAGTGAGACCTTTTGGGCATTGATATGACCACTAAAAAAAATTCCAACTATCAACGATAACAAATAAATAGTAGTGATAAATATCATCAATTACCAAAGTGAAATATAACTTATTCATTAAGAAATGCTTTCAAACCTCATTGTTACTATTTCAAAGAATTCTTGTAACAAAAGTTTTTGTGAAACTAAATATCTAAACCACACAATAAATTATCACAAAATTGAAGAAATCACACTAATTCATACCATATGTTATGAAACCATATCACAAAAAAGAAGAAAATATAGATAAATGACTTGAGTAGTAGCCTCTTCGAGGGGGAAACCTCCTTTAAATCACATAAATGAACAATTCTTGGATGATAAAAATGACAAGACCTCCTTTCTATTGATAGGAGTCTAAGAGGTCACAATATAATTATAGCCTACATAACAATAATAATTTAGCCTACATAAAAGAAATAATGTAAGGGCACAACAATAACAATAGTGGGACTATATGGGGCACAAAAAACACGATAGTGGACTTCTATGGGGCACAAGAATAATAATATGGGGGCTACATTAAAAATAATAATAAGGGGGATACACTAAAAATAACAATGAGGTGGATACACTAGTATTAAAGGGACATAATATGCCCCTCTCCTTTAAAAAAATTATCTCCTCAATTCTTGAGTAGTTTTGGATGCTTCTATATAAAATTCTCATCCTCCCATGTGAAATCTTCAGTGGGTAAGTTCTTCCACTTAATGAGATATTCTGAAGTTGATCGATTCATAAATGTTGGGTTCTTGTTTCCATGAATGCTTCAGGATCCAATATGATTCTTCCTTTTTCTTCAAGTTCTGGTAATATTGTTTGAAATGGGAGCTTGACAACAATAACCTTCTTTAAGCATGAAACATGGAAGACTAGGTGTACTCGAGAAGATGTAGGAAACTCCAATATGTATGCCATAGTACAAATATTTTTCAACACCTTGTAAGGACCATACTACTTGGGTGATAATTAATTATCCTTCTTAGCTTTCTTGAGGGACATTTGTTTGTATATTTGTAGCTATAAAAATACCCAGTCGCAGATGTCAAAACTTATTTCATTATGATGCTGATTTTCTTGTTGTTTCATTCGATTATGCACTAAAGTGAGGTTATCCTTTAAGAGTTAGAGAACTTGTTCTTGATGCTTGATGTGATCTTCCACTGCTTAAACCTTATAATTTTCTCTTAAATATGATGTGATGGACGGTGGATGATATCGATAAAGTTCCATAAATGGGGTAATTTTTGCAATAGTATGTAAGGAAGTGTTATACCACCATTTAGTGAGAGGTAACCACTTGACCCATTGTATTTTTTTATCAGATGAAAAGAAACCAAGATATCCTTCCAAAAAAAAAATTCACTATCTCATTTTTCCCATCAAAATTAGGATGATAAGATGAGCTATGAGTTAATTGAGTACCAAGTCAAGAAAATAATTTTGTCCAAAATATTGCAGTGAAAATGGGATCTCTATCACTAGCAATAATCTTTGGGTTTCCATGTAGCTTTTGAATTGTGTCCATAAAAGTAGTAGCAACTATACTGGATTTAAAAGGATGATATAATGCACAAAAATTTGCATACTTGGTAATTCTATCAACTACCACCATGGTGACACTCTTTCCTTTGAACTTGGGTAAAATTGTGATAAAATCCATGTAGACTTCATTAAAATTTTGACTTGGAATGGCTAAAGGTTGTCACATACTCGAGGTCTTAATTGTCTCAAATCTATTTTGTTGGAAAACCAAACATTTTGCCGCAAACTTCTGAATATGAGATTTAAGGCCATCCCAAAAAAACACTTCTTAACCTTGTGGTAAGTTTTTAAAAATCATGAGTTCCCTCCTGAGGGGGAGGTGTGCAAGTCCAAAAGAATATTTTGTTTGATTTGAAAATTCGTACATATATATAAGTGATATTTGTACCATAATGAACCTTTTTTCCATATAAATCTATAATATGTAGTGGGATCTTTCTGCAACTTTTGAATGAGTGTCCACACCTCTTCATCACTATTCCATTCATTTCCTGCTTTAGTTATCCAGTCAAGCTGGACAATAGAAATGACATAGAGAAATGCTTCCACATCCTCATCCTTTCTTGAGAGTGCATTTGCAACAACATTTTTATTCCCTTTTTTTATATATGATTTAAAATTGATAACCCAACATCTTTGCGACACATTTTTATTGCTATTTTGAAGATAATATTTGTTCCAAAAAGTAGTTAATACTATCATGATTTCTTTTTTAACCTTGAAGTGTCTTTTCATTAAGTAAGGTCGAAATTTCTTCAGTGCATGTAATATTTCGAACATTTCCTTCTCATAAATAGGTTTTTGTAAATAATTTCCCTTGATTATACGACTTTCAAAAGCAATGGGTCTTCCTTATTGCATTAAAACAACACCAATTCCATTTCTTGAGGCATCACATTCCACAATAAAGGTTTGTGTAAATTCTAATATAGCTAAGACCGGTGTTTGACATGTTTCCTTTTTAAGATGTTTAAAGGCCCCAATTTCTTCTAGAGTCCAAGAAAATTCATCTTTCTTCAGTAATTTTGCTAGAGATGCTTCTATTCTCCCATAATTATTAACAAAATTGTGATAATACCCTATCAACTAGAGAAATATTGGAATATTATTAAGAGTTGTGGGGATTTTCCATTTCTTAGTGGCTTTAATTTTCTTAGTGTCTACCTTAACACCCTCATGAGATACAATATGGTGCAAATATTCCACCTCTTGTACTCCAAAGAAACATTTGGACGTTTTTTCATATAATTGTTTCTCATCTAATAGTTTGAGCACCCTATCAACATGTTGAACATGATCCTTCCAAGACTTGTTGTAGATTGGTATAACATCAAAAAACACTACACAAATTTTCTAAGGAAGGGTTTTAAAATTGAATTCATCAAACCTTGAAATCTGGAAGGTGCATTAGTTAGGCCAAAAGGCATGACCAAAAATTCATAATGACCTTCATGAGTTATGAATGTTGTTTTTGGAATTTCTTCAGTTTTCATTCTAATTTGATGACATCCTAAATGAAAATCTATCTTGGTGAAGTAAATTGTTTCATGTAATCCATCCGACAATTCATCAATGAAAGGAATAAGAAATTTGTCTTTAAAAGTGAGCTTGTTGAGCTCCCTATAATACAGAGACAGATGCCAAGATCCATCCTTATTGTGCACCAATACTACTTGAGTAGAGACATAACTTTGGCTAGGTTGAATTATACCGGCCTCCAACATTTATACAACCATATGTTCAATTTCACTCTTTTGGGCATAGGGTTATCTGTAAGGCTTGATTTTTGGAGGAACGCTTCCTGGAATCAAGTGAATAGCATGACCATGATCATAAATATGTGGGAGGCCTTTTTGAGTCTCAAATACATTTGAATGATTTTCCAATATTATTTGGATATTTGGATAAAAAACGGATGATTTCAATGTCTGAACAACTAGTGATCATAATTTTACAATTATGCCTCGTTATTCTTTCTTCAGAATATTTATTTTTCCATTAGAGATGATTATATTCCCCAATTTAATTATGATTCTCCTTAATTAAATTTCCTTTCCTTCCCAGGAAAATTTCAAAAAAAATTGTGGAAAATTAAAATCCATCGGCCCCAAAGATTGTAGCAATTGGACTCCTAATACAACATCAACACCACCCATTGGAATGGAAAGCATTGGACTATTAAATAAATATTCCTCCATGGTTAGATTGATATTATTACACTTCCTTGAGAAATTCATAGTTCCTCCATTTGCAACAATCACTTGATACTCTGGTGTTGGATATAGAAAGAAATTAAATTCCTTGGCTATATTATAATGGATAAAATTATGGGTACAAGAAGAATCGATCAACGCTATTACCATATTTTTCTTAATATATCCTTCTATCTTGAGAGTTTGAGGAGCGATAATTCCTACCAATGCATTATAATATATGGTCGGATTCATTTATTCTTTTTCTGGGGTTGGTTCCTAGTGTAGATCCTATTCTTTTGATGTTTCTTGTTCGTTCTCTTCCTTCTCTACCTCCTCTTCAAAATCTATGTAAGATAACTTCTTCTCAACACACTTATGACCCTTAGTGTATTTTCTATCACAACTATAACAAATCCCTTCCTCTTTTTTCCTGTAGTTGTTGTGGTGTCAACCTTATAGGTTGTGGGAGGCAAGGAGCAACATCACTTAAATATTTATGTTTGTGAGTGATAGACTTACTTGTTACCATAATTTTTCTTTCAACTTTTCTTTCCACCTTGAATGCCTTCTCCAGTGAACCAGGTTCCCAAAGGTGAACCTCATGTTGGATGTTATCCTTTAAATTCCCTAGGAATACATCAATCCTATGCTCCTCTCAAATATCATTTACCTTGATATTAAATATTTGTAAGTCCTTAATGTGCTCTGTCACTGTACCCTTTTAATTAAGATTAATCAATTGGATAAATAAGGTATTTCTCTTTGTATCCTCATAATGTGCTACCAATTATTCCGCAAAAATTGTCCAAGTGGCAATTGACTTACGAGAATAAATCCATCGATACCACACAAATTTATTTCGCTCTAAATATAAATATGCAATGCGTACCTTTTGTGTGCATGAAACATCATGTAGATCAACAAATTGCTCCATTTGTAGTAACCATGTTACCAAATCCTTGCCATCAAACTTCCTCATATCGATCTTTGGAATGTGGTGGGTCTTAAACCCAAAATTGGAGTCTCTAAAATCATAATTCATATTCCTTTTGTCCTCATCATTATTTTCAATGATTACCTTTCCACCATTGAGAAGCCTTTCTTGTAGAAACTTCGTCAACCCTTTGAGTTTGATATTCATCGCATCCATGTCTACTTAAAAAAATCTCATCTCTTATTTTAAACCATCCTTCAAGCCTTCCATGTTTCCTTTTATTTTTGCTTCTAAACCATCTATCTTAGCTTCTAGTTCATTTTTTCTTACTCTTTGTGAGAGCAAAAATTGTTACACTTGGTCTTGTAATTTTGATATGTCATGTTGCATTTCTTCCTCTTCTTCATGCATCATAGTAGATATTTTTGGTTAGTTACCAGCTATGTTCATTTTTTTGTTTCAAGGAATTTTGGAATCAAACAATGATATTTGTACTTAACTATGCCCTTGGGATCATTTCAAGCTGATTTTTTGAATATAAACTATGCAAAATTTAAAACAACTACATGCCTTTTTCTTTCTTTTTAGGAGCTCGATATTGAAATTGTTGTTAGTTTTTAGGCTTTTGTGGTTATCATTTGTAACAGAGATTCTCAGGTTATCCACAGTGTAAAAATGATCATGTCGACGTTTCGAATCCTAACGGGGATCCATCTTCAGGACCAATTGCTGAATGATGAAAGATTGAAAGAAGAACAAGAGAAGTAATAAATAGGGAATGAGGAACATAAAAAAGGTGACCTAATTTAAATTGATTTAGCTGATTTTATATATAATAATTTTTGAATTTAAATATTTAATATAATAATTATTAATGTTAATAATTATTTATTTACAAAATCCCTAATAGCACTTTTACTAATATTAATTATGCTTATTTTAATTATTAATTTAATATCATAAGAAACAATTTTGAATACTAATGTTTTTTTATTTTATTAAAAGGGTTAATATTTATAAAAAGGTTAAATTTTTATTTATTGAATGTATTTCCTTATTAAAAAATATATATATTAATTGTTGTAACTCTGTAATTTTCAATCTCCAAGGTCTGAAATTTTGTCTTGTGGTATCCCTCTAAGTCTTCTTTCCAATGCCACAAGTCAGAACAAGATTGGATTCTTCAAGAAAATGTTATTCCCAATCTCCCATGGTGCCTGATTATAGGCTTGTTTAGTAGAGCTAATTGTATGAAATTCTACGTGTGAATGTTTTGACCTTTGGCCCTAAAAATGACACAAGAAAAACTAAATTCCATTCAATTTTTGAGAAATTAATATCCGATACTCATAGAGAATGTTATGTCGATTTTACCTAGATCACTTGTTTGAGATTGAATTGTGGAGCCTACAAAAAACCTAAATATTTAAAATCATATCTTAGAAAATATAGTGAACCAATATCTAAAATTTTTAAAAAAAGTTCACCAAGAGTTCGGCTCTACATGGTAGAAATTTCAAATTCTAAATCCTTGTAGAAAAAATGTTAAATAAAAAATTCCAAGATAACTATTTTAAGTAGTGAAACCCTAGAACCCAAAGCTCCGATACCAAAATTTATGCAACAAGATCACAAAATAGAATAAAAAATAGATAAAAGACTTGATATTTAGCCTCTTCGAGGGGGGAATATCCTTTACATTACGTAAATGAACAATTCTTGGATGATACAAATGACAGTACCTCATTTCTATATATAGAAGTCTATAAGGTCACAATAATCAGAGCCTACATAAAAATAATAATGTAAGACCACACCAATAAAAATAGTTGGATTCTATGGGGCACAATAATAAAAACAGTGGACTTCTATGGGGCACAACAATAACAATATGGTGGCTATGTTAATAATAATAATAAGGGGGCCACACCAGTATTATAGGGACCTAACAGCATACTTTGTGTGAATATGTTGTCTCGTTTTTCTTCTTCATAAAGGTATTTGTAATCAGCTTCACTTGAGACAATCATGGAACCGTTTAATAATTTTATTTTTACATGGGTTTATAAATACAACTTACTCACAAATATGTAATAAGGAAAAAAATGAAAACAATGGACTCTATATAATGTGACTCAAGAGGGATTGAAGGGACGCACTTCCATAATCATAACATGTTATCATATCTCAAAAAATATTTTAAAGAAAATAAATTCCAAATGATGCATGATAACACCTTATGTCTTCCACATATGCATGAATTGCATTTTGGTCAATCATCAAAGATTGTATTTCATTAAATTATACATACATACATACATACATACATACATACATACATACATACATACATACATACATACATACATACATACATACATATATATATATATATATATATATATATATATATATATATATATATATATATATATATATATATATATATATATGTCCCCCTCCAAATAAGTGTCCATGGGTATTGATCAGCAAAAATAAATCCAACATTAGAACAACCATCAAAACAACTTCCATTAAAACTTCATAAAATTTTAAAACTGAATCAACCACTGTGTAAGTAAAAATCTATAAGATAAAACAACTAATTTATGTGTTGTTTTAGGAAAAATATTCTCAATTGTAATCACCAGTTCCACTGTAGATCTAAGATTACTCTTTAATTTTTTAAATAGGCACAAATTTCTATTCTATTCCTCCTTTTTCATGAGATGCAACCATGATGTTTAGACATGCATTTCAATCTTCAGGGTAAAAAGTAAAATTTTAGTCATTAGGGTTGATATAAATTATAGGTAGGGCACCAAGATTAGCTGAAAGAGTAAATTTAATAGTTATATGAATAGAAACAAAAAAATCAGTAGCAAAAAGAACAATATGTTTAATATTGAAATTAGTATTGAAAGATTTAGATGGAGAGGAATGAACATGTCCAGTAGAGGAATGATATTTTTCAGACACATGAAGAGTAAGGCTTGTAATAATTGTGCCCCAACCTTTATATTCTGCATGAGAAGGGTCGGGGAAAGGCTTCCAACCATCATTAGAATCATTATCTAAGGGAATTAGTAGTAGGGTTCTTCATTAGAATCTCATGAAAATTAGGATGAGGGAGAAAAGGAGAAGAATCACTTCTTTAAAATATTGGGGTTTGACAAGTAACATTAGGGGAAGCTAAAAACAAGTTCCCAGTAGTGGAAATTTGATGAAATCCCTCCGAGTCTACATTAAAGTGGACATAAAACAATTTTTCTTGTTTCTTGAATTATCCCACAAACCATGAGGTATATTTCCTCTTCGTTGGCCCATCCTGCCTAGTCGACGAGGATGGAAACACATATATGCAAAGTGACCAACAAAAATAACACTAAAAAATAACCAAAAAACAAGTTGATATTTAAATCATCAACACATTTCCCTTTTAAATATCTACAATGAACATGAATCCAAGACACAGACCAATGAGATCCGTTGTAGGGGAAATGAGGGTTTATGGTATGGAAGGTAAGTACAATGAGAGGGGATAACGTGGAACATAACTAGGGAAGGGATTCCTTGTAATTATCTATAAATATGCATGCTATTTTTTTTTCTTTTCAGATAGAGGGCATTTTAATTTTAACTTTTAGACCTCCTTTTTCTTTTTCAATATTCCAACATATCATAAAATCAATTAGAATTGCATGTAATTATTCAAATTTTATATATGAATTAACTCAGAGTAATGACCACTAGCATGATATACAAGTTACTGGGGCTAGGGTTTTTAAGGATATGATGGTTTAAGCTCATGGAAAAGAGTAATGAATCGAAAAAGGGAAATTTATTTCATTAAAATCAGTGAGAAGAAGAATTAATTGTTGGGAATAAGGATTAGAGAAAAAATTGAACTATTATTCATATGAGGGTTCTCTTGTTTTTCATAAAATTGAGAGTTTTTTTCTTTAAATTTCCTAGTAGAATGAAAATTTCTAGATCTACTTCATGAAAACCTAGGTCGAAATAGGGATTTTCATTATACAAAGCTTGAAAACTAATTTCGTGAGGTTGCCAACAAAATATTTTGCAAAAAAAATATATTTTGGAGGGAAAATTAATGTTTACATAATGGATAATGAGAGAATATAAAATTAACACTCACATTATAAATATAGATAGCATAATACCTATTGTAATGAAAACAAAACTTAGAACCATTAATCATTATTTAAAATACAAGGAAGTTTTGCAATTTACCATACAAATACCAGCTTACCTCAATTTTAATTTTCTCAGTCAATGCATGACCTTCAAAGATAGTCCAACAATTGTTTTATGATTTTAAAAAGAAAATTTACCATTTACCCTTCACAATTACAAACATCACTATTGAAATAAGTTGAATAACGAAGCAAATTAGATAAAATTAAAACTTTCCTAGAATGGTCTCAAATTCCCAATTTGAATGAACAATTTCTATGCAAAAAACATTATTATGAGTGGTCTTAGATCTCACAACCCTAAAAATCCTTAGCCCTTTATCAACACTATGTGCTCACATTCATTATCTTCATCTAAAATTTCCACCTTCCATATCTAGATTTAACTCTTAGAGTGGTGTAAATCCATATCATACTGGACATTTTCAGGAATGGAATATAATCAACACATTAATTGGGCTCAATACAATAACCTATTTTTTATTTGGAGTGGCTCATCATTTCATTCATCCTCAATACCCACAAAAAATAAAACACTTCAAACCATCAAACCAACACAAGGACGTATCAATTTACCACATGGATCAGATGCACATGCAGGATTGAAGTTTTTCTTAAATTTATGCATTGGATAACTCAAAGGAGTCCTGCATACCAATACATTTCACCTAAATTTGACAAATAACAGTGCCAAAATCTATCTTTTCATACATACATAGAGACATGCACACACACACACACACACACATAATATGAAGAACATATATATTGAAGAACATAATATGAATATTGATATTATCCATCATTTCACATCCATATCCTCATGTTTTTGACATAAGATGTATTTCACATCACATGCACTTAAAAGCAAGCAGAAATAAAAGCAAGAGGAAATAAAAGAAGGAAAGTAAATGAAAACAAAGAAAGAAGAACAAAGCAATGATCAAGGTTGAAATAATCCTAAAGTAACATTAAAACAATGTTCGATATGTGCTCCATTTGTGGGGTATGAAAAAAACATATCATCATCATCCTTTAGTAGGTATGAATTCTTTCCCATTATCACTGCAAATTTGTAAGGATCAATCCATACCTTTAGAAAATTTATCTTCATGTGAAAAAAATCACAATAATAGTTTTTAACCTACTTCAAATGTAGTAGCTTTATCATTTTTGTAAAAATACTTCTTGACAATACTTTTCTTCTTTTCTATTTGATTTAAAGCTAAATTCCTTTGTTCATATAAGACCAATAAAGCATGATATTTGTTAATAAAATCATATTCTTTAAATTCTTCAGTTTGAAATGCTACGTGAAAGGAAGCTAATTGAAATTCTACGTGCATCATGGCTTCTTGAAGATATACTAACTGAAGGAGAATTAACTCAGTACTGACTTTAGTTTTCGTTCTGTCTACCCATAGGGCATAAGATAGCACTGTATGCCATTTTCTTGGATTATCATTCATAATTCTCTTAAAAATATTAATTAAATTTTTATTTATGGACTATGAAATTCCATTTTCTTGCGGGTAATAAAATGAAGAATATGAATTTTTGATACAAATTTGTTGCAAAATATTGAAACTTTATTTGAAATTAATGGAAGTCCATGGTCTGAGACAATGTGAATAGTAGTTCTAAATCTAGGAAGGAGGGTTTCTTCAAGGAAAATAACAACTTAGTCCTTACTTTTTTTATTGAGGGGGAATTATTCATAACACTTTGTGAAGTAACCTGTGGTAGTCAGGATAAAATTATGTCTAGCTGAGGATGGTGGATTTATAGGTCCAATAAATTATAATCCCCATTTGATAAAAATATAGTTTGAGATAATAGGTTTCAAGGGGATGGCTAAATATTGCAATCTTCCTACTACTCACTAACCTTCATCACAAGATTTCACAAATTTAAAAGTATGATGAAAAATATGAGTCCAATAATATGCAATCCCTAAAACATTTTAAGTAGTAGATTATGTGGAAAAATGACCACCTACATGATGATATTGTGGAGAAGAAACATGTAATGATTTAATTATTTCATTTTCATATTTCTCATTTACACATCTCAACAATATAACTTCAAGATATTTTATGAATAAGATGTTTCCTATGAATACATATTTTGAAGCATGTAGCCTTAATATTCTCCTTTGTATCTTGTCGAATTTATTAGGATATATTTGGTGAATTATATACCAAAATATATTATGACACTAAGGGTTATTATGCAATTCAGATTCCTCGCAGCTAATGTAGAATAATTCCAAAAAATATTATTTTTGGTATTTAACCTCGTCATTATTTCCTAGATTTTTTGCCAAACGTAAAGGTAGGTTTCACCCTTTGATTGCATGTGTGGTAGTCATTGTCAAGTCATATTATTTTATTTTAGTTAACTAATGGATTAATTTTCTAGACATAATATTTTGGGATAACAAAAATTTGACTACTAGCAAAGGAATTTTGACTTTTGTATGTTTACCAATAATTAGATGCCTAAATTTTTCTATTGCCTTCACCAAAGAAAATGCATGTTTTTCTATTAATGAATATTTTAGTACTTGGTCAAAAAACTTTGACTCATAAATTCTATAGGTTGATCAATCACTTCTTAATTTTTTTGTAATAAAATAGTAGAGATAACTTCTTTTGTAGCATTAGTGTAAATAATAAAATCCCTTGTAAAGTTTGGGATGACCAAAACATGGGTTGATGAAATAGTTTCTTTAATTTTTTGAAATTATTTTTTAGCAGATGGAATTCGATGAAAGGTTTGATCATTTTTTAACATAGGATGTATATGTTTGACTATCCTTGCAAAATCATGTATGAATCTCCTAACAAATTTAATCTTTCTAATGAAAGATTGAATATCCTTTTTGGATTTATGAGGAAGTAGGGCCTAAATTGATTTTTCTCTTTTAATATCTATACTAATTCAAGAATTGGATACTATATGTCGAAGAAATTTTCCATATTTAACTCCAAAAATAGATTTTGAAGGATTCAAATATATTCCATATTTTTGACAATGAGTGAATACTTTTTGTAAGTGATTGAAATGATTGCTTCATTTCTTTGAATATACAACATTATCATTTAAGTATACTTTAATAATGACTCCAATTAGATAATCAAATGTTATATTCATGGGCCTTTGGAAAGTGGTCGTGACATTAATAATACTAAAAGGGATTCGATTGAAATCATAATATCCCTACTTAGTGGAAAAGGTAGTCTTGTGCCTATCATGTTTCTTAAGATAAATTTAGTTATATCCAAAGAATATGTTTAAGAGAGATATCATATCAAAACCAACAACATATTGTAGAATAAAACCCATGTTAGGGAGTGGAAAATTAAATTTCACACTAGATTTGTTAAGGGAACAATATTCAACACATAAATAAATGTTGACAATTATTTTCCTTATCAGAACCATATTAGCTACCCACTTAGAATATTGGATTTGAAAAATGATGTAATAACAGAGCAACTTATCGAATTCAACCATTATGGTGGCCTCAAGGGAAGGATTTATAGGTCTCTACTTTTTTCTTACATGCAAGTGTTTGTTATTTATAGGGATTTCATGACTCATAATTGATGGATCAAATCCTTGTAGGTATTTGTAAGACCAAGAAAATATAACTGAAAATTTGTGAAAGGAATTTTTTTTCTTTTTGTATTTCTTTAGCAAAAAATGTTTCTGAGAAATATAAAATTGTGGGTTCCTTTTCAATGTCTATATTAACTTGAAACAGTTCTATTAGTTGTTTTGCTGAAAATTTTACTAATTGGGTTATTAATATTAGTTACATCATTGGGTGAGAAGGTATCTTCTAAAGTAACTCTACCCTTGGGATATTTTTTCTACCCTATATTTATAATCTTGGAGGATTATTTAACTTCATTGATAAGAAAATAATGAAGAGTGTCATTTTCTTCAAAAAAATTCCAAGACTCTTCATTATCAAGAAAGTAAGGCCTATATAATGATACTACAGGAGAACCTGGTTTATTGGACATGTCAAAAAATTCAAGTCTTACATCATATGTGGCTATACCATATGCAATGGTGTTCATGCTTCCACTGATATGAGTAATATTGAAACTGTAAAATTTGGTAATAATTTCCGAAGCCAAACTGGTATATTATCTCATAAGCTTATTTGAAGGTGCATAAATTTTTTTAATCAAATTTAAAATCAGTGATGAGTTTCCAAAGATAGTCATATTTTGGTGTCCAAGTTTAAGAGTGTTTTTCAAACCAAGCATAATAGCTTCAAACTCTGTTATATTGTTAGTGCAATAAAAAATTATTCTATAAGAAAATGTGTGCATCTTGCCTAAATGGTTTTGTATAATGATTCCTGCACCATTTCCTTCTTGGGATGATGCCCCATTGAAAAAAAAAAAAAATCAAACTTGATGTGAATCTTGAGGAGCATTGAAAATATTTCCACTTTCAACTCCGCTTCATTAAGGTTTGAGTAAATTCCAATATCATCTTATACATACTTAACTAAGAGTTAAGGGAGATTTTCAATATAGGGAACTATTATTTTCTTTATGTAGACTATGTTGTTTTTAGGTCATTTAGGTATAGTGATACGAATGGAATCCATTGAGTAATATCCTCCAGTTAGATATTGACAATTTCCTCTTAAGATAATAGAATAGTTAATAATGGCTATATCAATTACTTGTATGTTGCAATTGGTACGTATTTTCGGAGGATAACACATAATTAACGTAACATATTTAACTTCTCCAATGGTTTTTTTATTTTATTTATTGAGTGTAACATGTTCCTGGACACTTGATTAGTACAATATACCATTAATTCTTCAATTATAGTCTTGGACATAACTTTGGGGCTTGATCCCCTATTGATAAGATAACAATGAGAAATTTTATTAAAAATTTTAATATAAACATAAAAGGGTGGATTCTTTATATTTAATTATGGTTCAAACCACTTTGTTCATAGAGATTTGTAATTCATCTTCCATTTCAATAACCTTACACGTAAATTTTGACGTTTGGCTTGTTTTGCAAGAAATTTTTTAAGATTTGCAATCTGCACAAGAGTTATATCTAAGTCTAATAATGTAGAATTAGATTTGATTTTAGCTAAATATTCAATTATATTGTATCTTTATTAACCTTAGAAGGATTTACATTTTATTTCAAATTAGCATTATTTCCATCCTTACTAGGGCTTTGAGGGGCATATTGCTTACGGGGAAAATTAGCATTATTGCAATCATAGAATTATTTCAAATTTTTTTATTATAATTTTGTCCATGAATATTTACAATGTGAACATATTTTTCTGACCAATCTAAACTATTTATAGAGGCATTATTTATAAAAGGTGTTGATTTATTTTCACAAATCCTTTCTTTGCTTGCTTTCATGACCTCACATGTTTTCTCATTGTGATAATCGTCACATAAATTACACCATGGAAGCTTTCTAGGAAAAGAAATAAGTGAGGATGTAACATTCTTAGGTTAAGAGGAAGAAGGAAGAGATGAATTAATTTGCAATGGAGAGAATTTATTCTTAAAATATATCATCTTATTATTTGTATCTTGCATCAGTTGCAAGACAATAGACATTTCAATACTTTTAATCGATTCATTCAAGGGAAGCCCAATTCTCAAGTTTTTGTCTTAGAATTCCAAATAGGTTTGTAAGGTTGATGCAATGTTGTTGATATCCTTTTTCTTAAAGTGTATTTTTGTATGTGGGAGGTACAATGATATTATAATGAATTAAGGTAACTTGATTGTGAGGTCTAATAATGTAATTCGATTATATAATTTAAAGCATCTTAAATTAAAACATAAGATCAATTCACTAGTTTGAAACACCATATTATTATATTACTTTAACCAATAAGTAGGGCTCCATTGTTTCCCATATGTAGATTTAAACCAGTAAAATAGTTCAACCCAAGTGGGAAAATACTTAGGAGATAGGTCAAATAAATCATATGTATCTGTCCCTTCCAAGTTATTTACAAAAAAATTCATGTAAAATTCATTAGTATTAGCTCCTATGTTATTACAAGAATTGGAGAAGGGATTTTAATGTTCTTCAGCAATACAAGTGCCATTCCCAGAAAACTTAGGCAAGTAATCCTTAAACGTTGGTAAAGGAGAAAAGGATGGAGATAAATCTATAGGAGAAGGTACATCATCGGGTTGCATTCAAATCCTCTTCAAATTCAAATAAACCATAAAATTTAATAACCTTATAGAGAGGAGGTGAAACCATCTTGAATGGTGTCATGTTAAACATAGGTATCCATTGTATAAGATTGGAACTGGGCTCATAAAGGCATCTTCTGAGGATGTTTTTAATTTGTTTAAGTTCTTATTTTTGACTCTTTACTGCATATAAATAATTTAATTCATGGGGTTTCCCTCTAAGCCTATGTGACTAATGAGCAATAACAATTGTTTGACAAGAAGAAGAACTTGGTTGGTCAAGAAGTGTATGAATTTACTTGAAAATATTGATATTATTAGGTTTTATCCTTTCTAATCTCTCTCTAAATTTTTCATCAATAATTTATATATATCTAGATATTGCAGCACAATATCTCTCAACTTCTTCCCCATTTTTGGCTATATCTAGCATGACATTGAACAAGCATACTGTAATTTTATTTTGACTATTAAGGTTTGGGAAAAAATTAGGCTAAAATAGGGTTGGTAATGTCATTTATTGTAAGGATAGTGAAAACTTTAAACAAGTTCTTCTAGTTCAAAAAATATATCATAAAGATATCTAGGAAGTAAGATTGAAAAAATAAATAGCTAACCTTTGTTAAATATTTTCCTTTCAGATTATTTAGAAAGCATAAATAAATAAGAAACACTATCTTCTTGTTCAATGCTTGACTGAAGTGTACAATTTATGTTCATAACCTCCAAGAAAATTATAGCAAGAAAAAATGATAAAGAGAAAGAAAGCATAAAACAAAAATTAAAACAAACAAATTCCATAAAAAATTAAAACAAAAATAAAAAATAAAAAAAAGGAAAAGAGAATAAAAGAAAACACAATGACCACTTTACGTTCCCAAATATAGTTAGCAAATAAATGCAAATGTCTAAAATAGAAATGCTAATCGTCCAACATTTTTTGAATCCTTGGTGGGCTACACCAAGAAAGATGGGAATGTAGCCCAAAATTTATAGCCTTATTTTATGTACTTTGAAGTAAATACCTAATAAATCGAAAGAAACAACATTAATGTGACCTTTTATATTTACATGAATGCACCAACCATAAATGTTGTTTAAAAACATCAAGAAAGAAAATCAAAATATCTAATAGAAGATTTTTTTGCAAATATAAAACACATAACATAAATAGTAGGCTATCAAGGCAAGTAATAATGACCATAAATAATGAGCCTTAATAACCTTCATTGCCTATATTTAAAATAAAAATTTATGAAAAAAAGAGATTCCATATACAAAATAAAAGATATTGAAATGAGAAAATTGTTGAAAATAAATAATAAAAATAAAAAAGAGGATGGTAAGATAAGAAATAGATCCTTCATTTAGTATTATTATAAATATTGTTTATATATAATGATTCAAACTTACAAGATTAAAAATAATCCATGATATAAATCTTCTTGACAAATGACAACATTTATAAATCGTGTCAATCAAATCCAAGTAGAAATGAACAAAAATAAGCCTTGGCCCTGTCGTAGTTGGCTCAATGAGAACTTTTGGATATTGGTATGACTACTTAAAAAAAAACTGCCAAATATCAGTGATGATAAATAAATAACAACGATATATATCATTGATGACCAAAGTGAAATATACCTTATTTAGTAAGGAATACTTTCAAAACTAAGTTTCTACTATTTCAAAGAAGTCTTGTGACAAAATTTTTGTGAGACCCCAAATATCTAAACCAAACAAAAATTTACCCCAAAACTAAAGAAATCACACTCATTCATACCATACTCTATGTGAAGATATTGCCCCATTTTCATTCTTTATGTAGGTATTTGTAATCAACGTCACTTGAGATAGTAATGCAATCATTTCATAATTTTATTTTTACTCGGGTTTATAAATAAAAATGACTCAAAAATAGTTTAGAAGGAAAAGTAATGAAATTGATGGACTCTACATCACATGACTCAAGAGGGAGGAGGGGACCCACTTCCATAATCATAGCATGGCATCATATCTCAATATTATTTTAAATAAATTCCAAATCATGCATGATAATACATTATGCCTTCCACATATGCATATATTTCAATATTGTCAATCATCGAAGATTGACTTTCATTCAATAATCCCTATATATATATATATATATATAGATAGATAGATATATCCCTCCAAATAAGTGCACGATATGTGTCCATAGGTACTGATAATAAAAAATAAAGCCAACATTACAACGACTATCAAAACAACTGCAAACAAATTTTCATAAAAGTTTGAAACTGGATCAACAAATTTATAAGTCAAAATCTATAAGAGAAAAAACTGAGTTATGTGTTATTTCAGAAAAAAATCTTGTTAATTGTAGTCATTTGTTGCCTTATAGATGAATATGCATGATTTTCATTAGGCATACATTATTGTTCTTTTTCTGCTTCTTCATGAGATGCAACCATGATGCTTTGACCCACAATTGAATTTTTAGGGTTAGAAGTAAATTTTCATCATTAGGGATGAAAACAATTATAGGAAGAGAACTAGGATTAGTTGAGTAAGGAAATTTAGTAGCAACATATTCAATAGCAACAATCATAATATGTTTAAGATTGGAATTAGTATTGGCTGCTTCATATGGAGATGATTGTGCATGATTAACTTACAAATGAGACTGTTCAAACACATGATGAGTAGGACTTGCAATACTTTGTCCCCAAAATTTATCTTCTACATGAGAAGGGTTGGGAAAAGGGTTATGAGCATCATTATAATCATTATCCCAGGTGTTAGTAGCAGGATTTTGTACTGGAAACTCATGAACATTAGGATGGGGGAATAGAAGAGAGGAAACACTTCTTTGAAATTTTAGGGGTTACCAAGCAACATTATGGGAAGCTAGAAGTAGTGGCCAATTGATAGAATTCCTCTGATTCTACATTAGAGTGGAAATAAAATGTATTTTTCTTGCTTCTTTCGCTATCCCACAAACCACGAGCCTATTTCCTCTACCCTGACCCATTCTTCCTAGTCAACAAGGATGGAAGCTTATTATATCTACAATGAGAGCTACAAAATTAACACTAACCAATAACTCGAAAGCAAATTGATATTTAAATCATCAAAAAATTTCCCTTTTAAATCACTATAGTGAAATTGAATCCAAGGGATAGGGTTTTTTAAGGATATGAGGTTTAAGCTCATGGAAAGTATTAATGGGTGGAGGCAGGGGAAATTTCATTAAAATTGGTGATCAAATGAAGTAGTCATTGAGAATAAGTATTCAAGAAAAAATTGACCTATTATTTGCATGAGGGGTCTCATATTTTTCATAAAATCAAAATTTATCTTTATAAAATTACCTAGTAGAATGCTCATTTCTAGAGCCACATCATAAAACCCTAGATAAAAGTATGGATTTTCAATATATAAAGATTGGAATCTAATTTCATTAGGCTTCTAGAAAAATATGTTGCAATAAAAAGATATTTCGAGGGAAAAATAATATTAACATAATGAAGTATGAGAGAATAGACAATTAACACTAGAAGTATAGACAAAGACAACATAATATATTTTCTAATGAAAAAATAAAACAAATATCCATTAATAAGTATCTAAAACAAAATCCAACTATGCAATTAACCATACAAATACCAGCTTACTTGAATCTTATTTTTCCCAATCGGCACATGACCTTCAAAGATAGTCCAACATTTGTTCCATTATTTTAACTAAAAAATTTACCATTTACCCTTCATAATTATATATATTAATATTGAAATAGTTTAATAATGGAGTGAATTAGAGAAAATGAAAAGGTTTCGAGAATGATCTCAAATTCCAAATTTGAATGAACAATCACCATGCACAAACCATTATTATGAGTGGTTGTGGATCTCACGACCTTGAAAATCAACCCTCGATTAGCACTATAGATGGTCACATTCATTGTCTTCACCTGAACTCACCACCTTCCATATCTTCATTTAATACCAATAGTAGTTTCAATCCACATCATACTTGGTGTGTTTAGGAGTGAAAGTAAATGAATATTTTAATCAATATCAAGACATTAGCCCAACTTTGCTGGGAGTAACTCATCATCCAAGTCATCCTCAATATCCACGAAAAACCAAACTTCAATCCATTAAACAAAAATTAGGGTGTACCAATTTACCACATGGATCAAATGCACGAGTGAGACTGAAGTGGTTCTTAAATTTACGCATTGGAAAACTAAAAACATACATGCATACCAATACATTTCAATGAAATTTGACAAATACTAGTACGAAAAGCTATCACCAAGCCCCAAGTATAATCAAAATTTTCTCACCAATGTAATAAGACACTATATAATATGTGCTACACAAAACATTTGACCTTCTATCCATATGATAACCATTTTCACAATGCTATAGAAACTTGTGACTATTTTATATATGAAATAATGGTGAGAGTAAATCCATAAACATATAATTCTCCCCTTTAAGCTTTCGTAAATTCTCTTAAATAAGTTTTTTTTGATGCCTTTTTTATATTCATGCATTTGGCTTGCATTGCATCTACATACATTGAAGCACATACTATTCATATTGATACTAGCCATCAATTCACATCCATATCTTCATGTTTCTTACATAATATGTATCTCACATAACAACTTATAGAATATCAAACATTTTTATGTGGTGTCCCCCTCCTTTGATCATGAAATAGCTTGATAAAAGCAAAAATTAAGGTCATTTAAGGCATGTCAAGGAAATGATAGAGGATGAATTTTGAAGCTTAATACAAAATTGAATGTTAGTGAAAGTTGGTATCAAGAGACAATACACATTCAATAGACTCCCATGTTTCTCAAGTTTGACATCAATTACATTGTAGTTGACATCAATGAAAACATATGTGCAACAATCAAATTTACATAGGGGTAGGTGGTGCACTTTCACAAGAAAAGAAGGATCCCTGGTAACACATTCCTTTTCACTTGGTAACCTATGAGCTAAAATATATCAAGAAATGTAAAGGATATTTTGATGCCTTAATGTTTTTCCACTTTTGGGACCTAAGGTTCCATAGATGTGACATAATATCTATAGTGAACAATCAGTGCAAATCATGTAAGTGCAAGTGGGATTATTAGTTAGAAACTTGCACAGAAGAGGAGAAATATAAAAAATCCCTAATTTTCTAGGAATTGATTTCAAGAATTGGTTATTATCCTATCCAAGTTAAAAAGGTAAAGTCTTAGGAAAAAAGACAGCCATTGTCCCATAATCAAGAAATATGTTGGGAATCAGCTTAGATAGAACAATAAAATATGCAAAATCAAGAAAAAAAGCTTCTAGGTTAGCCCAGGAAGCTTTCAAAATAGGCCAATGCTTGAAATCAAGGAGAAAGAGAAGGAAAGCATGAGGAGAGAGAGGAAAGGAAAAAAATAACTGAATAATAGAAGAAAAGAGTTGATGAATATTAGCTAAGATTAGAAGAAGAAAAGAAAGGGACACATGATGGGAAAAAAGCTAAAGTCAGGGAAGATTCTTGCCATGTAAAATAAGATGAACTAGATCTAGAAATAGAAGCATAGAAAATTAAAATGATATGGAGGTGGACTCAATTATATGTTTAGTTCTATAGATCATAGGAGGCCACTTGTCGATGATGGAGATTGGCATCAAACTAGCCAAGAGAAAAAAAGTGATTCATATGAACAAGTTTAGGTTTGATCATAGCATGAACAAGATCATGGAACAAGTGAAGAAACCATATATCACATCAAATATACTACTAATATAGATTACCAGTAAGAGGACCATAGTTCTTGACACTAGAAATGATACCCTAGATATGGTCTCATAAGGCACAACATTCTCTCAAGCCACTAAGAGAAATGTACACATTCTAATATAAAATATCAAGGAGAAATATGCATGGATATGTTATTTCAAGAAATAGGTCAAAATGATAAAGGTTGAGACTAAGATTATAAAATAAACCCACATGAAGGTATAAGAATACAAGGTATGCACTGCAGAATTACATGAGTCATTCAGAGTCTCTGGTCTTGAAAGTGTACCCTTGCCTACAATTTATGCAGGAATATTCAACACAACTACTACCACTTTGGAATTTGGTTAAGGAGCGAATAAAAAAGCTTTGATTATTATTGGATGCAGTAAATTAGTTGGAACAATGGCCCAAGGAATATCCTCAATCCTCTCTAGAAGTACCTAAGATCAACACATATGAACTAATATATGACTCTCTCACTACCGCCCAGGATTTAAAGATATAGGAGAAGCTTGAAAATGAAATCTCCATATTAGCAACATTATACCAACAAAAATACCTTTTGTTTAAGTTTATTACCAAGATTAATTAGCACCCATTAATTTTGGCCCAAGGATAGGTTAGGCCAAGTGAAATAGTCAATATAGAACTAAATATTGAACTCTTAGATGCGAGGGACTTTTCATTTAATGTCTTTACTATTAAACTCACTAAGGAAAATCTCATGCAACACCTTGTGGAGCCATCCATGCAGTAGGAAATTTTGAACTCATTCCTAGTATCACTCAAAAAGGATGTTCGAGTACTCTCTGGTAACATCTCAAAGTACCAAGTCATAATGGAAAGTATCCTACCCAAAAATATGAAAAATGATCGCATCCTATTATGAAGTCTGGGTGGCATAAATTCATGACATCAATAAGGTCACACTCAAAGAGCCAATCAAATTGTAATAGATGTCAGTTTCATGTCTAAGAGCTTTGAGCTATATTTCTTTATTATTTGTAAAAATCAGAAGAAGTTTAAAAGTTGTAACTATTCCTAGAGAAGTCCAATAAACATGAGGAGAAGTTACTAATTTAGTCTATAAATATAGTAAAACTCTCAGTATAGAGAACTTTCGATTTTTTTGAAATTCATATAGACCAAAGATAGGAATTGGTGCATCTGTATCCATTTCCAAATAATACTAAGAAGCATTGAAGGGCATAGTTGAAGCTATGACTCGAACCGCATCTTGAGTTTGATTATACTATTCCTTACAAGTTCATTAATTTATGTATTTTGTGAGATGTTTCACTACTATGTCATAGACTAATATATAAATTAGAGGGTACTTTCTTGCATGATTACCATTTCAGTATTATCACATTCTCTGTTGAGTACTTATTAGACCAAAAAATAACTTTTGTACTTTTTTCTAGTACGTTGGACAATTTGTGTTGTTTGGTATATTAGATATTTAGTTCTTTAGATGAAAACTTGTGGTGTTTTTTGCTCATCACTTCCTACTTGTTATCTATTTTTCATCTTTTAGTTAATTTAGAGCATTTTCAAATCAACATTACGTTTAGATAGTTGTAGCTTATAAATTTCATATTGGTATTGTGATGATTGTCATGTATCTCGCAACACCCCATGAAACCAAGAATGGTTATTGAGCCAGAATTTGGATAGGTCTCTTACCCCAAATGATGTGAGGTATAATTGGGACTTCATACAAAATAGAATCCATTTACTATTTTTTTTTCATTTACCTATATCAATAGTAATTTCGGTGCTAGAAGGAGGGCCTTAAATTGCATGGCTAGTAATATCATTATTTATTATTATCCAAACATTCCTAGAAAAGAGTTTCCCACCCAACCACCACATAACCATCTACAATACACTGAGAATTTTGATAAAGATACAAGTTACGAATATTTTTCCCTAGAATTTGATATTCCTAAAAAATCTAGTGAAAAAATATACATTGTTCCTTATACAAACTAGAAGCTTTATGATGCATTAATTATTCATATGCTAAGTAGATTGGAAAAATCTCTGCAACCCCTCTCCTACCCAAGAATAAATCCATTGAGAGACCTATTGTTAAGGAATATGTCTTGGTTGAATCTATAGAATATACTTTTGACTTTGAATTTAATGATATCCCTGATTATTTGGACAAGATATCCGTTATGCCATTAAGTTATCCTCATTCAATTCACATCTTGTCTAAAAATACTGATGAAGAAAAACATATTAATCTTGAATTTTCCTCTTATGAGTATAAGGATGATATCTATTATCCATATGTAGGAAAAATAATGATTTTAAATCCTCCCCCAAATTGGATGTCCCAATGGGAATTGAATCTTCAATCTCTGTTGCATGATATTTATAGATAACCTAAAATGATCTTGCCAAATTATGACCCTGATAATGTTGTTACACTAGAGTATCATGCCAATAACTTATACCTAGTCTTAAACTTTTTAAATGCAGAGTATTAGGATGTATTTTGCGTAATATTTCCATTCACTTTTGAGAATAAGGTAGGTATATGGTACTATAATTTTTCTGCAACCTCAATAGCTAGTTGGGATGCCTTTGAATAATATTTACTTAAAAAATTCAGAGAAGAAAATTCCCTAACTATGCTTCTTAAATAGCATATTTCTATCATAACTTGTCATGTTTGTTTCTCATGTCTTCCTAATTATTATGTATTTTTCATGTTTTAGTTAATTTAGAGTAGTTTCAATTCAACATTACATTTATATATGTGTAGCTTATAAATTTCATTTTGGTATTATGATGATAATATGTATCTCACAACACCCCATCAAACTAAGAATGGTTATTGATCCAAAATTTGGATGGGTCTCTTACCTCAAATGGTGTGAGGTCTAATTGGGACTTCATACCAAAGAGAATCCCTTTACTCTGGTTGGGTCATTTACCTCTATCAATAGTAATTTGGGTGCTAGAAGGAGGGTCATAAATTGAATGTCTTAAAATATCATTAGTTATTATTATTCAAGCATTCATAGTAAAGAAGTTCCAACCCAACTAAAAGATAACCCTTTGAACTACATTGAGAATTCTGACAAACACACGGGTTACAAACATTTTTCACTAGAATTTGATATTTCTAAAACTTATACTGAACCATTAAACATTGCTCCGAATACAGACTATAAGCTTTGTAGTGAATTACTTATGCATATTCTAACTAGATTGGAAAAATATCTATGACCCCTCTCCTCCCCAAGAAGAAATCCATTGAGAGACCTATTGTTAAGGATGATGCCTTAGTTGAATCTATATAATACCTTGTTGAGTTTTCATTTAATGACATCCCCTAGTATTTGGACAAGATATCCATAACCCCATCAATTTCTCCTCATTCAACTCACATATTTTCTAACATTATCAATGAAATAAAACATATTAATATTGATTTTTTCTCTTATGAGTATGAGGATGATATTGATCAGCCCGATGTAGACAACCTAATGGTTTGAAATACTCTCCAAATTGGATGCCCCAATGGGCATTGAATCTTCAATATCCACTACATGATATTTATAGATGACCTAAAAGGATCTTACCAAAATTTGACCCTGATAATGTTGTTACAGTAGAGGATCATGCCAATAACTTATACCTAACCTTAAACTTTTTTAGTGTAGAGTATTAGGATGTATTCTACATAATGTTTCCCTGCACTTTTGAGAATAAGGTAGGTACATGGTATTATAATTTTCCTGCAATCTCAATAGTTAGTTCGAATGCCTTTGGAAAAAAAAAATCTTAACAAATTCAGAGAAGAGAAGTCCCCAAATACTCTTCTTAAAGAGCTTATTTTTATCATAATGGAAATGAAAGAAAATGTTAGATAATTTAACCAATGTTTCACAACTTTTTTGAACACGATACATACAAATTCCCAATTATTGACACCTTGGCTATAATGTATTACACTTATTTTATGAACCCATCTACATCCATGTTTATCAAGAGGGAAAATAAGAATAACTTGGAAAAACAAATCTGTAGAATCCATTGTTGACAGATTAATCCGTCTTACGGACAAGACCAATCTCCCTAGTACTAAAAGTATCTAGCAACAAACAGCCAAATAAACCAATATTTCTCTAAGCATATATGATTTTGTTGTAGCCGCTACAACACCACCCAAAATTTTGGGTATATTTAAAATTTCGGGTTCCCCCTCTGCTCGCTTAGGCATTGAAGTCTTTCACCCGACCTGCAATCAACGATATCCCACCGAACTATCTCCAACCCCTCATGAGTCGTCTCATCACCATGAATAGATGTTGTTGCTGCAATCACGCCATATGTGGGAAGGATCGTCCAGCGTACGCTCCAACACTTTTACCCCAGTCGCGCCATGTGTAATGAGATTGTCATGTGTACATTTGAATGGAAACCTTTTTGTGTATTTACGATTAAAGACCCTCTTGTCATAGGTCATTAAGCACGTTTTTTGAATACTTCTCTTATGTTCATTGGTCCCATATATTGTATCTAGGGGCACCATTCGCAAAGAATAACTGTGAACTAATTAATGCTATGTTGTTTATACAGGTCAATCCCATGACTTATAAACTCATCATGATTGTCATGGCACCAAGGGAAATAAGATTAAGCCTCCTATGTCTGAAGAGATTATTTTTCAGGAACTCAAAAATACACTTCTGGAACCTGGGCTTGTCGACCATATTGTGATTGCAAACAAATCTGTAGCTAAAGTTTATGTTCGAAATTCACCAAATAATTCTACCCAGAGTGAAAGAAGTGATGTAGAAGATACATGTCAGACAGACCTCCTCCGAGGGTGGCAGCCAACATAAGTACTCTTTTAATATTGGCAGTGTTTAATCCTTTGAGCAAAAGTCGGAGGATGCACAGGAAGAATTGGGTATTGGTCCTCATGATTATGTTCCTGTAACATATGTTTCAGAAAGGTTTGGTACCAAGAGTTGTTGAGATTTGCACCTATATTATTGATGTTGGGGTCTCTTATTTACTTTGGGCGAAGAATGCAAAGTGTTTTGGGTATAGGTGGACCTGGAGGAAAAGGTGGTCGTGGACTCTTTAACATCGACAAAGCTAATGTGACGGAGCTAGATAAAATTCAAAGGACAAGGTATTGTTTAAGAATGTAGCTGGTCGTGACAAAGAAAAGCAAAGATCATGGAGTTGGTGCATTTTCTTAACATCCTAAAAGCACCAAGAGCTAGGAGCTAAAATTCCAAAAGGTACCCTTTAATGGGTCCTCCTGGCACAGGGAAAACTCTCTTGGAAAAAGCTACAACAGGGGAAGCAAGAGTCCCCCTTTTCTTTCAATGTGTGGCTCGGATTTCATGAAGATGTCCGTTGATGTTGGGGTTTCAAGGGTTAGAAGCATGTCTCCTGGAGCCAGGCAGCCTACATCATATGTTATATTTATTGATGAGATTAATGCAATCGGCTGAGCAAGAAGTCGTGGGGTTAGCCAAATCAAATGATTCTAGACATTGTACAATTAAACCAAGGCACCAAAATCATATGTGATGGTGAAGCAAAAATATGTGGAGGTTTTATAAGTGGGCGCACATCCACATATCCAAGACAAGGCACCAACATATGGTTTTAGAGCCATATAAGAACACGGATCAGAACTATATCAAATGCATTAATTGAGCTCAAATATTTTTGTGGTGGAGTGATGACCTATGGTCAAACATGTTGAGCGGACAAATTAATCAAAACTTATGTTTAAAAAAAAGGTTTGATAGTGGATGTTTGGAGCAAAATGCATATGCAGCTGTCAACTTTATGTAGAAACATAGCGCAGAAATGCATGAAGGGAATAGACATGTGTACGCAGCATTCAACAGTTGTGTTGGAGCATTTGGAGCATAGTCAAAAGAGCCATATGAGACCGCCGAGCGAAAGCATACATATAATGGCTGAAGTGTATGTTAAAACATGGGGCGGGATATTATGACAAACCTTTAGGAGCGTATGGTGCGTTACAAATAGGCGGAAAAGGTCAAAGACGGGTTTTCTGCCTATGGTAAATATTTGGGAGAAGATATATAAATACATATTCAGCGGTGAAAAATCGTGTTTACACATGGCGCCGTGCAATCACTATCTTTGAACGTTCAATAGTCCAAAGTCGTGTTACGTTACGTGGAGCCCAACGTTCAGTTTTTACATTGCATGGAGCCAGCGTAAATGTTATACATATACATGGAAATCAACGTCGGGCAGAGTATATGACAAACCATGGTGATATGTCATGATAACTGTGGTGCATTACAATCAAAGTGCGAAGGGGATAAAGCATACGTGTCAAACCATGTTTTAGCGGTGCAAGAAATCGTGAAATGGTTGAACGAAACCACGTGGACACGTGACATGGAGCCAAGGTTGCGATGGCAAGTTTTCGACCTACGCTAAAGGGTTTGGAGCAGATATATTTTATGGTCCAAAAGTCATGTTTCTACGTGGCAATAGGCTATTATAATAAGTTGATTAGTCAAAGCTGCATGGATGAAATTTCCAACGTATCTATCTCCAAGTCTGCATGGCAACCGTTGTAAAAGGACCATGCGTTTCTGGTAAGTGTACAAGGATATCGCGCTGAAATAGAATCCAAATGATTTATGCCGACTTCTGTACCCCCGACGATGATATTCCAGGAGAGAATTGCTCCTCTGCGCTGGTCACATTTATAAAGGCGTTATTGTTACTAAGCGTTCGCTTTTGTTCTGTCCAAAGGCACTGGAAAACCGGATCAACGTCCCACGTAGATTACATGCAGTGCGTTGCCTACCACGGAAGCAGAATTGTCTATAATCCATTCGCAAAGAAAGCAGTAACAACACACATGTCAGCATGATATTGATCCACTAACCCTCAGCTTTCCTAGGCAGATAAATATTTTGTTTTATTCTAAATCCACCGAAATAATGAAGAATTCTCCGCATACGTGGTAAGAAAATTCAACTTCCAAGTTATTTCTGTGAGACAACCTCCGAGATAGTGAGGTTGCGCGCAGCATCAGCATGCATGCAAATAGAACCCTAAATAATTTCGCTACAGGCATACATATGTGTAGGAGAATTTTCGACTCAGAGGGGAAGAAACCGCATATAATCAACCTTGCACAACGACAGATCTGATTTCTGGAGGTGGGATCGAAGTGCTCGACCCAAAAATGGTATTCGAAGACTTCATGCTCTCGTTGTAATGCAGGTTGGATCGCACACAGAGTCAGCTGCATCGGCTTTGTCACTATCATAGAATATTGATTTGCGGAGGCAAAGCAAAACTCTCATTTGAACGAGCACAGTATCAACTATGGAACATGATTTTCACAGGATGGCGACTCTTTCGAAATGTATGGTTATCACTAATCTGTCGATGGATCAGCTTTAGAAGAGAAAGGGGTTGAAAACTAGCAATCACAGAGGCTTATCAATTACATCGTTAAACATCCTGCGTTCCTTATTGCCACAATAAACAGCGTTGCTGCAACCAGGAGGGGCAGAGTTTCGTGGAGATGCCCATTCAGCACTGCCGGTGATCTATCAAAATTCGCTCCTTCCTCCAACTGCGACCAGATTGTATGATAAAGGGACATGTCCTTACATGAAGACCACGCCAGCCATTAAATGAATCACTGCAATGTTTCACCTCCTTTAGGAAAATGCAACGCAAGTGCAAAATCTTTGAGCATAACTGGCATAGGATCGTAAGTGAGGTCGTAGTTTCCCTCAGTTAAGATACCTGAGATTCTCCGATTGAAGATGACAAGTATTGCTCCTCTAATGAATGGGAAAATCGATGAGCATGAAGACCTGCAGCGAACATTGAGAACATGAATGAAGAAGCTCATGTCTATCAAGTAATTTAATCCAAGACTTGAAGAGAACCTTGTGCGTGGGGAAGATGATGATCCTGACAGAGAAAGGGCACAGAGAAAGCCTACACATGCCATTATCTCTCATGACAAAGTCTTGACCACATAGGGGTATAAATTCATTGTTTTCTCTTTTACAAATTAATTAAAATTCCCTTAGCATTATTATCATTCAATCTGTGACCTATGTTATTTTATCTGCAGGAAGAACCTTTGGGTTTGCAAAAAGAGCAAAGGTTTTCCCCAGCAAACAGTGGGACCTTTTCAAAACAAGTACATCCTCATGAATCTCTGAAGAAAGCACTTTAAGTTCGAGAGCGCCTGGCCACGTCCACCGAAAGAAGGCTACAAGTCGCAAATCTGACGAGGTCGCAGGTCGCACATCTGTAGGTCGCAAGGTCGCATATCTTCGGTTTTCTGCCTTTTGCGACCCAGCGACCCAACGACCTAGTCGCAAGGTCGCATATCTTCAATTTTTCCGCCTTTTGTGACCCCGCAACCCAACAACCTAGTCGCAAGGTCGCAAGGTTGCATATCTTCATTTTTCCGCCTTTTGCGACCCCGCGACCCATCGACCTAGTCGCAAGGTCGCAAGGTCGCATATCTTCGATTTTCCGCCTTTTGCGACCCCGCGACCCAGCGACCTAGTCGCAAGGTCGCAAGGTCATATTTCTTCGATTTTTCTCCTTTTTGTGACGCTGCGACCCAGCGACCTACTCGCAAAGTCGCGAGGTCGCAATCTCTCATTTTCTTACAACTTGCGACCCCGCGACCCAGTTAGGTCGCAGGTCGCAACAACAACTCATGTCGCAGGTCACAGAAAAGACTGGGTTGCAAGGCAGCCCAACGGTCAAGAAGATGAAAAGTCAAGGAAGCCCAAAGGGCAGGTTTTGTATTATAAATACTCCTTCGGGAGCTTGTAAACGGGCTTTGGTTTGGGACTCGAGCTGAGTGCATTGTATTACCAGTAGATATACATTTAATGATGAATACAAGCATTTTGTAAAACCCCTTTTGTGGATCTGGTGCTGTTTTATGTATGAGTACTCTTGAGTATTATGTTTTCAGTTTCTAAACGTCTTTATACTAAGGGAACTGTATTTTCAATTCACATCACAGTTGCATAACAATTTTCTGAGTATGTTAACGGTGGTTGAGTTTATTTCACTTTCTTAGCGAATGTTGATGACTTTGTTTATCTGCGTTTGTGTTATCATTTAAACTTTTAGGAAGTGAAGGGTGTTCCCAAATTTTTGGGTATATTTAAAATTTTGGGTTCCCCCTCTGCTCACTTAGGCGTTGAAGTCTTTCACCCGACCTGAAATCAATGACATCCCGCCGACCTATCCCCAACCACTCATGAGTCGTCTCATCACCATGACCAGATGCTGTTGCTGCAATTACGCCATATGTGGGAAGGATCGTCCAACGTATGCTCCAACACTTCTACCCCAATCGCGCCATGTGTAATGAGATTTTCATGCGTACATTTGAATGGAAACCTTTTTGTGTATTGACGATTAAAGGCTGTCTTGCCATAGGTCATTAAGCACGTTGTTTGAATACTTCTCTTATGTTCATTGGTCCCATATATTGTATCTAGGGGAACCATTCGCAAAGAATAACTGTGAACTAATTAATGCTATGTTGTTTATACAGGTCAATCCCACGACTTATAAACTCATCATGATTTTCATGGACCAAGGGAAATAAGATTAAGCCTCCTACATCTGAAGAGATTAGTTTTCAGGAATTCAAAAATACACTTCTGGAACCTGGGCTTGTCGACCATATTGTGATTGCAAACAAATCTGTAGCTAAAGTTTATGTTCGAAATTCACCAAATAATTCTACCCAGACTGAAAGCAGTGATGTAGAAGATACATGTCAGACGGACCTCCTCCGAGGGTGGAAGCCAACATAAGTACTCTTTTAATATTGGTAGTGTTTAATCCTTTGAGCAGAAGTCGGAGGATGCACAAGAAGCGTTGGGTATTGGTCCTCATGATTATGTTCCTGTAACATATGTTTCAGAAAGGTTTGGTACCAAGAGTTGTTGAGATTTGCGCCTATATTATTGATGTTTGGGTCTCTTATTTACTTTGGGCAAAGAATGCAAAGTGGTTTGGGTATAGGTGGACCTAGAGGCAAAGGTAGTCATGGACTCTTTAACATTGGCAAAGCTAATGTGACAGAGCTAGATAAAATTCAAAGGACAAGGTATTGTTTAAGAATGTACCTGGTCGTGACAAAGCAAAGCAGAGATCATGGAGTTGGTGCATTTTCTTAACATCCTAAAAGCACCAAGAGCTAGGAGCTAAAATTCCAAAAGGTACCCTTTAATGGGTCCTCCTGGCACATGTAAAACTCTCTTGGAAAAAGCTACAACAGGGGAAGCAAGAGTCCCCCTTTTCTTTCAATGTGTGGCTCGGATTTCATGAAGATGTTCGTTGATGTTGGGCTTTCAAGGGTTAGAAGCATGTCTCCTGGAGCCAGGCAGCCTACATCATATGTTATCTTTATTGATGAGATTAATGCAATCGGCCGAGCAAGAAGTCATGGGGTTAGCCAAAGCAAATGATTCTAGACATTGTAAAATTAAACCAAGGCACCAAAATCATATGTGATGGTGAAGCAAAACTATGTGGAGGTTTTATAAGTGGGCGCACATCCACATATCCAAGACAAGGTGCCAACATATGGTTTTAGAGCCATATAAGAACACGGAACATAACTATATCAAATGCATTAATTGAGCTCAAATATTTTTGTGGTGGAGTGATGACCTATGGTCAAACATGTTGCGCAGACAAATTAATCAAAACTTATGTTTAAAACAAAGGTTCGATAGTGGATGTTTGGAGAAAAATACATATGCAGCTGTCAACTTTATGTAGAAACATAGCGCAGAAATGCATGAAGGGAATAGACATGTGTACGCAGCAGTCAACAGTTGTGTTGGAGTGTTTGGAGCATAGTCAAAAGAGCCATATGAGACCGCCGAGCGAAAGCATACATATAATGGCCAAAGTGTATGTTAAAACATGGGACGGGATATTATGAAAAACCTTTAGGAGCGTATGGTGTGTTACAAATAGGCAGAAAAGGTCGAAGACGGGTTTTCTGCCTATGGTAAATATTTGGGAGCAGATATATAAATACATATTCAGTGGTGCAAAATCGTGTTTACACATGGCGTCGTGCAATCACTATCTTTGAATGTTCAATAGTCCAAAGTCGTGTTACGTTACATGGAGCCCAACGTTCAGTTTTTACATTGCATGGAGCCAACGTAAATGTTATACATATACATGGCAATCAACGTCGGGTAGAGTATATGACAAACCATGGTGACATGTCATGATAACTGTGGTGCGTTACAATCAAAGCGCGAAGGG